>CM076582.1:1472243587-1472826746 GCA_034641835.2 Pinus albicaulis
GAAGATATTTCATGTTTTATGTTGCATGAAGATTCAAATTTTATTGAAGACATAGAGAAGCAGCCCTCTCCAGCAATTGTACGTAATGAGCTGGGTTCAAAGAAAATTTGGAAGTGTTATTTTGATGGTGCCTATTCAAAAGATGGCACATGAGCTAATTTTTTACTAATATCCCTAGAAGGTAATCTTTTACCTTTTTATTTTAATCGTGAATTTGAATCGAGAAATAATGTAGATGAGTATGAGGCATTAATTTTTAAGTCTTCAAACTGCTAAACAAATGCGAATCTAGTGCATTTCCATTTTTGGTGATTCTGAGTTGATTATAAGATATATTAAAATCCTTTTTCAAACCAAACATCCAAGGTTAAGGTCATATAGGAATGAAGTATGGGACTTGATTGAGAATTATTTTCAAGCTTTGAATCTTCAATTCATTCCAAGAGAAGAAAATGAAATGGAAGATTCATTCGCACTTGCAACTAGTAATTTCAAGCCACCTATAAATCCGAAACTGAGGTATGAGATTGAACTAAGGCACAAACCCTTTATTCCTAACAATGTTAAGCACTGGCAAGTTTTTGAAGATCACGAGCAGACAAGTCATTTTCTGACAATAATTGAAAATTTTGAAGATCTCGAAATAGATCAAGATTTAAGGGTGAAAATGTGAAGTTCGGTTACACTTTTTGCCCTTATTTGATAAAAAACCTTTCATTTTTTTTTTCGGTTCTTCAACTTTAGGCAAGCTAAAACAATTTCCTGTGTTTAGAATTTCATTTTGCGATAAAAATAAAAGTTGTGAGAAATTTTGTTAGCTTTCTATTACTTAATTTTTGGAATTTTTGTATGCACATTCGATATGTCAACTTAGTGTAATCAAAGGATTCATAAGAAGTCATGTTAATACGCAATGTTTTATTCTTTGAAAAATTGTGTTTTTGAGGAAAAAAATGTGTTACAACAATCTACAGAGAGACTAATTTTCTTTCATAATGTGTACAAAGTCAACAGATTCATATTATAATTACTAGAATTTTTTGAACTAGTCCAATATGAAAAAACTGCATATTTTGAATATGTTTCGCGACGCAAGAAATTTCTTAACATATAAGTTATAAACTAAAAATCTAAAAACTACCCATTAGAGATGACGGACCAATGTAATGCACCATACTTTTTTTAATTTTTTTTACAACGTCTTTGGAAGATACAGAATTGTGATTTCACTAAATCATAATGAACTTTAGAAATTGATTGCACCCATTTTATTACAAAATTAATTAAAATTAGTAAATATTTATGAAATTTGATAAAAGTTATATTTCCTCAAAAGTAGATTCAATTATGAAAATGCTTGTCTTGGTTCTGACATTTAATTCAGAATTTTTCATGGATTTTAATTAGTCCAAAGTTGTAGATGCATATTTGGAGCTTGGCTCTGCATAATTTCTGACGCGTTATTTTAGCCAAACTCTTAAAAAAAATTTGGTCGATTTGTTTTTTCCACTGACGGCCCGTCAAGTCTAATGACATAAAAGTTTGGTCGAATTTTTTATAAAAGTTTGGCCGAACTATTACCTAACTTTCCGTCGGCCAAAAAATACCACGAAGCCCCTCAAAAAAAAAAATTCACGGCAATATAAATTGCTGCGAAATCATTCATTATTTTCACATATTTTCGCACATTTGGTCTGATTTTACAAAGGTCCTAGTCTTATTTTGTAAAGAATTGTTTTTGGTTTAAGGAATTATGTTGGAGGTACACTCAAAGAACATTTTTGCAAAAGAATTTTTTGGGTTCAAGGACTTTTCTTGGAGGAAAATTCGAAGGACATTTCTTCGAGGTATGTGATACATTTTTTGGATGTTTTTTGGGCTTCATTTTTTTTTAAAGTATCGATTTGGACTTAATTTTCATGGAGGTATGTGATATATTTTTCAGATGTTTTTTGCACATCATTTTTTTTGAAAGTATGGATTTGAGCTTAAATTTCATTGTTTTTGAAGGTATGGATTTGAGCTTAATTTTGAAAGGACTCTTTTTAGGTTTAATATTCAAAGGACATTTTTTGGAAATATTTTTTAAAGTGATATTTTTTTAGAGGCTTTTTTGAAGTCTTTTTTAAAGTGGCATTTTTTAAGAAGTTGGAATTAATTTTCAATGGACATTTTTTGGAGGCATTTTTTGAAGTGACATTTTTTTAGATTATGTGTTTTGGGTTGAAGTAAATATTTTATAATTATTTTTTAAAATGAGTTTTTGTCTAACGTTTTAAATGAAATTTTTTTGTAGGACTTCGAACGAAATATTTTGAGCTTCATTTCATTTGTGTAAGACATTTTTTTCTCGAATTTTTTGAGGTAAGTGTTTTGGATTGAAGTATGTAGTTTTTGCAAAATTTTTAAAATTAGTTTTTTTTTAAATTAAATATTTTGTGATGTTTTTTTTAATTGAGTTTTGTTCTAGATTTTTGAAGGAAATTTTTTGAACTTCATAATATATTATCATGGTAAATCGAAGGAATTGGATGAGAAAATATGATTGAGAAAGAAACCCTGAGGAACGTAGAGAAGAGACGAGACAATCTCACAAAAGAAAGATAGAAGCACTCTCAAATATTGAAGGGGAAAATCAACCTCAAGTAGAAGTTGAAGTAGGTATGTAAATGTAAATATTACGAGTTTGATATATTTAAAATTTTCCTAACGTAAAATGTGAAGCTTAATTTTTATTTGATCAACTAATTTGAAAAATATTTTGGAATGTAAACAGATACAGATATTCCTCAAAACATTGATGATGAGATACAAAATTTTGAAAGAGATATTGAACCAATGATTGAAAATTCAACTGAAGAAATTAAATCACAAGGTATGTAGATATATATAATAAATATATGTATAATTTCAATAATACGTGCATGTGTTCAACATATATGTGTGTGTGTGTGTGTGTTGAACACATGCACGTATTATTGACATTATACATATATTTATTAATTTAGTTATTTATTGAATATGTAAACTTATTGTGTACTATTCATTCGAATATGTACATATGAAATCAATGTCGATGATGAGATGTTATAAAATGTTGATACTCACACATATGGAGATAAAAGAGCTGACCATTATATACTATATCATGTTAACCGCATTTTTGATACATACTTCATAAAGGAAAATGTGACAGTCCAAGCCCAAATGTTGAAATGTCGCCTATCATTAAGGAAATTAAAATAAGCTACGATTTTATAGGGTATTCGAAAATCAACCAAACATAAAAAAAATGAAGGAAAATGTGATACAAAATATAAATAGTGCTATAAATTCAATTAGAAGATCTAGACAGAAAAATGTTTCAACTGTACGTAGAGAAATACCTATGGCAGTTGTTTCATAAAGTGCTAAAGAGAATCACTTGGTAAAATCTATGGCATGAGCATTAGGAACCTCACAAAAAAATTTGCACAAAAATTGGAAATTTTGGTTGGAAATAGATGTAAATGATGAACTCGCATGTTGGAGAGCTATTTGTATGCAACCATACAAAGATAGACTTAGAGAACATGTTAGAAAAATAATATATGAATACTGGAAGAAAAATTCACGTGTTTCGCCAAATGCAAGGGATGTGATGCGAATAATAATAGCATGAAATCAGTACAAATAACATGAATTTTTTTTTTTGGAAACTACTCAGATAGAATTGTTTGACAAGTTCAAAGAAGAGAATCATGAAATTCATGTGTCAATCAGTGCTTTTGTTCAACAAAAACCATGGTATGTAAAACCTATCACTGTACGCATAACTTGTTGTCGTTATTATGTGGAATTTGAGTTATATTATGAAACATTCCTTAATTTTGGTAGAACATTTTGGAAGGATTCACCTCCTCCTTCCACTGTCCATGATTTCATATCTCAAATTATATGTGAAAGACAAAGCGATGATCTATTTTACGAAAAGAAATGTGTTGGTGGTAAAAAATGCGATAATTGTGGAAATTTGAGTAAATTTCAAAACAAATATAATATTGATATAAATAATCAATCATTGTCCAACATGAAATTGAAATGGAAGAGATATGAATATATCCATACATCGATTCAAGGTGCAAATAGTGCTAAAAGAATTGAATTACGAGAAGAATAATTTTTGGTGATAGGCTTTTTGAGAAATTTTGAGGAAGAAATTTATAAATACACAAAGCATTCCCATAGAGCTCGATGACAAGACTTGCAATTCCAAAAATCCCATGAAGTTTTTCCACCAGGGACCATTTTTTTAGTAATTGATTTTGCAAAAAACTACACATTTGTTCCACAAAAAGAAATTGAGAGTGAATACTATCATTCTAACCAAGTCTCCATGCTCTTCCATATTCTACATAGACATGCTGAACAAAACGCCGATAATATAGAAAGAACCAGTGAAAATCGACATGTTATTAAATAATATTACTTTTATATCAGTGATGATCGTACACATGATACATATTTTGTGCAACACTGTTTTCTAAAGATCTATGACTCCTTGAAAAGTCGCGGAATAAAATTCAATGAACATTGGATATGGTCAGATGGATGCACAGGTCAATTCAAATCTGCACGATTATTCTTTTAGTTGTGTTGTCTTCATAAGAAAACCTGCATTAAACATTGTCGGAATTTCTTCGAGACTGGTCATGGAAAAGGAGAACATGACAGTGCAGGAGCATGCATAAAATGAGCACTTCGAAGATATCAAATAAATACCTCTACAAACTGACTTGTGGATGCTAAAGAAGTTTTTCAATGGTGCATCGCTACTCTAAGCCTTGAGACTAACCGATCAAGGGAAGTGCGAAGGTACATTCAATTTAATTTTTATTGGATATATAATTTTAAACAATGTACATTTATCACAATTTGATTATCTCTGATTGATTATCTTTGATTGTATTTTGATATCATATTTACATTCTTCTTTGAATTTTCCATATAAAGGTTTTTTTGGCATATTGGGATCGAATAAGTAGATAGATCAATTGGAGTGGATGTTGAAAAAATAAAAGGGACTCGAAAATTGCATTCAATTAAAACAAATTTTTCGAGAAATGTGTTTGCGATGGATAAAAGAAAATATTCTTGTTTCTGTCATGTTTGCATAGACAACACAGAATCCAATGACGTTTGCGAAAAAAAATTTATGTAGAATATTGGAAACATACAAAGCTAAATACAAAGGGAAAAATGTTTTTTGCAATGTTTGAAGAAATGAAATCAGAGGAGACTACAATATCATCCGATGGTGATCGAGTTTCTGATCTTGTTAGAGAAGGTAACATTTTAATTACTTTCAAATGATAAAGATCTAGAAATAAATTTAAATACATTTAAGTTTGTTAAGTTTGTTTTATTGTGCAGGATTGATTGTATTTTGATATCATATTTACATTCTTCTTTTAATTTTCTATATAAAGGTTTTTTTGGCATATTGGGATCAAATAAGAAGATAAATCAATTGGAAAGGAAGTTGAAAAAATAAAAGGGACTTGAAAATTGCATTCAATTAAAACAAAGTTGTCGAGAAATGTGTTTACATTGGATAAAAGAAAATATTCTTGTTTTTGTCATGTTTGCATAGACAACACAGAATCCAATGACGTTTGTGAAAAAAAAATGTATGTAGAATATTGGAAACATACAGAGCTAAATACAAAGCGAAAAATGTTTGTTGCAATGTTTGAATAAATGCAATCAGAGGAGACTACAATATCATCCGATGGTGATCGAGTTCCTGATCTTGTTAGAGAAGGTAACATTTTAATTTCTTTCAAATGATAAAGATCTAGAAATAAATTTAAATACATTTAAGTTTGTTAAGTTTGTTTTATTGTGAAAGAGATGTTTTTGTTGTAATTGCACCTACTAACAACGATGAAAATGTGAAGTATAATTTGATGCGTTGCACTGAATGAAAAACAAAATTATTAGAAAACTATAATTATCACGGGTTTCCATATGAAAGAGGATCTATTATACTGAAAGGTTATTTTTTCAAGAAAACTAATCAAAGTGGGGATTTTTTTTACTTTGAATACTATGAACCTGATGTCATAAGTTGTTAATATAGTCACTTTGTGTGTGTAGCACACATAAAGTTGATAGAGGTTCAATAAAAAAAAAAAATGAAAAATTAAGAAATGGAAAATGTCAAAATGCGATCATGAACGGATCATTGAAGATGACATTCCATTGGAACTTTTTTGATTCAACTACCCAATGATTTATTCTCTTTGGATTATGTTTTATAACTTCCAGAACTCAACTAAAATTTGAGCTTTGTCGACTCTCAGCAGGTAGAGTGAAATACACGATATCTATCTGCAATTTTTCATGAATTTGTTCACACCTTTCTAAGGTGCATTGCTGCATGTTTCTTTCCCACGACATATCAGAAATGTCGGCCGGATATGTTGTGGTGAATGGAAAACCTTCCTCTTGAATGAAGCATTCCACCCTTCATCTATTTTGACCAACATTTGGAGCATTTTCAGCCTCTTCATCAATATATAAAATTTTATATATCAGAAAAAACACATGTAAACAAATTTGTACAAATTGAATGAAAAAATATTAAAAATGATGGCAACCTTGATGTGGTTGGCTAACATCTTCCCCACCTTAAAACTTTTGAGAACCAAGATGACCCTACCAAGAACCAACACCAGTAGCCATTGATTGACCTCCAACGGAATAAATATCACCATCTTCACGTAACCTGCTAGCACTTATTGATGGCCCTTTAAGGGGATGTTGTGAAACCAACTCCAAAAATAGAATAAAAGAGATATAAACACCTTATAAATAAGCCACTTCGAGGGGGAAACCTCCAATACATTACATTAATGAAAAATTCTTGGATGATACAAATGAAAAAAACCTCCTTCTATATATAGGAGTCCACGGGGCCACAATATAATCCTAGTGGGGCCACAATGTAATCCTAGCTGACATAACAATAATAATGTAAGGGCACAATAATAAAAATATGGGGGTTACAGGGGTACAACAATAAAAATAAGGGGGGCTACACTAACATAATAATGGACTACACTATTAATATAGGGCTTAAAATTCCCCTCTCCTTCAAACAAGTTTTTTCCTCAACGCTTGATTATTTCTTGATGCTTCTGTATAAAATTCTCATCCTCCCATGTGGAATCTTCTACAGGAAAGTTCTTCCACTTGCTGAGATACTTTGAAATTGATCATACTTTTCGATTTATTGTATCTTTGACTTCTTCAGAAATTTTTTGGATGTGATGTTGATCTTCTTGTTGTTTCATTAGATTCTGCACCAAAGTTAGGGTTATTCTTCCACTAATTTATCATCCATATTAGCTATTATTTTGTCCTTCAAACCATCCAAGTTAGCCTTCATTTCTTCTTTCAAACCATCTCTGTCATCTTCGTTTCCTCTTCATAAGATCAAAATTTTCCACACTTGGTACTGTAATTTTGATATCTCATACTGCAATTCTTCCTCTTCATGTGTCATAGTATAGATGTTTGAGGGCTTAATGGGTATGGAATTATTTTTTGAAGGAATTATAGAATCCAATACTGATAAAAATTCTAAAATATGCCCTTGGAATCACTTCAAACTGATTTCTCAAAAAAACGTTATGCAATTTTAAAAACCAGATACACACCTTTTTCTTGATTTTGAGGAGCTCAATATTGACACTGAATTACATTTATGATTTAGGATATTCAATATCTGAAATTTGGCATTGAGGTATCCGTCTGAATTCTCTTTATAATTCCACAAGTCTGACCTAATTTGGATTCTTTAAGACAAAGTTGTGCCCAATGTCCTACGATGACTTAATTATGAATTGGTTTAGTAGAGCTAACTTGTATGACATGCCACGTGTCATTGTTTCCTCCTTCAGCTCTGAAATTGATAGATAGGAAACTACATTCCATTTTCTTGAGTCCATTTTTTACATAATTCGAATTCGATGCTCAGAGAGAGAGTTATGAAGGTTTTCCCATGATCACCTCTTTGAGATGAAATTCGGGAGCCTGAAAAAGTCCTAACTTCCACAGATCATATCTCCAAAACTATTCTGAACCAAGCTCTGAAATTTTACGACGATGTTCCTCAAGATATCAGTTTTGTGCCCTAAAAAATTCATCTTCTGAACCTTCGTATAAAAAACGTTATAGCAAAAATGCCATGATGACCTATTTGGAGCAATGAAACCCTAGAATCCAAAACTATGATACCAAATGTTGTGAAACCAACTCCAAATATAGAAGAAAAGAGATATCAACGCCTTATAAATAAGCCACTTCAAGGGAGAAACCTTCAATACATTACATGAATGAAAAATTCTTGGATGATACGAATGACCAAAACCTCCTTCTATATATAGGAGTCCATGGGGCGACAATATAATCCTAGTGGGGCCATAATGTAATCCTAGCCGACCTAAAAATAATAATGTAAGGGCACAATAATAGCAATATATGAGTTACAGGGGTACAACATTAACAATAAGGGGGCCTCCACTAACATAATAAGGGACTACACTATTGACATAGGGACTTAACAAGGGATTTGAACCACCACAAACCTCTCAAGGCGAGAGAGAAGCTTCATAAACAAATACGAATTTATAATCAATTGAAAAATACATTCATACATATAAATACACTTACATATTAATTGATTAAATTTCATGAACCATACCACAACTAGGTGAACCATTGGCATGCACCATGGATGGAGTAGAGACCACAAAGAAAGTATAAATTCGATTCCATATGTACACACATGTATGGAGATTTAAGATTATATTTAAATACCATGAACATCCCTCGATCCCCGATCCCCCCCCCTCTCATAGAGATATGGGATTCTGTTGATATTCTTTGTTCATCCTCCATGATATATATATCTACGGTGGACATTTAAAATTATTTTTTAAAATGACTAGAATTTAAAATAGATTCAAAATAAACTTCAGAAAATTAATGTAATTTACTGTACACAAATGATGTAAAATACAACTTTCAAAGCACTAATTGACATGTGAAACTCAATTTAAGCAAAAGAAAATTATAAAAATAATAAGTTCACCAAATTTCCCTTACATGGTGGGAGCACACTTGGTATAAAATTGAAAAAAACACATTGTCTTTAAAAAAGAAATGAAACTCCATTCTCCATTTAAACAAAAAAAATTTGAAGTCCACACATTTTAATTTTATAAAAATGTGAATTTCACCACTTCTTGCAAATGTGAATTTCACCAAGTTGCGCTTTACATGGTGTGGTGGGAGCACACTTGGTATATAAATTAAAAAATCAACACTAGTTCATCTTTGAGAGATGAATCTTGAATTTTTGAAGAAGAGTGTTTCAAAACTAATTCATCTTTGAGAGATGAATCTTGAATTTTTGAAGAAGAGTGTCTCAAAACTAATTCTTCTTTGAGAGATGAATATTTCATTGGCATTACCTCATATAATTCTAATTCATCTATTATTTCACCTTTGATAGATGAATCCTGAATTGGAATTTCCCCATGCAATAGATCAATAGACATCTTATTTACATTTGAACAAAGTCTTATACTAAAAAATTGAAATTCGCTAACAATGTTGTTTGCTATTCCATGCAGTTATTTTAGCCACTCATTCTTAACTTGGTACATGCCATTCATCTGGTTTCACACAGGTTCAGAATTGGTGAAAACTATAATTCCATTTGATTCATACTCGATAGTTGTTCTCAAGCCTTCTGTCAATCCAATATAATATGCCTTGTTGTTTTTTGTTCTTCTCGGTATATTCATTTTCCTTTGAACGATTTTTATAGTCGCAATATTGGAAATCACATATGTAATCACTCCTTTCCCTAGATTGGGATAGCAAGAAACTTCTATTCATAATTTCCATTTTTCAACCATATTTAATGGTTTTCTTATCCTTGAAGAAAAAAAAAACAAATTCAATAAAAATATATATTAAATTGACATTTATTGCAAATGCATGGGAGAATTGACACAAGATCATGAGATAAATGAAGAACTTCTATTTAGATCTATTCCAGAGATTGACTGTAGGGGCATTTACTAGATATGTCACATTTCATAAAAGATGAGATCCGGAGGCTACTTGGCCCTTTACAGACTCTACCTATAGAACTTGTAGAAGTTAACACCACCTGTCCCAATTATACCCTATGAAGGGTGTAGAGGACACGTGGAATCCCTCACACTACTTTATGTAGACACAAGGATGTATAAGAATGCATTTGTTTGACATTGAATATTTTTCATTTTAAATTAATAGTCTATTTGAAACAATTACCTAGATAAGGTTAAAACTTATATGTTTTGTATAAAATCATTTTTGGTTTCAATTGGAAACTTTTATGGCTAATGTATTTTTCTCGAATTGTGATACACCCCATTAAAATGGGAGATATATCAAAATTATTCCTATGGTGTAATAAGATATAGATGCATATATTCAATGAGCATAGTTTTGAGATATAAAAGTGCAAAATGGAAGAGTTGTTTGTGAACAAATATCAATGCCACTATGGATATATATCTCCTTATATAAGTTGTTTTTTCCCCTATCGAGAGCCTAGCTATGACTAGGCTTCTGTTGTACAAGCACAAGCTCAATAGCATAGGAGACCATAGACTTCCTAAGCTAGCTTCAAATTCCAGCCAAAACCACCCAAAGCTTAATCGAGGTTGACATAAATACACCAGGGCCTAGTTAAACCATTGCGAGATCGAGAATAATGTTGCGTTGGAAAACATCAATAACATTAAAAAAAAAATTACTTCTAAGTTCAAAGAAAAAATTTGGTGTAAGAAAGATCTAGCAGCTAAAAGAAAATTAAGGTATTATAAGGAGGTCATCAACCCCACCTTAGAAGATCAAAAGTATCTCTTTGTTTTAACTAGCTGAAAGAAGAAAATTAATATATCCAAGATTAGAATGAACTCTCATGAGCTCCATAATGAAACAGGTCGTTGGACAGCTCCTAAAACACCATGGATGGAAGGAATCCGCCATCTTTGTGAGAATATGAACATCGAGGATGAAAACCACTTCATCTTAGACTGCCCCCCATACAACCACATTAGAGCTCCATTTCATAATATTTGTTGCAATATAGACCTTCCTAGCCTTTTAAGATGTCAAAATTATAGTGAGCTTGGGAGGCTTCTCTCCAAGATTTTTTAGCATACGAATAAAATCTTAAATCGAATTAAATAACTCTTTTCATTAGGTCCGATAGACCAAAGATTGGTCTCAGTGGACGTTAACCACCACCATCATCATCATATCTGCAACATTAAAAGGGATTTTTCTAGAATGATGTCCACTAAGTTGGAAAGAAGGGAAATTATCACAATTATATGTTAATGTGCATGTGTTCTACATTGAATATTTTTCATTTCATTAAATATATATTTTAAACATTAACTATATATTAAGGTTAAAACCTATGTTTTGTATCAAATTACTTTTGGTTTGAATTGGAAACTTTTATGGCTAATTTGTTTTTCTTGAAATGTGATACACCCCATTAAAATGCGAGACATATCGAAATGATTCCTATGGTGTACTAAAATATAGATGCATAAATTCAATGAGCATAGGTTTGAGATATAAAAGTCCAAAATGGAAGATGTTTTGTGAACAAATATCAATGCCACTATGGATATAAATATGTGTCATTAAAAAGTATTTTTCTATAATGACGCTCACTAAGTTTGAAAGAAGGGAAAGTATCACAATTATATGTTAATGTGCATGTGTTTTACATTGAATATTTTTCATTTCACTAAAAATCTATTTGAAATATTAACTATATATGGTTAAAAGCTATGTTTTGTATCAAATTACTTTAGGTTTCAATGGGAAAATTTTATGGCTAATTTGTTTTTCTTGAAATGTGATACACCCCATTAAAATGGCAAATATATAGAAATGAATCCTACAGTTTAATAAAATAGTTTCAAGTAGTTTAAAAATATAGATGCATAAATTCAATGAGCATAGTTTTGAGATATAAAAGTCCAAAAATAGAATAGTTGGTTGTGAACAAATATCAGTGGATCACTATGGATATATTTGCTTCATTAAAAGAGAATTTTCTAAAAGGCTTTCAACTAAGTTTGGAAGAAGGGAAAGTATCATAATTATATATGTTAATGAATGTGTTTTACATTGAAAATTTTTCAATTTAAATTAAGAATCTATTTGAAACAATTAGCTATATAAGGTTAAAACCTATGTTTTGTATCAAATTGAACTGTTGGTTTCAATGGGAAGCTTTTATGGCTAATGTGTTTTTTCTCAAAATGTGATACACCCCACTAAAATGGGAGACATATTGAAATGATTCCTATGGTGAAATAAAATAGTTTCAAGTAGTTTAAAGATACAGGTGCATAAATTCAATGACCATAGTTTTGAGGTATATAAGTCCAAAATGGAATATTTGTTCGTGAAAAAATATCAGTGGATCACTATGGATATATTTGCTTCACTAAAAGGGATATTTCTAGAAGGATGGACTAAGTTGGAAAGAAGGGAAAACATCACAATTATATGTTAATGTGCATGAATTTTACATTGAATATTTTTCATTTTGTTAAGAATATATTTTCAAAACAATTAACTATATACTTGGTTAAAACCTATGTTTTGTATCAAATTACATTTTGTTTCTAAATACTATGTTTTTTACATTGAATATTTTTCATTTTATTAAAAATCTATTTAAAACAATTAAACTATATAAGGTTAAAACCTATGTTTTTTATCAAATCACTTTTGGTTTCAATAGGAAACTTTTATGGATAATTTGTGTTTTTCTTATATTGTGATACACCCCACTAAAATGGGAGATATATGGGAATGATTCCTATGGTGTAATAAAATAGTTTCAAGTAATTTAAAAAAATAGATGCATAAATTCAATGAGCATAGTTTTGAGATATAAAAGTCCAAAATGGAATAGTTGTTTGTGAACAAATATCAGTGGATCACTATGGATATATATGATTCATTAAAAGGGATTTTTGTAGAAGGATAGACAAAGTTGGAAAGAAGGGAAAATATCACAATTATATGTTAATGTGTGTTTTTTACATTGAATATAAAAGGTTTTTTTCTCTCTCTCATTGTTTGAGACCATGGATATGAAAATCAAAAACTTCTATTTAGATCTATTCTAGAGATTGACTGTAGGGGAATTTAATGGATATATCACCTTTTATAAAAGATGAGATCCAGAGGCTACCTGGCCCTTTACAGACTCTGCATATAGAACTTGTAGAAGTTAACACTACCTATCCCAATTATACCCTATGAAGTGTGTAGAGGACCCGTGGAATCACTCAAACTACTTTACGTATACATAAGGCTGTATAAGAATGCATGCATTTTACAATGAATATTTTTCATTTTAAATTAAGAATCTATTTGAAACAATTACCTATATAATGTTAAAACCTATGTTTTGTATTAAATCACTTTTGGTTTCAATGGAAAATTTTTATGGCGAATGTGTTTTTCTTGAAATGTGATACACCCTATTAAAATGGGATATATATCAAAATGATTCCTATGGTGTAACAAAATAGTCTCAAATAGTTTAAAAATATAGATGCATAAATTCAATCAGCATAGTTTTGAGATAGAAAAGTCCAATATGGAATAGTTGTTTGTGAACAAATATTAGTGGGTCATTATGGATATATCTGCTTCATTAAAAGGGAGTTTTATAAAAGTATGTCCACTAAGTTTGGAAGAAGGGAAAGTATCACAATTATATGATAATGCATGTGTTTTACATTGAATATTTTTCATTTTAGATAAGGAATCTATTTGAAACAATTACCTATATAAGGTTAACACCTATGTTTTGTATCAAATTGAACTTTTGGTTTCAATGGGAAAATTTTATGGCGAATGTGTTTTTCCTCAAAATGTGATACACCCCATTAAAATGGGAGACATATTGAAATGATTCCTATGGTGAAATAAAATAGTTTCAAGTAGTTTAAAGATATAGATGCATAAATTCAAAGATCATAGTTTTGAGATATATAAGTCAAAAATGGAATATTTGTTTGTGAACAAATGAAAGTGGATCACTATGGATATATTTGCTTCATTAAAACGGATTTTTCTAGAAGGATGGAATAAGTTGGAAAGAAGGGAAAATATCACAATTATATGCTAATGCATGTGTTTTCCATTGAATATAAAAGGTTATTTTTCTCTCTCATTGTTTGAGACCATGGATATGAAAATTAAAAACTTATATTTACATCTATTCCAGAGATTGACTATAGGGGCATTTAATAGATATGTCACATTTCATAAAAGATGATATCCAGAGGCTACCTACCCTTTAAAGACTCTTCCTATATAACTTATAGAAGTTAACAATACCTATCCCATTTATACGCTATGAAGGGTCTAGAACACTCGTGGAATCACTCAAACTGCTTTACATAGACATAAGGGTGTATAAGAATGCATGTGTTTTACATTGAATATTTTTCATTTAAAATTAAGAATCTATTTGAAGCAATTACCTATATAAGGTTAAAACCTATGTTTTGTATCAAATCACTTTTGGTTTTAATGGGAAACTTTTATGGCTAATCTGTTTTTCTTGAAATGTGATACACCCCATTAAAATGGGAGATATATTGAAATGATTCCTATTGTGTAATAAAATAGTTTCAAGTAGTTTAAAACTATAGATGCATAAATTCAATGAGCATAGTTTTGGGATATAAAAGTCCAAAATGGAATAGTTGTTTGTGAAGTAATATCAGTGGATCACTATGTATATATCTACTTCATTAAAATGGTTTTTTCTAAAAAGATTTCAACTAAGTTTGGAAGAAGGGAAAGTATCAAAATTATATGTTAATGCATGTGTTTTACATTGAATGTTTTTCATTTTAAATTAAGAATCTATTTGAAAGAATTACCTATATAAGGTTAAAACCTATATTTTGTATCAAATTGAACTTTTGGTTTCAATGGGAAACTTTTATGTCTAATGTGTTTTTACTCGAAATGTGATGCACCCCATTAAAATGGGAGACATATCAAAATGATTCCTATGGTGAAATAAAATAGTTTAAAGTAGATTAAAGATATAGATGCATAAATTCAATGATCATAGTTTTGAGATGTATAAGTCCAAAATGGAATAGTTGTTGGTGAACAAATACCGGTGGATCACTATGGATATATTTCCTTCATTAAAAGGGCTTTTTCTAGAAGGATGGACTAAGTTGGAAAGAAGGGAAAATATCAAAATTATATGTTAATGCATGTGTTTTACATTGAATATAAAAGGTTTTTTCTCTCTCATTGTTTGAGTCCTAATATTATAAAAGGTTTCCACTAAATCCATCCCTATTACTTTTCATGTGAACCACATTCCCAAACCCACCCATCTATGTTCCTAAGAGCCAAGCCAAGTGTAAAAAGGGCTTATGTCATATTCTACTTTAACAAATATGTGATAAATTTCATTAGAATTTATATGGTAGAAATACGTATCATGAGTAATCCTTAGTATCAATCTATTTTTACTTTAATGAATAAAGGGCATTATTTTTTAAAAGTTTATCTTAGGAGGTAGAACTAAACCGTCGATAACCCACAAAAGAAACCATGGCCCGTGAGCATCATATGCAAACAGAAGTTACTCCCATGTTTGAAACAACACATGACATCATTATAAGGGTTGGAAACCACTAAGAAACCCATACTAAGTTCGTTTGAAGGTACTCATTGTTATGCAGGTTTATGGATTGACAGAGTCTAACGGGGCAGGGTCCTCGATAGTAACCTATGAAGTAAGAAGACATTATGGAATAACAGGCTTGCTTACAGCTCATGTTGAAGCTAAAGTGGTGGACAAAACTACTGGAAAAGCTATGCCCCCCAACCACAAAGGGTAGCTCTGGTTGCAGGGACCTACAATCATGAAAAGTGTTCCCAAGTCATCTTCAAAAAATTTCCGTTGGAGACTACTTTCAAAGCATTTAAAAAATTTGTAGACCTAGTTGATTGGATTCTTTTTTTCAATTTTAAGATAGTTATTTCAAAGAATTTAACAAATTTGTAGACCTGGTTGATTGGATTATGTTTTTTATTGGAGTCTGTTTTTCAATTTTAAGACAGTGATTTCAAAGAATTTAAAAAATTTGCAGCCTGGTTGATTGAAGTCTGTTTTTCAATTTTAAGAGAGAAATTTGGATAGTGCCCTAATCGCTGCATCCATTAATTATGAGAAAAATCTTAAGCTGTTACATCACAATTATAAACAAAAAAAAAATTAAATAACAAGTGAAACTGCCTATCACGAGAATGAAAACAGGGATGCCTATTAAATATTTTTTACCCCAAACTCAAAATCTATAATTTTTGTAGCCACAATGTTCTCAAGAAGGAATAATATTTCCCGAATTAGAGAAATTGAACCATGTAGGCATTCTGAGATAGAAAACAGAGAGTTTAACACAGTTGAATATTGTATTAATTCAGGCCTACCACACTTCACCTGCAAATACATCACCATGTATCTCACTATATAACTATGGGATGACTAGATTCGATGGACATAAGAGATACTGAATCACTTACAACTTACTTACATTGAAAAACAATAACTTCTGAAACACCACCTTCTAAGTGAGGTAAATCAAGATAATTTACTAAAAAGACAGCTCAATAAACCTATCACATCATTTTAACATTCTGATAGCTCCCAGTTCAATGATTTAATTTAATATGATGTCATAATAGTCTCTTCCATAGCTTGAAGGTTTCAGCTGCTCCATGCATGTTATCTTGGTAATGAGGAAGCAACTAACTTAAATTTGGACTCAGAAGGTGAGTACTGAATTGATTTAATTTAACTACTTTTAATATGAGATATGAACATTCCATTCTTACTAGAAGCAATAAGCCAAAAAGGAACATACCTGAAAAGTTGTAGGAAAAATTAGTAGACGAACCTGGGCTATCCCTGAAGATTCTGAAGACGTCGTGGAAGACAACCAAATTCCTGTGAACAAAAAAAATCAAATTAAAAAAAAACCAACAAAAAATAATTACAAAAAAAAAAAAAATAACAAAATTTACCTCTGCGTGGAGGCGCAAATTAAAAAACACCAAATAAAAAGAAATCAACGAAGAATACCTCATCACACGAGACACCAAATCAATAGAAATCAAGGAACAAGACTTTGTCACACGAGATAGATGTGAACAAGAATCATGCGAGACACCAAATCAACAAAAATCAACAAACAAGACCTCGTTACACGAGAAATATGTGAATAAGAAACCTACAACTTTTTGCGGACGATATATTTATAAAATAATAGTTCGGCCGGACTATTTTAGAAGTCCGGCCGAACTAATAATTCAGCTAAACTTTGTTTTCCGGTTATCCAATCTCCGACCAAAAATCTATTTTCCATCGCCGTCAGTAAGCTGTCAATGTAAATGGCAGAACAAGTTTAGTCAAACTAATTTCGAAAGTTCAGCCAAACTCCTGAATAGTGCAACCAAAATTTGACAAATGTTAAACCTAACAATTGAGGGAAAATTTTTTATACCCCCGATTCTCACGGAAGTGTTACCTATCTTCGCACTTTTACCTACTTGCCTCATCTATTGAATCTGCCTTTCTATTCTGCCAATTCAGACTATTACATGCTACTATGGCACCTTGATATCTTGTAACTCAGTTTTCATCTCTCAAAGGATTGAAATCACTTTAGGTCTGCCCTCTATTGGTTGTAAGATTTGTAGAGATTTTTCCAAACACATTTTAGAGTCCAGTATGTATGGATACTTTGATGAAATAGAGAAAGATGACCTCTAGTATTTTCTGGATCATTTAAAAATTCCATGCTTTCCTCCTGTCCCTCTATGTCCTCTTCATAACTGTTTGTTTCTCTCTCCCATCCCTGGATTTCAATTCTAATTTGTGTGGGTTACCAACAGAGTATTCTTCGAAGAGATTCTCCATTATCTCTTTCTCTGTCTTCCTACCTCTCTTAACTGGCTTAGCCATATTTTTGGTGAGTTGATGCATTCCTTTTTCTCTTGGATTAGGCTGATGCCTTGCAGATTGTCTTTTAACCATTTTTCTAGAACCTATATAGATTATCAGAATGCCACTGTACCCAAGTTGGAAACATTGACGGGGAGGAGTGATCTTCAGCAATACCTGTGAAATCTCCAGGGAAGGTGTGCTCTGCAGGAAACTCTTCGGGAACTCCTTTGCTACTCCTACCAAAACACATGAATTTTTTCCTCCCTGAGCTCATTTCCTTAAACTTTTCCATTTTTGTTTCCAATGTTGGCCTGAAATTCCTATTTGGCATACCATTCCTATCACAATGAACCTGTATGTTGTGTACTAATCTCCTTGCATTCTCTTAATTGTCGTTAGGTACTCCCACGATGTGGTATCATGTTGATGCATATTCATTGCCCTCCACTTGCCTCGTCACATTTGGTGTTGGGCACCCCGATTGGGGGTCTTGACTTCTAGATTTATCCTTCTCTATAATGATCTAAAAGGGATGTAATTCAATATCCCAGATCTTGTCTCTTTGATTTGCATCCAACTGTCGGTCCTCATTTCGACATCCCCAATTTGCTAAAAAAACTATAGTCTCATTTCCTGTTCTGCAAACATGCAACGGTATGAGATATTAGATTTGTTGTATTAGTGCTCCTATATCTTGTATAAGGCATGTTTTTCTCCAAATTTTGATTATTTTTTCCTAGCGTGTCCCTTGTTGAAATTTACTTATCACCCCTATGAACATTGTCGAATCTTCTTCTACAATGAGTCGATGATAATTTTCTCGTTTCTCTATTATGAGCCCTTGTTGCACTATTGTTAGCTCATCCTCATTGTTCATTACATAGCCTATATCCATTGCATATACCCTCCAAGTTATTCCTTGAGAAGTTTTGAATATTCCTCCTACTCCTGCCTGGCCTGGGTTACCTTTTGATGCCCCATCAAAATTAATTTTGATAAATCCACATTGTGGTGGTACCCATTTTGAGGGGGTTTAAATTTCCAAACAGTATCTGCTAGCATTTTAGTTTTTAAATTTAATTTCGCTAGTATTTTTCCTTCTATACATGTAGTCTTCCAACCTTCATCAACCCATTTCTCTACCAATATAGTTTCCCTGATCTTTTAAATGATTCCCTGCCATATTTGATTTTTATCTTGAACTTCTGCATGGAAAATACGATGATTTATTTATTTCCTGATACCCCATAGTATAAATCCTGTTGAAAATCTCCATGCTCTATTGAGGACTTCACAATTTTATCCCCCTTTTCTCCATTTGATAATCGTCTCATCGACACTTGTATTATCTTTGTCTTTTTGCTGAAAGATCCTTTCATTACTTTTCCAGAAAGTCTCTGCCATTTCACAGGTATTTAGAAGATGTTCTATTGTTTCTTCTTGTCTGTTAGACATATGAAAAAGTGAAGGGCCATACATTCCTCTCCACTGTAACTGATTCCAGGCCAGTATCATTCAATGAATTTGGAGCCAAAGGAAGTGTTCCACTTTTGGCCAATATTTAAGTCACCAATTTTTTCTCCATATAGGGACTACTATATTATGTCTATTATGAGCTTTGATGTAATATCCCTCCTGTATGGTAAACATAAATTTTCTCTGATAGCCCCATATGAGTATATCTTTCCCTGTTGTAGCAACTGTTTCTCTAGTTTTTAGTTCCTTTTCCAGATGTTTCCACTATAGTGTCTCTGGGGCTTCTGTTCAATGTCTTTGACCTTTCCATTTTCTCCAATGGTTTTCCTCTCTCTAGCACCAATATTTTTTTATACTTTGCCTATTTGGTGTTTTTTTGAAGAGGAAAATTTCCCCTAAATCAAGATGGCTAAATAGTTTTTCTCTTTGTTGCCATGAATCCTCCCAAAATAGAGCCATCCTTCCTTCCCTTACTTCCCAGAAACTATGTTTCCAAATTAAATCTTTGTTGATAGTTGCTAAGTTCTAGATGTTAGACCCTTTGGGGTTAGTATCTGCTTTTACTTTCCCTAGTTATGTCCTTGGAATGTTATATTTTCGCTCCAAAATAAATTTCGAGAGATCCTGTCCTCCTTTTATCCATCTCCACCATAATTTGGCTCCCATAACTTGATTTAACATGTATGGGTCTCGAAGGCCCAGTCCTCCTGTTGTTTTCAACTTTATGAGTTTTTCCCATGAGAGAAGTGCCCATTTTAGAGCTTCTTGGGCACCTTGAGAGAGAAATTTCTTAAAAATATTCACCATATTATTACATATTGTAATTGGAGCCACCATGCTAGATAATTGATACACTAGTATAGATTTAAGAACTGATTTTAACAATATTACTTGACTAGGAGAATTCAAGGCTCGAAATGCCCAATTTTGTAATATTTTCTGTAGCCGATTAAGAAGGTCCTTCCATCGTGAAACCCTTAGGGAGGTTGTATTTAATTGAAATCCTAAGTATTTCATGGGGCAGATTCCAGCATTGAAGCCTATCATTTGAGCTACGAATCTCTTTGTGGCTTCGTTGATATTGAAAAAATAGACATTTGATTTATCATTGTTAACTAGAGTACCTGTTGCTTCCATGAATATTTTCAGAATGTTGAAGATGGATTTTTCCTCTCTGACTAAAGCCTGAAAAAATAGAAGGATGTCATCAACAAACTATTGATGCGTAAGGATTATATTTGGTCCCCATCAGTTCATTCCTTTTAATTGACCTCCTGATAACTGAGCCTTAATTATTCTACCAAATCCCTCAGCTACTAGAATAAACAAAAACAGCGACAGGGGATCCCCTTGAGGGAGGCCTTTGGATATGTTAAAAGGTTGGGAAGGGATGCCATTCAGAAGAATTGAGAAATTAGGGGATGAAATGAACAAATTCAACCATTGTATCCATCTATTGTCAAAACCAAAAGATTTGAGAACTACTATCACGTAAGGCAAACTTACGCAATCATATTCTTTAGAGAGGTCCAGTTTAATTAACATACCTTTCACTTTGAGTGTCCTTAAAGAGTCATTTGCTTCTTCAGCAGTGACAATTCCATCCAGAATTTGTCTCCCCTTCATGAAACGTGTCTGTTTCAGAGATATCAGACTTGGTAGGAGTGTTTTAAGTCTATTAACCATGATCATCGACAATATCTTGTAGATTACATTACATAAAGCTATTGGTCTGAAGCCTGCTAGAGTATCTATAATGTCCTATTTTGGGATGAGAGTTATGAATGTAGCATTAAGAGCTAGACATATGTTTCTGAACCTCTTTGATTCCTATACCAATTCCCAAATATATTGACCCATGAAGTGCCAGGTCGCTTTAAAAAATTCTGCTGTAAATCCATCCGGGCCTGGAGCCTTATTTTTAGGCATGTTCTTAACCACTTCTTCCACCTATTCTACATTAATTTATCGCATTAAAGCAATGTTCTGATATCAACTAAAAATAGAAGGAATGTTGCTGGTTATTCTATCAATTTTTTCTTGTCTATTCTGCTAAGGTTCTATGAGAATATCTTTGAAATTATATACTAGTATTTTTTCCATATCTTTATGTTGAAGTACTCAATTCCCATTTTGGTCTTTCAATGAGAAGATTCTATTATGCTCTCTCTGTTAAATCTATTTTTTATGGAGAAAGTTTGTATTCCTCTCCCCTTCCTTCAACCATTGTACCCGCGATTTTTGCTTCCATAACACTTCTTCTCGCTTTCTTCATTCTTCCAGTTGAATTAGAATATTTCCTTCTTCTAGGGCAAGAGCCTCTATTCTTCCATTTTAAATCATATTATGTTGAACATTGTTCATACTTTCTTTTAGTATTTCCTGGTCCTGATGGATATTAAAAAATTCTATTCTATTCCATTTATTAATTTTTGATTTAATTTTTTTAAACCGAAGTTGAAATGAGTGCATTATGTTCCTTCCTAAAGCATGGTTATTTTCTCACCATTGTTTTTCTTTGTCTAAAAATGTGGGATCCCTTAACCAGAATAGTTAAAATCTGAAAGGCCTATTCTTTTGATTTTCTTTGATGTCTATTTCTATGCTTATAAGCCAATGGTCTGAACGTAACGTTGGGAGGATTGCTACTTCATAATAAACATCTAAGCTTACTAAATCTTTCGAGGCTAGAAATCTATCCAATATGGATGCTATCTGATGTGTTTCCCCATGTCTATTATTCCAAGTGAAATTTCCATTCACTGTAGGTATATCTACAAGTTTAAGATCAGTGAGTAAGTCCTGAAATTGTTCTATCTCAGTGTCTTCTCTCCTTATTCCACCTTTTTTTCAGTAATATTTAATATCATGTTAAAATCTCCTCCTAATAACCAAAATTTATCCTGGTACATGTTGCTAAGATTCGAGATACTCTGTAAAAAAGCCTCTCTTTCTCTTGGAACTGGAGGCCCGTAAATAACTGATGTGAGTACCTTTTCCTTTGTTCCTACTTGTCTAAAACATCTTGTTAATATGCGACGAAGGCCTATCCAACCTTCCACTGTTACCTCAGCAGGGTTCCAGAGAATGGCTATACCCCCTACCATGCCTGTTGAATCAATAGCCATGACCTCAAAGTGTCGTTTAAAAGAGTGAAGTATAGTCTGAAGTTTCTAGGTCGAAACTTTAGTTTCTTGTAACATCATTACTTGAGGTTTTTCTGTCTTGAGTATTTTTTTTAGATATCATTGTTTTCCTTTACTATTGAGGCATGTAATGTTCCAGGAGATTACTTTCATTGAGTAAATTTTGGTATTGGTTGGAGTATCATTGTTAATGGTATTGTCTTTCCTGTATTAACTAACATTTCACCGACCAGTTGTATTGAATCATGAAATGTCCTTCTTCCTTTTTTCTTACTTCATTTTTTGTGTTGATTGGATCCTTTTAATGTGATGGTTTTATGGGTACTTACTTCTTTTTGCGCTTGGGCTATCAGATAATGTTCGAACATTTTCTTGTAGATTTTCTTCTAGTCTTCTGGAATGAATCTATCATCCAGATTCCTCCATTCATGCAGTAATCGCTTCAGGACCCTTTATTTAGCAAGTAAATCTTCCTTGTTTAGTTCAATGTCCACTGGCGTATGTTCTATTATAGTATTATATTCT
Source organism: Pinus albicaulis (assembly GCA_034641835.2). Lineage (NCBI taxonomy): Eukaryota > Viridiplantae > Streptophyta > Pinopsida > Pinales > Pinaceae > Pinus > Pinus albicaulis. The sequence goes on from CM076582.1 coordinate 1,472,266,871, forward strand.
ACTTCAATGGGTTCTTGTGGTCTTTTCTCTTTGCTACAAGAGTTTTTTGGATTGTCATTTCTTAATCTTGCCTAGGGCTTTCTTCCTTTACATGAAGAGTTTCTCTTTCTTCCTGTAATACTTCATAGGGATTTGGTGACAGCTTCTAGTTAGGCATGCTCTGTTGATTTTTTTATCCATGGGATCTGACATACATGCTTTGAATATGGGACGAGGGTGACTAGCTGAAGAGAGATTGGCTCAGCTATGTTTATGGCCGAGTGGTACGTGGGACTCCCGAACCTCGTCAATTATTTCTTATGTCTAACATAAGCTAAGTTCTCTTTATTTTGTAGTTACTAATGTGTGGATTTAATGGTTGTTATCTAACTACTATTTCCATGGTTGTATGTTGGTTATAATAATGTTTAACTAATTGATTTTGGTCATGGATATTTTAAGTATTTACTTGTAAATGCTAATATAATTGATGTAAGACCTAATTAATGTCATATAGGTTTAAATAAGAGGGCGGTTATCCTTCTTGTAATGTCTCTTTATGTTTTTCATTCATGCATGCTCTATCTTGTATCCTAGACCTGTAGATTTCATTCATGCCAAGTGTTTAACGGAATTGCAGTCCTGGTTGGGGATGGTCAAGCCTAGTCCTAGACTTACTTTTGGTATATTAGTCTTGTCATTATATATTTAGTTGAATCTAGAAGTTACAAGAAGTTCTAGGAAATGGCCAGAATTATGGGATTGAAAAGTTCCTTAAAACCTGCGGCCGTAGGCACATGTCTGGGAAATTTAGTCCCTAGATGTAGGAATACACATTTATGGGTGCATCCGAAGCCTCCTATACCCATGCATTCAGAAATGTGGGATATTTTTGGGTTTTTTATTCATAAAAGTTCAATGCGACACAGGGACAAGTTAGGTGGATGATTGGGATAGCCTCTCAGGGTCCTGTAGTAGGTGGTAGATTTCTTTCATGCCTATCATGTATCCTAGACCTATATATTTCATTCATGCCAAGTGTTTAACAAAATTCCAGTCCCGGTTGGGGATGGTCAGGCCTAGTCCTAGACTTATTTTTGGTATATTAGTCTTGTCGTTATGTATTTAGTTGACTCTAGAAGTTACAAGAAGTTGTAGGAAATGGCCATATTTATGGGGTTGAAATATGCCTTAAAACCTGCGGCCGTAGGCACACATCTAGGAAATTTAGTCCCTAGATGTAGGAATACACATTTATGGGTGCATCCAAGGCCTCCCATACCCATGCATTCATAAATGTGGGATATTTTTGGGTTTTTTATTGATAAAAAATAAATGGGACATAGGGACAAGTCAGGTCGATGACTGTGATAGCCTCTCGAGGTCCTCTAGTAGGTGGTATAAGTTATTGTTATGGTTTTCCACTTCAATTCCACTTACTCAAAGTCATCAAGGAGGATGAGTATATCTTGACCTCACCTTCGATGGAGTGTTGATCGTGCTTTCATATTTCATATGTGTTACTCATACTTATATTTTATGTACTTATTGCATATGTATGGCATTGGTCATAGTTGCAATGTTGTCGCCATATGAAAGTTGATGGTGATTGTATGTGGTTCCCATGCGTGGATGTGAGTCGTATATGCATTTTTTATGCATTTGAGTTTTTATATGTTGTTATGCATGCATTCTCATGGTTAAGTTTGTTTTCCATGAGGTCATTGTATGCATTTTATGTCATCATGATGTTTTTGATAAGATATGATGTCGATATGTTGTCTAAGATAGAACCGGACATGCAGATCATCAAACTGAAGTAGTAGCACTAAAATTCACAGTAATAGTAGATCTTCATCTAGGTTGTATGTTTGGCATGTAGGTATGTGGTTAATGGGTGTTATAAGAATTAGGGTTACTTATATACCTGTTTTTCATTTTATTGTTTTTGTGGTTACATGTATGATAAATGTTAGTGAATAAGTGTGGTCATATGTACGTTCGTCGGATAGCCATCCATGGTAATAAAATTGTGTTGTTTTATGTTACTTAAACTTGATGATTATGTCACATGTTTTTGATGAGCATGTTATATGTTAACTTCTTTTTGTTATATGTTAGCTAAGTTGATTATTAGGGTTATGAAATTAAGATATTGATTTTTTATGTATCGTGCTCATTTGGATTGGCCTATGTAGATGGATATGGTTATAACATTCAGGTATGAGTTAATATGTTGTGATATTATGACATAATAACCTAGATGGAATGTGTAGATATGTGATTTATATGAAAGAAAGACAATTGTTTATGGGCCTATGCTGTGAACATGTTAACTAGTTTCTATTATGGATATCATGACCTTATTTATGTTTGATGTTATGTGTTCTAAAGTTATAACATTCTAATAACAAATTTAACGTTTTAAAGAGAAATATTACCTCAAAACGAGAACTATAACCAAAAAAAACATCAAAAAAACATGAAGAAATAACCTAAAACGTAAAGTGTTATTCTGGAATAACCTTTCTTTTTCCTAGGTCAAATTTTCAACATTTTTTAAAAATGGAAGTAAAATCCAAATTTTTGTGTGCCAAAAACACCATAAAAATGAAAAGTATTGATGTTGGAATAATGTCTCCAATTTTTGGTGTTCAAAAAACACCCCAAAAAACAAAATGTGTTGATGTTGGAATAATGTCGCCAATTTCTTCTGTAAAAAGACACGTTGAAAACAAAAATTGTCGACATATTGTAATAATGACTAAAGATAAAATATCATAACTATTAAAAATTTTAAAATTCCAACGTGACATTAAAAATAAAATATCAAAAGTCCTAAAATTCCAACGATTTTCAGCCATGGTATTAAAGATAAATGTGAAAAGCCTTAAAATTATAAGGATGACATTAATGATAAAATATCATCTCTACGAAAATTCTGAATATTCCAACATTTTCAAACCACAGTGTTAATATTATTTGAAAAAATTCTTGCCATTTAATTTATTTTAATGTATTTTTATTTTATGTGTATCATATTAATAACGATTTATTAAATGTAATGTTTTTTTATATATATAATGTATTGAAATCACTGGATAGGAAACACTTTAGTAATGATGAATGAACAAATTTACAAAACAAATGAATTTATATCTCATTTTGGAGTTTTTGATACTCCGTACATTAATTTTATTTTTTTTTGGAAACTTGTGTTAATATTTTATTTTTTAATCTTTAAATTGTTTCCTCAAACCAATATTTCATTATTGAGAAATAGATATATTCTATTTTTATTTTCATACAATACTAATAATAATAATGATAATATTAATCTTCGGATGCAGATGCCTAATGGTTTCGACGGGACACATGTTCCTGGCCAACTCCCAAGGCGCTTCACATGGGGTGGCCACATGGCCCCCCATGGCACCATTAATATGGTTGTCAATTCACATTTGCTCCGGGAAATAACTCCTCCGCGTCGTCACCTTCTCCTCCTTGGTCCGAACAGTCGACACCATATGGATGCTAGCTCGTGCTCTCCGGAACACTCAGGCCATGTCAGTCGATCCTTGCAGCCCTTTCGTAGTATCTGCCCTGAAGGATGTGCTACGTCCTGCGAACGCACAATCACTGGACGCCGATGCTCGCTGCTCAGCTACCTGGAAACTATCCCTAGATTTCATTATTCGCATAGCAATTTCTGTCTTTCCAATTCCAATTCACAGGTCTCTCCCAGTGTTCACGGTGGTTTTTCCCCTATTCTAGTTGCGCCCTCCTGTTCATTGCCTGTTCACTCTGAGAAGAATACCATGCCTAGGCTTAGGCAGTGGATGACTTGCCATCGCAGCGCCTCTCAGGGCAGGTCTGCAAGTGATCGACCTCCCATCAACTCTGGCGAAGATCTCTCCACTGAGCCTTCTGGAAGGCGGCCTGCTCATGACCACAATGCCCCTCCTGGCCACATTCATGGAATCCATCCCTCTGCTCCTCCTCTGGCCGTGCCCCCGAGCCCTGCTTTCTCTATCCCTCATCACTCTGGCAACCACATTCTGAGGCAAACCACACAACGAGGTGAGCTTCATTTCGACAGTGCCTTCAATCGCCCTACCATCACTGCCTATATAATTATAACCCTGCGTGAAGAATACACCATTCATTATCCTCCGGTGACTGAACCTACGCCTTCTCCTCTCGACCCCATCCCCAACCCTGCTGCCATTCCCACTGCTGGTCCAATCGAGCCCCTTGTTACTGCCTCTCCCTCCCTGGACCATATTCACTTGCAGGAGGAAGCAGACTTTTCAGGCAGAGACGGAGCTCGGAGCGCTGATGAAGATCCTGAGGATCTATATGGCTGTCGCATTGAGGAGGAGCCGCCTGCTCCAACCCAAATGCATTGACTCTGCTATGTCTAGGATCAGTATGGTATCTGCACTTGACTTTTTTGCAAGAAACTCTGCTTTTTTTGTTGTCTATAGCAGCAACAGCTCCATGCTAGTTTTTTCTTTCTGTAGTTCTTTCATGCTGAATGTAATAGACTCTTCACCGGTTTCCCATCTAAAGGGTTTAAAAAATGGAAACTAGTAAACATATTAAAGACTAATAAACATATTAAAAACAATTGACCAAAAAAACATAAAACTATCTAAATAATAATGATGAGATAAACTAAAAAGAAAGAAAAAAAACATTAAAAAAAAATTAAAAACAAAAAAAAAACAAAAAATACAATATAGACAATTTAAAAAAAAACTTTAAAATAAATAATAATAATAATAATAACAACATATAAAAAAATTAAACTTCGAAAAAAATATTGAAGAAACTTTTTTTTGAAGAAATTAAAAAAACAAATCAATATTTGAAAAAAAAGCATTAAAAAAATTAAAGAATGGAATTCCTTATTCATAATTCTCATAAATGTTGCTGGAGAGTTGGTAAGACCAAAAGGTAGAACCACAAACTCATAATGGTTGTAGCAGGTTTAGAATTTTTTCTTGGGTATGTATTCATCCCTTACCCTTATTTGATGATATCCTAATCACAAATTTATTTTAGGAAACACAGTAGCACCTTTGACTTGGTCGAATAGATCATATATCCTAGGAAAAGGGTACTTATTCTTAATAGTCAACTTATTAAGTTGTATGTAGTCTATACACAAGCTCATCGAGCCATCCTTCTTTCAGAAAAATGAGAGAGGAGCTCCTGAGGGGGACACACATGGGTGAATATAACCTTTATAAAGTAATTCATGTAGCTTCTTTTTGAGTTCAGTTATTTCTAGAATGCTCATTCGTTAAGGATTTTTTGATACAGGTCGAAGAATCGACATTGGTTCGTATGGTGATTTGGTGATCCACATAATTCACATAACAAGTTATTAAAAACATTTGAATACTTCTATAAAGTAGGACATGACTGAGGTCGATGCCCAAAGTTGCAACATATTTCACAATAATATGTTGCATTCATACCGAGTGGGCTATGGAATGACTAGAACTAAGTATGACCCTAATAATAGAATATACCTATGCAACTCCTACTGTCGGTGGTGGTGGAGGACCCATAGGTGTAATGCATGCTCCGGGGCCCCGCAATCATAGGAATTTCATGACATGGTGTCTTTCGACCTAGCAATGGGTACACCATACCTGAGGTCTTGTCGGTTGAGTTGGTGCAAAATTCATCAGTATTTTAATTAAAGTATAAATTTGAGTTTGGAGCCCTGTAATGGAAGGATCTCATGATGACCCCCTTTCCTTATACTACTGTGGACATCCTGACATAGCTTCAATTTTCATAGCCAACTTGAGAGCATCTTATATTGTATTCATATTTTGTTGCGAGAGAAAAATCCTGGTCATGGGTAACAAAACATTGTTAAATGTCCCTTTGATGGTGAAGATCAATAGGATATGATAATTTACTCATGGAATCCTTGAATCATTGCATATGCTACCAAGCTAATCACCCCTCCCTTTGGCAGATGTCCAGTGAATCTGATAGTCCTAATTCATTCAATTGCAACAATTTAAACTCATGAAATTCAGAATATCATCCATTAGCGTATCTTCATGTGATATTTTAGCTAGACAATTATCTAAATTAGGCATCAAAAACCCTTTTCCTACTTTATGCATCAGAGTAACCACATTTAAACCATATGTCCTAGTTCCACTTTTACTTACGTTGGAATTCCTTACTGTACCAGAGAAATAACTTCCTCCTACACGTTCTCTTTGAAATTTTCGACTCTCCATTTCCTTTTTCTGCTCTTCTAAACTGCTCAATTCGGAAAATACACACTCAGAAAATTCAACTTGATTTTCTTATGAACACTCAGAACATTACAACCTCAACACAAATACAACATTCCCAAAATCTCAAGAAACTTTAGCCAAAAAATCTCTGGACTTGTTGTCTCCTTTTCCTTTTATCCTTACGCTTGCTTGATCAGATACCATGCTTGCTTGATCGTGGTTTCAATGCCTCGGGTCAATACCTTCTTCTTCCTTGACGATATCAAACTTGATCCCTTATTTCTCAGTATGCTGCCTTTTTTTTTGTTGCACGAGCTCCAAAATGAAAGTGCTTCCATTTTGAATTTTCAGGCACTCTCTTTTCAATAGCTTCACATAAAACATCCTTCACGACTATTTTTATTTCTAAAAATGAAGGACCTAGAGTGCACCTCGTATAAACAATTTTTTATATCAAAATTTCTCTAGAGCATGGTTATATTTAATTCTCACCCAAGTATTTTTCCTACTAATCTCCACAGTCAGTTACTTCTCAGAAAGTTAGTAATATTCTCATTCAGATCAACAAAAGGTGATGGTTTTTAGTTATACACTTATTCCTAAAAGCATACATCGGGGTGAAACTATTATCATATGGAAATCATACACGCATATGTACACATTACGAGACACTCATAAGAGAAATTCAAAGTCAGTGATCAACACATAGACTGGTGAAAATTTTAGTTGGAAACACTATTAAGGCCAAAAATAAAAAGGTTTCCTAAGGTTCAAGCTAAAAAATTATACCGCGTGGGTGCACAATTATTGAAAATCAACGGCCGCACGACTATTTTTTCGGTATCTGCATGGTTGTGGAAATTCCAATCAGCACCTTGGGTTGTGAACTTGCTTCAGTAACACTCCAAATATTTATTTGATGGGATGATAAATTTGACCATTGAGCCCGAAGAATCCTTCAAGGAAGGGAATTGGTAGCTCTCATCTCACTTATGAGGTGAACCACAACATTGATGAGCCAAGGGGAGGAGTGGCTGTGAAAATTTATAAATACAATTTCTAGGAGACCTAAGAAATAAGAAGAAGAAATGAATTTTTATGCTTCCAAAATTTCTCCTTAGGAATGAAGCATTTCATTTATGAGATGATTTAATCATCTAGATAGTCTTTTTCATTCTTTGAGTGATAGAGGAATCTTGAAAGGAGATTGAGGAAATGAACTTCCTTGTTGAGGATTTTTTAGCACCATTACTCAAACAATTCTCTGCAAGTGTCCTATATTCATATATTCTATCTGTTCTACATTCAAAAATGAATAAAGTGAACCCTTTCCCATTAATTTGTTTATGTGTTTGCTTCATTAAGTATTTTTCATGTTTTATTTCTTAGTTTTTAGTTTATGTTTATGTATGCATTATTTTCATTTTTACAGTGTTTTAATTACCCATGTTTATTGACTAACAATAAGAAATTTATTGTTTTTTCCTTATTGGAAACAACCAACTCCAAGGAATGTGTATTTGGTACTCCATAGCAACAAACACACTACCATACAGACATTGGGAGAGAAAGAATTGACTTCAACCCAAAAATTAGCAGGACACTGCTAAGTGTTAAGAGGGTGTGAAATGAGAAAAAGATACTAATTTGTGCTTCTGGATGATAGAAGTTGGAGCTTGTAGAGAACTATTGAGAAATTATGTCCATGGTGGGGGGGAACAGGACAGCCTTTAATACATTTCCAAGAAAAATTTAGATAAGTACACGACCATGTGGATTATTTTGTGTTAATTAATTTTTTTATTGCCATTCAGGGTTATCAAAGAATGAAGTAGGATGTTCTTATGGTTTTAAATGATTGTATTTATTAGTATGAAAATGAATGGAAAACCCCACTAACTTTATGTGTGTGAAATATACATAGATGTATGTGTATTTGTATTGCTTGTGTTGGAAGAAAATTGGTGGTTATAGGAACATAGTAATTCTTCCCTCTGTTTTGGTGGAACGGGGAAGGAACCCTACCCAGGGACTAACCCTAGTATCCACTATATATGAGGACATGAATAAAGTAACAAAAATGTTTTGATTATGGTATAAGAAGTACCAAGGTGGTAAGAGGAATAACACTTTGTACACAATCTGCATTTAAAAATTAACACTCCACTTGAACTAAAAATTAATTTCATGACAATTGTACAAAGATATATAGGTTCTCTATTATGGACTTAAAAGACAAAGAAATACCATCAACAAAAGCCACATTAAATGAACAGAATTTGCAAAAAAATTCTACATAAAATTTTTATGAGAATAGAACCTTTAGAAAAAGAGAGGGTTTGACCTATATATGTATCACCAAGTAAAGAAAATAAAATATTTGTAGTAAATTATAGATATATTATCCAAATTTTCATAGATTTTTACATATAGAAAATAAAAGTAAATGGATAGACTGTGAGGGTCAAATTCATGGGAACTTCACTCAATTAACCTCTGACATAACGTGTGCAGTCATGCCATACTAAAGAAAGCCCTTAATTTGGCTACATATTGGAGAAAGCCTCTAAAAATCAGATTTTTTAACCCCATTCCAATACTAACCCAATACACCTTATCAATTTAAAAAACCCACACTTTCACTAGATATTGTAGGTATCCATTTTTTCATTAACATTTGTTTTACCCCTTTATATATTTTCATTAACTTGGAGCTCTATTTTTTTTAAACATGATAATATAAAACCCTTTATCCCTTATTATATTCTCAATCTATTGTGTCATTTTTTCGTAAATATATATCCCCCAATATGAATGCACATTGTATGGCATTTCTCCCCTAGTGAAGCCCTAGTGGTAAAATTTATACTTAGCGAGAAAACCTTGTCTCAACCAACAAGCAAACCTTTTTTACGCTACTATTTCTAGCAAGACAATCCAAATGATAGTATAAAATTCTTAAAAGATAGGGTAGAACCCTACTATTTAACAACTTAAACTTGAGGTTTCACAGCTTGGCTCTCAACCTCTTCAAATGTAAATGTGGCCAAAGTAGTAAAAGGAGTAGGGGTAGGTAGTTACCCGAAAAATGTTAGAGTAATGCTCATCATTGATTAAACCAAGAAAAAAGCACCACCATTGAACTCATCACATGTCTAATGGTTTATTGGGGCATGAACCTCTCCTCCCATGTGTTACATTGTTCGAATCATATGAGGCTTCCATGGAGGCGCAAGGTAGCCATGAGGGCTTCAAAGAGTGAAGAACCTTGCAATAAAAGTTCTCCAAAGGAAAAGAAATATGAATGTAACACCAAGGAAGTAAATATATTTATTTTGCAATATGTATGGACTTATATTATATAAGGTTAGCATCATTTTTAATATTAACTTTCAAATGTTGATATAATATTGTAAGCTTGTGGTATTGTATAAATGAATACAAAAATAATTGCGACCTTAAGCTATGGGGAAATATTGGGTAGGACGACACCTTAGCTTTCCATACCCCTCAATTTGTAAGTGAAAACATTGTGCAACAAAGGAAATATATAACTAAAGTTCCATACCATGTTCATCAAATCTAGGCGACAAGACTAATTTAATGTGGAGAGCATAAAATAACTCTTTGTTGTTGAAGAGGTAAAGAAAATTTTGGGATTTTTTTTTTTACCTTTGTGAAGAAATGCTCAAGGGATATTTAGTTAATGTATAAAATAATGCATACATTATATTGTTAAAAGAAAAATTATTGGTAATTTATAGTTAATTTATAGGTGGTTCTAAGAGGGATGTTAGTGAATATGTCCTTTTAAATATTGCACTAGTAGATGTATATGAAGGGATAAATCTTTTTACAATATTTTTTTTAGTAAAAAATATATAATAATATGCATCTGTTCTGACTTAAAATATTAATTTCATTTCATTGTGCATAGATTCTCTCTAGAGCGCAATATGGAATATATTTCTAATGTCATGAATTTTCATGTCCCGTAAGCATTTAAAGATTAATGCAATGTAATGTAAAATTTAATTCCTTCAAAATAAAATAATGTTTAATTCAATGGTATTCATAGGCTGCATATTTTAGAGGAATAAAATTAGCCTAGATCTATCCTAACTCACAATCTACCAAGCCTCTATACATTTGATCCCTATAGATTCTTGACCTAGGTTTTATCAAACATTTTATGGTAAAAGTATGATATATAGGGAAAATTTTAATAATTCAATCATTCCAATAAATATTTGTAAATATTTTTTTAAAATAAATAAATAATATATTAGATTTAAAAAAAAAATTAGTTTATTCATTCTTTTATACTTAAACTAACCTAGATCAATTTTAACTTTGGATCTCAGTTCGTTTAATTCCAGCTTTGAATATGTTATATTCCACATGAATATGAAGGAGCAACACCATGGGTTCAAAGCTCAAAACCCAAGGTAATAATTCTTGAAAATTAATAAATTAATAATATATTTTTAATTTAATTTAACCAACTTAGAATCTTTACATGACACTACATAACATTGCATTGCTTGGAGAGGTGCTTTCAAATCTAATAGGGAAAATATGTTGTAATGCTTTGTGAACATTTGGTGAAAATTTTGACTAAGAAAAATTGCATAAAATTAAAATTTAAAAAAATAATAAAAAAAATAATCAAATGTTGTCATATCATGTAAGATATAGTTTTTTTGGGATACTCGGCTTTGACAATGCATGGTTTTTCCCATGTTATTTTTCTTTAAAGTAGCATATTTTAAGGTATTAAATTCCAATTAGTAGGTTGAACCGTGATCTTGATCCTAGTATGGTAGACACATAACATAAATAAAATTAAATAAAAATATTAATCTAATATAAACATTTTAACTTTGTGAAAATAAAATAAAACCAGTAAAAATAATGTTGCGCCAAGTTTATTCATATGGATACACTCGATAGGTTAATCTCCCCACTTTAAATAAGATATATTTTACATTAATACGAAGGGTCAATACCACTCATTCTCAATACCACGGGTAGAGAGTATTGACCCATTGTATTCATGTGGAATATAGCCTATTTAAAGGGGCGAAGTAAACTAGCATTGATCCATCTTAACTAGGGATCTACCAAGCTTAGAGAGGATCAAATTTATTGAAATGAAAAATCTCTTTTTAGACTTAAGATATTTTATCCCTCTCTACAAGGTACATCTAGTCCATTATATTCCCTCTCTGCACCCCTGTACATCTAGTACATTTTCCTTTATGATGTGATTGGAATTTTTAATTTTGTTTTTTGATTAGCTTGATAGTATAATAGGGTTAATAGATGATCTATCTTGAGAGCTTCATGTTTGAAGCTTAATGTTTGATATTTCTTTGTTTCAGTAGTGGGAGATCATCATTTTCCATGTTTTGTTCCATATTCTCTATTTTTGTTGATAATATGCACAGTATGTTGTTAGTAAGTTACAAGATACTGATATCATGTTTTTTTTTTCTGTAAAACATTTTCATTGAAGCTTAATGTTTGATATTTCTGTGTTTGAGTAGTGGGAGATCATCATTTTCCCTGTTTTTGTTGATGTCCATATTCTCTATTTTTATTAATGATATGCAGAGTATGTTGTTAGTAAGTTACAAGATACTGATATGATATTTAGTAAATTACAAGGTACTGATATGATGTATTTTTTGTAAAACATTTCATTAATGTTTTGTGTTTTTTAAATCGAGAATAAAGTTGAAACTAAGTTCAAATGGAAAAAAGTTAATTATAATATTGGAAAATAGCTTATTCTTCTATAACATAGGCAGGGTCATGGTGCTACTCCTACTCGTAAAGCTTTTCCAGGTTAATACCATTTATATCATTCAATTAAAGCGATCTAAATTTATACGAGTAAATTTGGTTATGCCATGTTTACCCTACAGAATCGGAAAGATCAAGCACAAAATAAGAAACTAATTTTTTTTAGAAAGTATAGTGATTTATTATTTAGTGCCAAACAAAAGATGAGAACAACCTTACATTACCATATTCAAACAATGAGTTTGAGATGTACCTGCAAGGGAATTTGAAATTTGCTGCTTCCTTCAGTTCTTGAATTAGTGAACTACATGCACCAGTTGCATTAAGTACATCGATGCAGCGGTGGCACAGTCGGAGCTATGGAATAGCTGGAAAACAAATTATCAGGTATGGGTATTGTCATTTATATAACCTAATATATAATATTAGGTGGATTAATTGTCCAAGTAATTTTGTTTCATGAAGTTCCTTTGGTGGATTGATTGTCCAAATAATTATTTTCTATGAAGTTTTTACAATTATGAATGCAGGTGGTTTTTAACGATATTTATAATCTATATTTTTTTTTTGTTTTTTAGGCACCATGAAAAGAAAATTAGATACATAGTTTCTTAAACTAAGAATGGAATGAAGAGAGACAATGAAATTCTTTTCCAGTTATGAATTGAATGAATCAAAACTATTTTAAACCATATTCATAATATATTTTCCCTATGAAATTGTTTTCCAACTATGAATGGAGTCTGTTTTGAAAAATATTTATAATCTAAATCTCTTGTAGTCACCATGAGAGGAATGGAATGAATAGTGACAATAAAACTATTTTCCAATTATATATGAAATTATGGAGACTATTTTGAACAATATCCATTATTTATACCTCTTATAACCACCATGAGAGCAAAATTAATTAGTTAATTTCAAACTATGAATAGAGATTGTTTTGAACAATATCTATATTCTATAGATATATATCATAGTCATCAGATACATACTTTTAAAGTAAGTATGGACTAAATAGAGATAATAAAGTTCTTTTCCATCTCTTAATAAAATGAATGAAGACCATTTTGAGCAATATCCATAATTTATACATCTTGTGGTCATCGTTGAAAGAAAATCAATTACATACCTTCAAACTATGTATTGACTACATACACACTGTATGTATGTAGTCAATATTAGATGAAAATCAATTACCTACTTTCAAATCAACTACAAACTTTCAAACTATAAAAATAATGAATAGAAACAGTTTTGAACAATATCTTCAAACTCAATTGCATACTTTTCTACAATGTACAATGTTTGCGGATTAATTATCAAATTGATATATCAACTGTGCAGGGTCTAATAGGATGATGTTTGGCAGATTAATTGTTGAATCAACATATCACCTCTGCGGCATCCAACAGTATTGCAGCATCCGCAGACAAACAGTATCTGGGCGTTTGTTTGTGCCGCTTTGCGGTTTTTCGAAAGCTGAGCACATCGCTTTGTAATCTGGGTGTTCTCGACGTTCGTTTGCACCGCTTTATGTTTTTCAGAAAGCCAAGCACATCATTTTGTAAGCCATGTGATTTGTGCGTTCATTTAGGGCACTTTCCGGTTTGCACAAAGGTGAGCACCTCATTTTTTGACCTAAACTATAACCTTGTCAATTCCAATCATTTACTCTTGGAGATGGAGTTTAGAGTTTATACGTTAAATGATTGGAATTGATAGGGTTACAGTTTAGGTCAGAAAATGAGGTGCTCACCTTTGTGTAAACCGGAAAGTGCCCTAAACAAACACGCAAATCACATGGCTTACAAAACGATGTGCTCATCTTTCTGAAAAACGTAAAGCGGTGCAAAAGAACGCCGAGAACACCCAGATTACAAAAAGATGTGCTCAGCTTTCTAAAAACCATAAAGCAGAGCAAACGAACGCCTAGATACTGTTTGTCTGCAGATGCTGCAATATTGTTGGATGCCGCAGAGGTGATATATCGATTCAACAATTAATTTTCCAAACATCATCTTGTTGGATCCTGCAGAGTTGATATATCAATTTGATAATTAATCCGCCAAACATTGTAAGTTGTAGAAAAATATGCAACTGAGTCTGAAGATATTGTTCAAAAGTATTTCTATTCATTCTTTTTATAGTTTGAAAGTTTGTAATTGATTTGAAAGTATGTAATTGATTTTCGTCTAATATTGACTACATACATACAGTGTGTATGTAGTCAATACATAGTTTGAAAGTATGTAATTGATTTTCTTTCAACGATGACCACAAGATGTATAAATTATGGATATTGCTCATAATGGTCTTCATTCATTTTATTTAGATATGGAAAAGAACTTTATTATCTCTATTTAGTCCATAATTACTTTAAAAGTAAGTATCTCATGACTATGATATATATATATTATAGATATTGTTCAAAACAATATCTATTAATAGTTTGAAATTAACTAATTAATTTTGCTCTCATGGTGGTTATAAGAGGTATAAATAATCGATATTGTTCAAAATAGTCTTCATCATTTCATTTATAATTGGAAAATAGTTTTATTGTCACTATTCATTCCATTCTTACTTTGAAAGTATGTATCTGATTTTCCTCTCATGGTGACTAAAAGAGATTTAGATTATAAATATTTTTCAAAACAAACTCCATTCATAGCTGGAAAATATTTTCATAGAGAAAAGATATTAAGAATATGGTTAAAATAGTTTCCATTCATTCAATTCACAATTGGAAAGAATTTCATTGTCTCTCTTCATTCCATTTTTAGTTTAAAAAACCATGTATCTAATTTTCTTTTCACAGTGACTAAAAAACGAAAAAAAAATATAGATTATAAATATTGTTAAAAACCACCTCCATTCATAATTGTAAAAGCTTCATAGAAAAGAATTATTTAGACAATCAATCCACCAAAAAAAATTCATGAAACAAAATTACTTCGATAATTAATCGACCTAATATTATATATTAGGTTATATAAATGAAAATACCCATACCTGATGATCTGTTTTCCGGCTATTCCATAGCTCCGACTATGCCACCGCTGCTTCGATGTACTTAATGCAACTGGTGCATGTAGTTCACTAATTCAAGAACTGAAGGAAGCGGCAACTTTCAAATTCCCTTGCAGGTACATCTCAAGCTCATTGTTTGAATATGGTAATGCAAGGTTGTTCTCATCTTTTGTTTGTCACTAAATAATAAATCACTATACTTTCTAAAAATTTTGAGTTTCTGATTTTGTAAGAGCTTGATCTTTCCGATTCTATAGGGTAATTTGAGTTTCAGATTTTGTAAGAGCTAGATTCTCGGAGTTTAATGGCAATTTTTTTTTTCTTCTGAATCTAGGCTATTTTCCTTTTTTATTTTTGACAATTCCATATCCAACTCACTCAACTTTGTTGATTGTTATAATTTTTTTTTCTTCATTTTATTCGTCTATACTAATACTCATTTTACTCATTTTCTTTTATCATTGTAATAATAAGTTTATGTAAAAAATATTGTGTTATTATTTAAACTTTATATCACGTAGTCATTATTATACAATTTCGAGTCACTATTATACAACTTCTAAAAGATGAAAAAGAAGAGAAAGTATTGGAATTATCTTTCCATTGAATACTAAGAACTCATGGAGGACTCCCCCATTTAGGCCAAAGAACTGTTTTCACTGTTGCATCTAACGAAAATTGCTGGCATGATAGAACTTTTAATGATACTTTTTGACTTTGAATGAAAGAATGATGGATTTTATGTAATACTTTTTAAATATAATTTGTTATTAGAAGTTTTCTCCAAGGTTTGTGGTAGGTATCTGTTTATATTAGCTCGTGAAATGCCATAGGCACATGATTATTATATTATGGATTAGTTGGTGAAAACAATGTCACACACAAACATGATGAATAAATTGTGTGGCTGTTTTGAGGTGGAAACTATATTATAATTATAATATTAAATTCATATTTTTTCTTTTTAAAAGAAAAAATGTGTATATATCAAATAAGAATTACATCGTGGTCATGGCATTTCTTTTTCTCTTTTCCATATTATTTCCACATTATTTTTTATTTATTGTGTTAGAATAACACTTGCTTACATTTAAATAATATTTTTAAAAAATAAGTTTTTTTTTTCAAAATATAATTTTAATGATTTTTGTAAAGTATAAATTTAAATAAATACATGAATGACTAGTCATAAAGAGAAAATTCTTGAAATGGGAGAACACGGTCATAATTACTAGAGAAACATGATGGGATGGAAATTTTTTTATGTAAAAATGAGTTAATAAATTTTTTTATTTTTTTAATTAACAAAAAATTTCATTTATGTAAAAATAAAAATTTTAAAGTTAAATATTT
This sequence comes from Pinus albicaulis, assembly GCA_034641835.2. Taxonomy (NCBI): domain Eukaryota; kingdom Viridiplantae; phylum Streptophyta; class Pinopsida; order Pinales; family Pinaceae; genus Pinus; species Pinus albicaulis. Next base: position 1,472,283,316 of record CM076582.1, read on the forward strand.
TAATATTTTAATTGAGTTTAAATATAAAACTAAAATTTTAAATGGAATGAAAATTTTAATTATTTACTATAATTTTTGAATTATACAAAATATTTTTATATAGGTACTTTAGAATATATAATTTATTAAAATATTATATTTTTAGTTATTTAATTATTTATAGATATTACTATATTGAAAATGGTGTTATGGTATTTTAAAAATATTATATTTGAAGTTAATTGTTTAACTATTTTTGTGTTCTCCATTCAATTGATTTAGTAAAATAAATTGAATTGTTTAATTTATATACTTGAATTCATTATAATTTTAAACGTTATGAAATATGTCATTAATGAAAAAATATTATTAGAGACAAGTGTGAAGCATTTAGCATATTATTACTTGAGTTATTTCAAATTTTAAAATTTAATATTATTTAATAAATTGATATTATTTAGATGTCCAATGCCTATTTTAAGCGTGTTGAGAATTCATCGTCTCTCTTTATAACTAGCTTTTAACTTTCTTAACCCTCTAAAACATATATATATATATATATATCACATTATATAACCCCTTTTTTATATAAATAATAAAATATCTAAAATTTATTACACATTTATTTTAATTAATAAAAAAAATTTCAAATAAAATAAGCTTAAAATATATACTGTTCGAACCATCTCAACCTAGTTTCTAGCTTTCAAAAAAAATATTTGTTAGCATAGTTTAATATTATATTTTTGTTGGTCCCGCCACCTATAATTTGAATGCTAACAACCATCGTCACTTGAAATTGGATTGTATAATTCTTGGGTTAAACTTTGGATAAAGACTATGATTTATGTTCCTAACCCATCGAATACAAGAAATAATTTGTGATATATAGTTAATTGACCCTTTTTTTGTTGCTTGCTTGTCGTTACGATGATCATTATGGTGTTGGCGCCCTCGGGATGTCAACGTGAACGAAAGTGCCACCTGCTGGAGACGAGCTTGGTGAATAAAAAGAACTAAAACGACAACATCTGCTGAAGGAAAATATGGAGATGAAATTAAAAAGAAACATCTGAATTTTATAAATGTGATGGAGATGAAACTAAATTTGATTGCAGTGCTGCTTCAAATATTGATGGAATGTGTGTGGAAGTGGAAGCGTCATAAAATTGACCTTGAAAGCTTGAAAAAGAAACATATTAATTTTACAAATGTTGGTGGATTTTCTCTAGACGCGAGACAACATTCTAAAGGAGGGCGGCCTAAAATGAACCTGGTGAAACTAAAGATGTGTCTGGAATTTTTCTGGATGAGTGAAAGGCTAAAATGAACACGGATTGACAATTTCAAACATTTGAGATCAATACAAGTGTTTCCTCTCCCTCTTTATTATCATCTAGCTGTAGTTCTGACTTGCTTCTTCACATGAATGCTTCTACCAATTGTACCATTTGCTTCCATGATGCCAGACGCCATTACAGCTGTTACCTATCATAAACAAATTGCTCGTTTTCCTTCCTACTGTCGTCTTTGTCCTCCTATGTTTGGGTTGGAAGCAAGTCAGAACTACCGCAAGATGATACGAAAGAGAGAAGTAGCCCCTGAATTGATCTCAAATGTTCGAAATTGTCCATCAGAGTTCATTTTAGCCCTTCACTCATCCAGAAAAAAATCCAGAAAAATGTTTACTTTCAACTCCAAGGTTCATTTTAGCTCGCCTTCCTCTAGAACGTTGTCTCGCGTCGAGAGAAAATCCACCAACATTTGAATAAAATTCTCAAATTTAGTTTCATCTTCTTCAGCAGATGTAGTTCTTTTTAGGTCTTCGTATCCACCGCTTTCCAGTCTCCAGAAAACCCTGCACTTTATTCTTGGACCTACATTGGAGTCCTTTAACTAGTTCATAGAAAATCTGGAAATAAATATAAGTTGTCACACTCAGATATTTAAATGAAATGAGAATAAAATAATTTTAGGCTGCCTTCCTTAACATAGGCCATAAAAATATTTCCTTTCTTTTACATGTTAAAAATTTAATTCCAACTACAGAGCAGAATGACACAGGGCACAACGTTTTTTGTTATATTCCACACATTCTGGTATTTACATGCTAAAAATTTAATTCAAACTACAGAGCAGAATGAATGACAGAAGGCCCAGCGTTTTTTTGTTATAGTCCATACTCCACTGGTCATTAATTGTTTGCATTTAAACACTTGCAAAAAAATTTCTTTTATTATGGCTGTAGCTCTGTCTCACTGTGTAAAACTATGATTCACTTCACACAAACCATGGAAGTTGTCTATCCAGGCAGTGGAATAGTGCAGATTGTAGCTTTTTGCCAAAAATCCGGTCAACTAAAATTTAAAAAATAAGGTAGTTGGAGAGTTTGAAATCTATTTTTGATAGTGGAAATGGATTTATCACTATCAAAAACCCTTAAGACACTCAAAATACTAAAGGTTTACAACTGTAAACAAGATTCTGATAAAATATTTGCGAGATTTTTTCAAAATATTTGCAAGATTCTGGACCAAAACATTGTTTTTTTAGACTACATGCAAACCATGTCTTGAAAGCCCTCCATTCCTCTTTATAAACCTTCTGTAGCCACCATTTAAACACTATCCTAGCACCATTTAAAACACCACCCACCAAAGCGCAACCCATACAAACCATGTGTTGAAGGCCCTCCATTCCTCTTCATAAACCTTGCAGCCACCATTCAAACAGTAGTGCCATTTAAAACACCACCAACCAAAGCACAACCTGCCATTTCATTTGATTTTGAATGGGCCACATCAGTCTTGTTGAACCCACTCAACCACGTCCACATTTCTCTCGACCAATCTGGTGCCAATTGCATAGAATGGAGATGACGTCAACAGTCTCCAAAATGGATGCGATAAGCATCCATCAAATCTACTTCAGTTTATTTGAAATCTGCCATGGATCCACCATCGACCAATCAAAATTCTTTAATTATAAATCTTTCAAAAAATCACATAAGGAATTTTTGGAACCAAATTCTATCAAGGCTATCGTGAAAAACAAATGCACAGTCACCCATGCCCAATTTGAATGCGATAAGTTCATAAAAGAGAAGAGAATTGTGTTCAAAGGTTTTGAAACCTGTAAAAATGCATTCGCATATGTTTTAAACTTTAGGACTAAAGTTTTAATGTTTTAATGTTTTATGCTATGTTGCAGCAACATAAGATTTAAGTTTTTTTTACTTAGGGTCAAATGTTCTACTTTGTTTTAAAAGTTCGTTGAGAGTTTGTTTTATTATATATATATAAAATAAAAAGTGCATTGTAATAAAAAGAATGAAAAGGTGGCAAGTAAGCCACATTGTTTTTTTTTTAAGGGATAGTGTGTGGAAAAACAAAGTGTGGACTGTGCATTAAAAAAAATGATATAGAGAGAAACTTTGGACCACTGTGTGTGTCTTTGAAGAGAGAAGAGAAAAAATGTAACATTGTGTTTGTAGCAATTTGTGTAATTTTTTTTTAAGTCAGAACAACAGTTCCAAGACCTTTTGTAATAGCTTTTCAAAGTTTAATGAAATAGTTGCTTTTGTGCCATCATTGTCAAGAATTTTTACATTAAATCTCTGTGTTAAAGTTGAGGAATTTTATTTCCTTCTTTTTTTGTAATACTTCAGAAATTCCAACATGGTATCAGAGCTAGTCCAGGCTCTTTGAAATTTATCAAAGAAGCTGAAGAAAGAAGGATTTGTTGCAGCTTTTGACCAACAGTGTAAAAGCTCAACAAAACAAGGTATTTACAAAACATAGTTTTGTTCTTGTTTAAAATGTGTAGCCCAAATAAATTTGTTAAGAGATAGAGTTTATCTCTCAACAGTGAGAAGATTTATTTGGAAACAAAGTCAAGTTTAAAAAAAAAAATAGTTCAGTAAGCTAGCCATGGCAGAAGCCAACGCAAGCACGAGTATAAGAAATACTCAACTCTCACAGTTCAATGGGAAGAATTATGACTATTAGGAAATCACAATAAGAGCCATGTTTTCCTCTCAAGATTTACAGGAGCTAATTGAAGATGGTATAGAAGAATCAACAGATGAAAATGGATTTAATTCTTTAACATAGGCATAGAAGGATTTGTTGAAGAGTAATAGGAAGAAGGAGTCAAAAGCCTTCTTGAATCTCTATCAAGCAGTGCGTGAAAATTTATTTCCAAATATTGCAGTAGCAAGGAGGTCCAAGGATGCATGGGATACTCTCCAAACACCCTACCAAGGTATGGAGAAGGTAAATGCAATAAAACTTCAATTAATGAGAAGAGATTTTGAAGTCATTTGCATGAAAGAGTCTGATACATTAAACTCATTATTCACAGTGTTGATTGAGTTGGTTACCCAAATGAGATATGATGGAGAAATAGTAGAAGAGAGAAGAATAATGAAGAAAGTGTTGAGGAGCTTATCCTCAAAGTTTGAAGGTCGACAACCATCGTCCCATGAAGTTGGATTGTATAATTCTAGTTAAACTTTGGATAAGGACTATGCTTTATGTTCTAACCCATCGAATATAAGAAACAATGTGATATATAATTACTTGACCATTACAATGAAACAATGGTTGTCATTGTGATGATCATTGTGGTGTTGGGGTGTGTTGAGATCCATGAACGAAGTGCATCGTTTTCTGGAGACCGGAAAGCGGCGGATACGAAGACCTAAAACGACAAAAGGAAAAGGAAAAGATGAAGATGAAGCTAAATTTGATTGCAGTGCTGCTTCAAATATTGATGGAACTTGTGTGGAAGTGGAATCCTGGAAAAGCTTCCTAAAATTAACCTTGAAAGAGGGAAATGTGAATTTTATTCAAATGTTGGTGGATTTTCTCTTGACGCGAGACAACGTTCTAAAGGAAGGGGGCCTAAAATGAACTTGGTGAAACTAAATATTTGTCTCGATGAGTGAAGGGCTAAAATGAACTCAATTTCGAACATTTGAGATCAATTCAGGTTCTACTTCTCCCTCTTTCGTATCATCTAGAGGTAGTTTTGACTTGCTTCTTCCCATGCATAACTGTAACCATTCTACTTTGCCTTACAACCCTTTCCCCAGTGCTCCAATTGTACCATTTGCTTCCATGATGAAAGATGCCATTACAGCTGGTACTTATGATAAACATACTGCTCGTTTTCCTTCCTACCCTCATCCTAGTCCTCCTATGTTTGGGTTGGAATCTCTTCGGCTTACCCCTCCTCATCCTATGTTTACCACTCTGTTGGAAGATGTTAAAATTGCAAGTATACCAACTGCTCCACACTTTCATTCCTCAACTGTATCACAGGGTGCGGTTAACCCACATAGAATTTGAGTGGAGGGATGCCCACAAAATGATCTCAAGAGTTTATTTTACTACACCCACATAGCATTTGAGTGGAGGGATGCCCACGAAATGATCTCAAGAGTTTATTTTAGCCCTTCACACATCCAGAAAAAATCCAGACAAATCTTCAGTTTCATCTCAACGTTCATTTTACGCCGACTACTTTTAGAACGTTGTTTCCCGTCGAGAGAAAATCAACCAACATTTGAATAAAATTCAGATGTTTCTATTGCAAGGTTCATTTTATGACGCTTTCCGCGGCTTTCCGAGTCTCCAGAAAACACTACACTTCATTCTAGGACCTACATTGGAGTCCTTTTACTGGTTCATAATAAAGCTGGAAATAAATATAATTTGTCACGGTCACATATTTAAATGAAATGAAAATAAAGTAATTTTAGGCCTTCTTCCTTGACAGAGCACCATAAAAACAATCTTCGTTTTTACAGGTATACAGCGCTTATAATTTTAGGTTCATTGTTTGAAGCTTCCAGTGTCAAATCTCCAGTGTTGTCGTTTCTCTAATTGTACAGGTGGGTTTTATTTTTGGTATCACTTCATTCCTTAACTATGCTGCTTAATGTCGTGTGTCACCGGTTATATTTTCCAATCGGTTTTGTTAATTTGTATATGAAAGGGTTTCAATGACTCACCGGTCCATTTACTGACTAGTTCCGACCCCTGTTTAGCGGATTCAATTTGTAAAATGAATGGCTTTTAATGAAATGCAGGTTCTTACCTGTGCAGGCTAATTTTCTTATACAGTAAAAGGCTTGTTGTACTTTGGCGGTCTTTAAACATAGACCCTCTCGTGGGTGCTTATTATTTTAAGTTTCGAACTCTCTGGGGTTGTGGTCATTGAGATTGTCATAAAGAATGTTAGTGTGTTCTTCTTAAAGGGGTTTTCATCCCTATAGGCGCTTTGATACCTCTCACAGCTTGATATATCTGGAGTTAAGATGGATCTAGGTTGGTTATAGTGATGTTGAGTCTGTGTGTGTGGTCCTATTCATAAAATCTTCTATAAGGGAATATTTCTCTCTCGTCCTATTCATCAAATCGTCTGTAAAAGAATGTTTCTCTCGAAGCCCTGAATTTCCCATGAAACTAACCCTTATAGACTCAATCACATGTCCTTCCATCATGTTGCTTCATGGTTAACTAATATTACATTTTTGTTTAGTTACAGTTCTTTGCCACAACCAAATATTGGTGTAGTTCTGGATACAGTATCCTTCATAGTCTATTGCCTAGATTTTTCTAGCATTTACGACAAGCAACTTCTGATTATAATTTCCTTCAGTAAATGAGTTTAACATTAATAAACTTCATTTTTGTAAACACTATTTTTATTGCTATGTTCACAGTTTAACCAAAATTGGATGAATATACATGTATTACTTATTTCATAAATTAACAGATCTTTATCTAACAAAGAACCAATAAGATAGCACCCAAATCCTTACATAAAACAATTTCTTATTTCAGAAAGTAACATATTATTCATAGATAATTTAACAAAGAACTAATAAGATAGCACTCAAATCCTTACAAAAAACTGTAACAAAATAATTTATAATAACGCATAACAAATAACAAATAAATACTTATATGATCAGGTACTTTTCAAAGACTAGGTCCATGATAGACTTTTTTGTTCCACCCAACCATAAGAATTTTCATTTTTCCCCAACCACAAAGTTTCGGGATTACCTCGAGATCCCTTCCCCAAGCCTCTTTAGCTTCAAACATATTTAAACCTGAATCCTTTTTTAATCTCAAGACCTCAATCCTTTTGTAATCTCAAGACCTTAAGTCAAGTTTAGAATTTCATAGGAAGCTTCCACTGGATGTAACCAACTCAAGAAGACTTCCTTAACAGTACTATTGCAACTTGAACAATGACTTGTCACACACTTTCTTTCCTTTTTCTCTCTAGCATACTCCTTATGTTTCATAATTCTTAGATATTTCATTTTAATCCCTCTAGGAGAGTTAATTGTCTAACTACATGGATTTTGAAATATTCTTATTTTTATATTTTTTAAAGTCCTTTCCCATCCTATCTCTTACTAAGTCACTTCCCTTTAACAACACACAATAAAAGGAGATCAAAATAAAATAATATACTTAGTTTGTGAGATTAATTTACAAACATACAGTAAATGATCAAGTTTTTTCTATAATAAATAAAGTAAATAATCATTATTTACATCATTGGGGAGTGTTGGATCTTCTCCCTCTTAAACAAAACACCATCCTTGTTGTTTACTCCTATATTTAGAACCATCTAGCATTGAATTCTCATCCTCCCAAGTTAACTATGTTGGGTAAAGTACTTCCATTTCACTTTAACATGAGTGATGGTTCGCTTCCATAGTATTGTTTCTATCTGATCGAGAATAAGAAGAAACTCTGCCATGAATTCTTCATCCAATTCTACCATAGTATTGTTTCTATCTGATCGAGAATAAGAAGAGGCTCTGCGAGGAATTCTTCATCCGATTCTCATACATATTTGATTAGTTCATCATGAGCTAGTAAATAATTGTATAAAGAAAAAAAACATATTTACCACTCTTTTACATGTATCTCCTTCCAATTAATAATGCTTTTAGAGTCACACATTTATTTCTTTAGTAAGGAGACACGAAACACATTATGTATTTTTATATAACTAGGTAAAGCAAATTGATAAGCAACTTGGCCAATTATTTCTAGAATTTGGAAGGGTCCATAATACCGAGGAATGAGTTTTGCACATCATTTCCATTATAGGGTAATTTTATTTGGTTTTTATCTAACATAAACATAAAATCCCACCTAAAATTCCATGTAACTTCTCTTTTTCTTAGCATAAGTTTTTTTCCTATCTTGGGAATATTTTGGGCTTTGTCGAACCTTTTTCACAATTGTCTCCATCTCTGCCAACACATTAGGTCCCAACATTAGTTTTTCGTCAAGACTATTCCAATTAATGGAAATTTTACACCTTCTTCCATACAAGAATTCAAAGGGGCTCATTTTTAACGACTCATGAGAACTTTTATTTGATGTGAATTCCACCAAGTGAAGATACTCTTCCCATTTACTTTGGTGTTGCACGACAATAATTCTTAACATATCTTCAAACACTTGATTTACTCTTTCTCTCTACCTGTAGTTTTTTGGGTGATATGCAATGCTAAAATGAACCTGAGTTCCTAACAAAGTAAAAATGGTTTTTCAAAATTTTGATGTGAATTTCACATCTTTTTCAGAGATCATAACCTTTGGGAATCCATGTAACTTAAAAATTTCCTTCATAAATGTATCCACAATTTTCATGGTTTTATAAGTTTATTGAACATGAATGAAATAGGACACTTTAATAAAATTATCCACCACTACCATGATGGATTAATTCTCATTCTTAGTTTTATGTAAGACAAATATAAAATTTGTAGTAATCACCTCCCATTTCCATTCTAGAATGGGGAACAGGTGAAGCAATCCAACTGGTTACTAGTGTTATGTTTTAACCTACTCGAATTCCACACATGTGGAAAAATATTCCATAATGTATTTTCTCATAGCAGGCCAACAAAAATGTTTTTAACAACAATAAATATCTTTTCATATCTAGGGTGAGTTGTGTAAGGCCTTTTATTAAATTCATCTAAAATTAAGTGTCTAACAACCATTGGATTTGGGACATGTAATCTTATCCTAAAACTCAATATATTATCTTCATTTATGCCATATTCACTATGTTTTGAAGATATGTTTTCCTCTTTGGTTTGATGACACAAAAAAAAATAGTTGGGATCCTTGTTTGCAGCCTCTTTAATTTGTTCTATAAAATTAAAATTCACTTGGATGTATGATATTTCTCTTAAATAACGTGAATTCCTACTCAATTCATTTAGTACAGACTTTTATTTTCATTTCAAATGTTTAATATCAAAATCAAATTCACTCAAGAAGGATGTCTAACTAGCGTGTTGTAATAAACCTAGGCTAAAAGTTCATGTAAGAAAAGTTAATAAGTGCAAAAAAAATGAGACCATGTTTAAGGGACAATTATTGCAAGATGAATGTTGGGAAAATATATTTTAGTGGGAATAACTGGATATTTCCTTATGTCTAATGAAATTGGAAAATAAAAGGGCAAAGGATTTGGAAAGGAAAAATGGCAATTTTGGAATTTTATGTATGAAAATAAAAGAAATTAGGAGAAAATGGAGGTTAAAGGTCGCATGTTGCATGTGAGGAGGAAAATTAAAGAAAATAATGAAAAATGATGAAATTAGGGGCCTCATTGATAAAAGAAATTCTAAGGATCACTTGGCAACATTTTGTTTTTTCAATTTTTTTGTCAGTTTAGTTTTGAGCTTTGAAATTTCCACATGAATTTCAAAATCTATGGTGGAGGTGGTTTGAAGGAAAATTGCTAAAGGCCTAGGAATCACTTGACCGATTTTGGCGGGATACACAGTAAAGCCCTAGGGTGGTGTCTCGGTTTAGGGCCTAGTGATCCGTGATTGGATTTCAGTAAATATTGAGAGATAGGGAGATGGAAATCTCCTCAAGGATAGTGATGGATTCAATACAGTGTTCCAGGATCGATTCAGTTGTGATAAAGGCATCGGCTTTGGTGAGATCACTGTATGGTGGGGGTAGGTGTATTTTAGCCTTTGAATTCCCTTGGTTGATTTTGAATAGGTTTTTCCATTAGATATAACATTCATTCTTGGAATATGGCATGAGGGTGTCTATATCAAGAGACATTTTCTCAGACATGTCTATGGTCAAGTCGTACATGGAAGTCCTGAACCTGGTCAGTTATTGCATATGTTTAATGGAAGCAAAGTTCTAGTTATTTTTTACTTATTAATGTACAGATTTAATGGTTGTTATCTCATCATTATTTACATGGTTTTATGTTGGTTATAATCATGTTTAAAAGGGTGGTTCATGTCACGTTTATTCCAAGTATTTACTTGTAAATGTAAATATAAAGGGTTAAATACCTAATTGAAGTCATATTTGTTCAAGGAAGAGATTGGTGATCCTTATTGAAATTTTTCTCAAGTGGTTTCAATCATTATTGCTCTGTCTTATATTCTACACCTATATATTTCATTCACTCCCAATGTTTGATAGAATTTCAGTCTCGGATGGGGATTGACAATCCTAATCTTAGAGTTAGTTTTGTTTTATTAGTCGTATCATCATGTGTTTAATGAATTCTAGAATTTACAACAAGTTCTGGAAATTTGATAGAATTATGGGCTTGGAAATTTCCTTAGATCTCGTGGACACACGCACAGGTATAGGAAATTTAGTCCCTAGACACAGGAATGTAGGCTTGTGGATGCATCCAAAGCATCTTAGACACATTCATGTAGACTTGTGGCAGATTTTTGGGGTCTTTATTTATAAAATTTCAGTGGGACCAGGGACAAGTTAAGTGGATAACTGGGATAACATTTGAGTGTCCTCTAGCATTTGGTATAGGTTTGTGTTATGTTTTTCCACTTCGATTCCCCTTCCTTAAAGTCACTATGGAGGTTTAATCTTTCTTAAAAACACATAATCTCTTTTTTACTCCAATTGGCTTGTTAATTCGGTAGGTGTGAGGGGAGGTGGACGTTACATGTTCTATCTGAGCATGGTTTCACTCTCGTTGGGTGGTGTGTTGATCGTATATTCATTTCAATTGCATATGTGCTCCTCATAGTTATGCTCTATGTGTTTATCACATATGTATGGAATTGGTAATAGTTGAAATGGTATCTCCATGTGAAATTTGATGGCGATTGGATGTGGTCATCATGAGTGGATGTCCATTTTATATCCATTTGTAATGCATGTCAATGTCAATATGTTGTTATGAATGCATTTTCATGGTTAAGGTTATCGTCAATGAGGTCATTGTATGCATTTTACGTCATCATGATGTTATTGATAGGATACGATTCTAATATGTTAGCTAAGATAGAACAAGAGATGTAGATTATTAAAGTGAATTTGAATCCATTGACTTCAAGATAAGGGAAAAACTCCATCCATGTTGTATGTTTGGCATGTAGGTGTGTAGTTAATGGTTGTTATAAGAATTATGGTTACTTATATACACGTTTGTCAATTTATTCTTATTTTGGTTACATGTATGATATATATTATTGAATCAATGTGGTCATATGTATGGTGGTCAAATAGTCATGCATGTTAGTAACTTGTTGTTGCTTTATGCTGGTTAAACTTGATGATCATGTCATATGTTGTTGATGATTATGTTATATGTTGACGTGTTGTTTCTATATGTTAGCTAATTTGATGACTAGTGTTATGGCTATTGGTCAACGTTTCCATTGAAGTCAATATGGAATTACTGGAGATGGAAAATATCCCTGTAATGCATGAACATCATGCAAAACCTAGTTGCTAAGGATGCCATTAATGAAGTAAAATGTAGGTGCTAAGGATGCCCTTACATTATGAATATGAAAATACATTAAGGAATAAGTCTAAGATTCCCTTTATTCCCAAGTTCTTTGTCCTTATGCCAATCTGTTGAAGAAAATAACTAATGGTTGTAGCCTTTATCTTGAAACCCTAGCATATGTCCTACTAAATGAACAGATGAAGAAACTCTAACATTGTTCAATTGAAAATCCTTAAAATATTGTTCGTTGGAAAGCCCCAAATGATGCCCTAGATATTTGATATCAAATTTTTTTATAGCATAGCCTAATCATAATGGGAAGAATCTCCAGCGTAAGAAAATCCATAAAGCCTTCCATGAATGGGAAAGCCCCAAATGATGACCTAGATATTTGATATCAAATTTTTTTATAGCATAGCCTAATCATAATGGGAAGAATCTCCAGCGTAAGAAAATCCATAAAGCCTTCCATGAATGAACATACTTGGATGAATTCCTAAGTCTGTTGCAATAAAATTAACAATACCTAGAATTAATTGAAGCATACCATATGACGAAACCATATACTGCACCTAAAATCCAAGTTTTTTTGAAGAAACAATATGTCATCCTTGAATACTTTAGATTTGGTAAAGAGAAATAGCAGTCAGTTAAAGGGGAAAGGAAACCCCGAGAGCAGAACTCATTGTACATTACCCTGTTTTCAAATATTTCTGCAACATCCAAATTATCACAAACCTATATATAATAACCCCCATAACAACTCCACTTACCACAATTTATTTTTTATTTCTAATTATATAATGACCATATGCTTATATGTACTAATTTCTATATTCATCATTAGTTGAGAGATGTTGTTATTATTCCTTAATCAATATTTCAACACCTTTCAACAAAATTCTTTTGATACTCTCATCATGCTTAGAATATCTATCTATTTATACATTTGGTACTTTATCATTTCGATGTTCAAGACCTTATTTATGACTAACTATTGTCATATAACTATCCCTCTATTACCTTTGTTCTATTTATCTAACACATGCTATCTACCCTCATGTTTTTATTTATACATACTTTGGTTTCATAATTTCTATAGTTATTTTTAATCTATTCTAAGGAATTCCCTTCCTTATGGTAATAGAATACACCCTAGACGTCTATAAATTTAGGACTTGTAAAATAATTAAACCAATTCATAATAATTCATTCAAATTTCTACCTTTTTTGTTTGAACTTACCATTCAATATTAAAATGCTACACTGCCATATAACCATATACTATATCAATCCCTTACTATGTGCTTTGTATCTCATATAATGAATTTGAATGTCAACTCTTTGTTTACGCATGTTCTAATAAGGTTTAAGTATTTCATCTGAATGTCATTGTGCCACTTTAATGTTATTAACCTTGTATTAATTTGGTCAGACTCAATTTATATAATATTATTATGTTTTAATTTGAGGTTTCATCGCATATCACTTCGCCATTTAATAATGTATCTATCATACATTAATAATATAAGGGTTGTATACAGAGATTTGGTTTGAAATTTAATTTTCGTAATTGTACTGGTACCTAAAATCCAAACCTCAGGTTTTTACAACTTTTCTAGTACGTCTATTTTTAATGCATTCATATGGCTTCTCGAGCTTCGTTACTCTGATTCCCTCCCCGTGGACGTTGTAAAATGGTTCTTATCCTTTGGAGGGATTTATGCTTATGAAAACCTAACTCAGATCTTTAGGTTTTCGTTGTTATAATTTTTGGTTCAGCTTTGCACTTGGCTTGATCCACCCAGCCTGGTTTTACCTTTTCGTTGTAGAATTTTTACACATAGGAGATTAAGACTCGATGTTAAAGTCATTATCCTTCATCAAAGAGGCTCTACCTCCAATCAATTCAACACTTTTTTGTGTTTATGTTTCCAAAACCCTTTCGAAATTGATTTTGACTATAAATACGTTATGTTTTTCGATTTTATTTCCATTTAACCTTGCCTAGATACTAATGCTATTATTTTTATTATTTCCCTCAATTTTAATTTAAGTCTATATGGATTTTTTTCCATCAATTTCCCACATTCCACAGGTAAGGGATTCGGATTATTGAAACTCTAAAACCCCAATCTAATTTGCAAGTTTGGTTTCTCATATTCTCACTCTTACAACGTTAATGAATTTGCAATTTTGTTGTAGATGAACGAATGTTGAAGTGGGTTCTTCCACCATTTACTAACCCTGCTCCCCACGTCAGATAAATTATGAATCCCAAATCATTTTTTGTTAAACCCCCTTCTCGTAGCTAGTTAAGCTTACATATTACTCATCATGCCATTGTTTACCTCTGTATCAAAATTTTTTGAGGTATGGTGTTGGATGAGGTTTATTAAATTTTCTCCTTGAGACCCATGTACATTCTACCAGTTTCTTTTCTTTTCATTTTTCTTTGCATTTTCTTGTTTGTTGAGAAAATCATGATTATACAATAATGCTTGACATATTTATTTAAAATTCTCTATGTTTTCATACATTTTAACCTTATTTTGTCATTTTAGAAGACAAGAAATTACCGTAGTTGTAATTCTATTGTTTTCTACTTTCTACTTCGGTTCCTATGTTCAGTTATTTGGATTTCAGTATTAAAATTTCTCATCTTATTTGAGCGGAGATGTTATAGAACTTCTGGTTTGGATTTTTAGGGTTTGAGTATAAGGTTATTGTGAAATTTATATCATTCTTATGATAATCATTTCTCAGGTCAATTTAAGTTCATATTACCCCACTGTATTATGATTTCTCTTAAATTTAATAATCTTCCACACAGATTCTAATCCCGACTCAGAGAATTATCATTTCTTCACTTTCGTTTTTTATCAATTTCGATTGGAAATTATAATTACGTAATTGGTTAATAACTTCTTTGCAAGTGTGCGTAAATGGTACTCCTCAGTTTTCCATATAGCTCTATCTCAAAGTTATGAAGAGTTAGTTACAAAATGTGTTGTGGCTCATTTGCAATATCCTTTATCTTAATTTTTCAAAAATACAAAAAATGGAAAAACATAAAAAAATATATGTTAAAGTAGAGTTTCTCATACGTTAACTAAAATTTGTAATGTTTTGTATAAATTTGAAGTTTAATTTTTGAAATGATTCAAGAAGGTGGGTCTTAATGCCTCAGTTAATGATCAAGCAAGTATGCGAGTGAGATACAAAGATATTCATGTCAGAAGAGAAAGTCAGGAATCCGCGGGCACATTCAACACATGGGTTAACAGTGAGGGTACCTCTGCAGTTGACCTAGTTGACTGATGGGCCGATCAAGATCTATGGTCAGGATTCACTACGAGGGCAGAGCCCCAATGAGTGCTCTATACCCCATAGGTCCCCCGCAGTGACCTAAGCTATTGGTTGATGATATCTTTTAGCCACGTAACGGTACTGTTTAATGGTATTTAGAAAGTCTACTCAGCATTTAATTTATAAACCTACGCCGCCTATTTCAACCGGTTCTTCTTTCCGTAGGGATAATGTTATTCCTCTTTTCTTGTCAACCTGATTACAGTGGTGTCTTCCATTGTTTTTATCCACCCTATCATTGTTCTCCACACTCATAAATATCATGGCTAAAATTTCATCCCTTTCAGGTTCATCCAACTATATTCCCCTCATGGACATTGAGAGGGATATCCGAGACATTGTTTTCTCTTTAAAACACCTCCAATTTTATCAACAGGTATGTCTGAATGAAAAAGCATGTCCAGTTTTCTCTTCCATGGCCAAATCAGGTGTATTTTCTGCATGTATCCCTAGAATACATATTTTTTGCTGAGTTTGTGCACTGGCTCGTGTCTGTTATGTATCCTGGCAAGTCTTCTGTAATGAATTGTGTAGGAGAGAATTTTTTGCACATATAAACCCAGTTATTTCATCAATATTTATGTTATCTAGAGTCAAAATCTTATGTTCAATTCACTAATGAGTCATTGGAAGTGTATTATTATAGTCTTGCAGGTCCAGAATTCACCCAGTTTTGCTTCTTCCTAAGGCCATATATGAAGCGGTTTGCACCTGATAGTAAAGAAATCTCCATAGAATTTTTTGATGTAGCAGTTAGGCCGGTGTTGAGGTGTATTATAAATATATTTGTAAAGGAGGATGACAACATAGTTTACAAATCAGTTCTGGGACTGTTTTCATTGATGATGAAGCTAGGAGTAGTGTTGGATATTCCTTCATATTGGAAAGAAGTTGTCAATACTCAACTCATGAGTTTATCACTGACTATGTCATTCAACTTCCCTTATTTTATAATTTACCTCTTTTTATATCAAAATTTGGAAGAATTATTGCATTTGGGGTTAAACATCATGGATGTAAATAAAAAGAGGCAATAAGTAGTGTTTTGGACTGGTGTGGTAAAAGAGGAAAAAAATGAGGAGGGTCTATTTGATTTTGAAAATCATTTCATGTCTACTACATATAATATTATGAATGGGGTTTCTCCCCCATTTTTCTTGCTAAAGGCTGAAGAATTTCTGCAGCTGGGGAAAAATTGTAAATTTGGAGATTGATGTGTTTGTGAAGAATACTCATAGATTAGACTATATGGGGCTGGGGTAGAACCATATAGGATTCCTAAATTTGTTCCTATGAGATTATTTTTCTTAGAATTCATTAGGAAGAGTTTTTAATGTTGACCAAATACATTTTGTACCTGTGAAAAAGGTGCATATGTTTAAATTACCTATGTTTGTGGGTCCGTTTATGGTAAACATGAGACAAACAGATGATGACGTTAATATGATGTTAGATGGAATTCACTTACAGTTAGGAGATAAGTGGGCTTATGACCCCCATAAAGTAATTTCAAATAGGATAATTGAAAATGGTTACTCAGTATTTTTTCATGAAAGCAGACCTGACATAGAGAAGCTAGAAATAATGGTTTTGCAGGTTATGTTGGCTCTAATATACAGAATCCTATTATATCTGGAAAATCAAGCAAGAGGAGTAAAGAGGCAGTTGTTGATTCAGAAGGTGAAGAAAAGAGAGCCGAAAAGAGAACGAAATTCAATGAAGACATAACAGGTGCTCAACCTCATTTCTCACTTTAACTAGGACATGAGAAAAATGTTCCAGCCTCACCAAGAAGACATGGAGATGGTCAAGAGAAATTACCTTTGATTAAACAAGTATTTTCTCAGATTGATGAAAGAAATCAAAGGATGAAGGCTAGCATGGAGGCACAGGATGAGTATCAAATAACTCCAGACCAAACAAGATTGCTGACTACCATGGATATTGAAAAATATTAGTTTAATATTGCTCTTTCTCACCCCTCTCATATCACTATAGGGTCATAAAATAATTTCAATACTATAAATTTAACTGTTGATGTGAGAAAGATTCCTTTGCTTGATAAAGTAAATTTCCATATGAAAACAAGTCAACTGATAGTGAATGATTTGACCAAAACTAATTAATGGCTCTTAAGGTTGATAACATGATAGGGAGGGTGATCAAGAAACTAAAATTGGAGAAAGCGAAATCCAGGGCTTTAACAACACAAAATGAAGAACTTAGGAAGATAATTGTAAATATTGGAGTAGATCCAAATGACAGTTCTGTTGTGCAGAAGTTGCTACAAAGTGCAGAATCATAGATTTATGTGTTGAAGAAAAAGTTGAAGTTACCTATAGGGGAGCATTCTATGATAACAGAGGTGGCAGAAGTGGAAAGTGAAAAAGAAAGCCTTCTTCAGTAGCTCTTGTAGAAAGAAGAAGAAATTGCTAGGTTGAATGAAATTATGTTGACATTACAAAATCATATTGATTCTCAGTCCTGCACTATCATTTTTCCATTTGGTAGTGATGATATAGTGGCACAGATATCTCAATTGAACACTAAACTGAAAATGGCAGAGAAAGATCTCAAAAAGGCACAAAGTGATATGGAGACAGTAACAAAAATAATGCAAGCCAAGGATGGGGAAATTAATAAATACAAGATAGATTGCTAAATAGATGATGCTGATATCAAGAGCTTAAAGGAGAAATTGAAGGGAAATATGACTTTTATACAAGCTAAGGAAATTATCTGGAATGAAATCATTGTAGAGAAGAAAGAAACTTGGGGATCTCTTACTATTGTATTAGAAGAGAAAAGCAGTGTCAGAGATTTTGAAGAGCACTTTATGGTAGTCAAGAAAAAGACTATTAACACAGCCATATGGGAAAAGAAATTTATGGATTTCATTGATTCTAAGATGGATCAAGAGTTAGAGGAAAATGATATTAAAGATAGGATTCTATATGTGTTGAGGAGGTAAATCCCCTCTGCGGACAGAGGTTGTCCCTACTAGCCCAGATCGGGTGTAGCAACAATCAAACACGCTACAGTGCAGTTTCCTAATTGCAAATAAACCAACTTGCGAGGAAGGATTACCTGGAATCCAACGTTGTCGTTTGTAGAAGAGGTGGTGCTCCCGTTCCTTCACCCTGGCAGATCACAATCCTCACGATCTCCATGATCAGACACCTACACATGCAAGAAACAAAAAAAACACAAGCATAAAATCTAGTACATAAAACTATATGTCAGTCGAAGAGGACATAACTCATGAACATAATCAAGAACAAGAGTGGAACCATAACCGATAGTCGCTTATGATCAAAGATTCAAAAGAAGAATACAACCACAGCTTCGACATAGCACTCTCCTTTAGCGGGTCATCAGTCTCCTCTCTCCGGATACTTGGCAATAGTCTCCTTTCTTGGATTTGGCCTTAAGGGAATCAAGAAGGCTCTTGCAGCTTAAGGATATGAAAGCTCTTGGGAACTTGGAGATTATGGAACTAGCTTGCAATGGAAATGGGCAAGCTTTTATAGAAGGAGGAAGGGGAGTTGGGATCCCTATAATTATGGGATTCACCCTATCATCAAGGAAGCTTCCATGAGAGGTGGAAAACCACTTCCTCTCCATGGAAATACGTAGCCAAACATCCCAACTCATGATAGAAATCAGCCCAGGAATTTGTTAGGATGAAACTTTCGCCTTTTATTTTTAAAAAACACCTCTTAATATGGTTGGCGTGGGTGCATCTCTATGACAGAGCACCAATTGGCACGCCCTCTTTGGAGGATTTTCCCCCTTGGTGCGAGGGTTGAACTGTGGAACCGCGCTAATGGAAAAAGAGCTATTCTTAGGTTTTTTTGTAGGGAGATGTCTTCATGGAAATTAAAGCTCATCTTTAGAGGGATGCAATGAAAGTATTTTCAAGTCTTAACTCTGCCCACAGGTCATGGAATGAGCCCTACAATGTGCGGGATGGGGATTGTAGGGACGGTGAAAAATTGTTGTGTAACAAATGCCCCCTAAAGCATGAGGCCCGAGAGAGAGAGAGGGGTGAGATGCTTTACGAGAACATTCTGACTGAAAACACCGCCATCGAAAAACCTGTGGAGTGAAGTACAACTGATGTCTCAGATACATGATATATATGCGTGGTATGGGCACAACCATCCATAACAGAGTGTACAATAATCTAGATCCAAGGCATGGATGCAGCCATCCAGTGAAGATCGATAAATAGATTCAGGTATGGTCACAACCATCCAATCAGTGAGTCATGTAAATAGTCATAATAATCCACAATATCGCAGCCTGGATCACAACAGACACAATACAGGGTCTTGCGCTCCATCTCAACCTGAACAAAGTACAAGTTCAAGCATGCGAATATGTGAGCTGAAGTCGAACATGCAAGAACATCGTCTGATTACCAGCCAATGATGAAAGTTGTTAACAGACGCGAGAGAAACCACCAATAATGAAAATGGATCTCAAGGTACTATAGGTACAATCTACGGCATGTGAATCAATGAGCTAGTGTTGAACACCCATAGAATCACTCGATCAGAGGCCAGTAATGAAAACCTCACATAGAATGTGACGAACCTGCCATTGAGGCATGCAGGCTCCAAGGTACCATAAAAGAGTCTCTAGACCATCTTCCTGGATAATGAGATGAAGTCGAAAGGAAGTGACCTTGATCGAAGGTGGGCCATAATTTTTTCCACATCATCGACACGAGATAGAGGAACGTAATGTTTTTGTGAATCAGGATCATATGAGAATCAGAGGAAGGTTGATACTTGCAGAGGTCAACGTCTCTTGAACATTTAAACGGCACGACAATGGACTTGGCAGTATTTGACATCAACGGATCAGAGGTCATGGTGACGAGGCAATGAGCAGATGAGAGGTCAAAAGGGATTATCCAAACCCATGGAGGCAATGTGAAGAACGAGATGAGATGTCCCCAACCCGACACGAATGCAAACAAGTGCCATGTTCAAGAGCGACATACTGCCGACACGGCAACAATGTTGTTTCTATTTTCCCCCACCATTTCTGGTGAGTACCCCAATTATTTTTTATAACAAGCTTGAAGGGGATAGCATATGCTTGTAATATAATTCTGCCCTTCGGGAGAATCCATCCTAGTACATTTAACGAGCCCTAGGAAGGAGTGACTCGAATAACATCATTTCGACTGAATCCAATGTCATCAGGGTTTAACGAGCCTGACAAAGGAAGAACTCAGCGTCTTTTCATGTTTAGAGAGTTTGAAAAGACAGCGGAAAAGTAAACTCCAACGGTCCCTTTTCGTAGATAGTTTCTCAGATCCGAAAAGGTAGAAAACTATGTCTGAGAAAACCTCCTAGTCGCGATAGGCTAAGGTATTCCTTTTTCGTAAATAATCCATCCCAGCCCGAAAAAGGGGTAAATGTATATTGGGTAGATGTTGTTTCATAACCATTTTAACGAGATCGAAACGACAAGGGCCTCGGCAATATTTTCATGTTTCAAGAGTCAGAAAAGAGCTGAAAGATGACTCCTCCTGGAGGAACGAGTGGTATAAAGGGTAGCAACTAGTTCCGGTAATGGTGGCACTGCTCTGAACAAATAAAGGTTAAGAGGCTGGCTAACAAGACCACTCATCGCAGCGGTTCCTTAGGAACGGGTAAAACAGCGAACTGAAGGCATATGATTGGCCAAGCAGATAGTGACGATGGAGTGAGAAAACCAAGGCTCATCTGGCAAAACAGGCTGATAAAATGGCAATCACAAGAGGTAAAATGGGAAAGGTTTCATTTTTACACAAGCTTGAAATCAGGAAACTCTGCTTGAAACCGGTTTCATTTTTACACAAGATTGAAACGGAAACAAACTATGCTTGAAAAATTAAGCATGCGCCCAGCATGGTGACTCAATTCAAGGTACATGCCCCCCAAGCTTCTGTCCATATGAAAGGAATATGGAGTGAAGGTTCAAGTTATGAGATCTAAGAAAGACTCGACTGGGATTTTACGAGATCTAATCAAAGACTCAAATTGAACAGGAACGTGTTTCATTATTTTAATGAGGCTGACACATTAAAAGAACTATCCTCAGACACCGTTGTTTCATTTTTTAAGGAGCTTGACACAAGACAAGGAACTCTGCTCCAACAACCTTGTTTCATTTTTTAAGGAGCTTGACACAAGACAAGGAACCATGCTCCGACCGACTTCATCATAATGAACAAGAAGTCATCACTTCCAAGAGTTCCACTCCCGATGGAAGGAAAACATCCTGGAAGTCCGAACCGAATGCCCCCAGCATAGTATGCACGACAGCATCATCGCTGAGCACAGGAACGGGGTAGGTAGCCACATAGTTAACCTACGGTGAGGCAGATACAACAAGTGGATAAAAACCAGGAAGGGATGATGGTGGGCCAGCTGCCATATCAGGACCAAAGAACGAAAGCTGATCAATGGTCACGATCTGTCCTTCATGCGGAAAACAGACCACACGAAAAAGGGAGGAGACAAGCGCTCCCATGGCATAGGTGTAATCGTGCCCCAAGAGTAGATTGAAATCCAAGGGGCCTGGAACAACCATTACGTGACGGTTTTACCTCCCAAAGTAACAGGTAACCTTGGAAGGATCCCTAATGGTTGACTCGTTCTTCTATTAAATGCCAACAGATTCTGCGTAACAGGTGCAAGCAGCAGCGAACCGAAAGCTTTCCAAGTAGTTGAGGATAGAACACTAACAGATGCACCTTCATCTATAATGGTGCTGGGTATGACTAAACCAAAAGCCCGTACTGTGATCTCGAAAGGCACATAAGACGAAAGGCGGTATCCTACAAATCGATTCCAATCAAAGGAAGCGACCAAACTAATCGGAGGGGCTACCATCGAACCGAGATGGTCTTCCCCTAGTGTTACAGAAGAAGGAGCATCCTCCACGACCTCCATCTCGAAGGTGGGAGGGGTATCCTTCGGGACCTCCATTACGGGAAGCGAAGGAGCAGCTTCTTGAGGTACAGGAATAGGAGAATCTTTCTCCAAGTCTGAGGAATCTGAAGAAACAAGAAGAACCTGAGGGATGTGAGGTCCATTCTTAATAGAAAAGACCTGGTGCACCATATACGGGGCCAGTTCAACCGATCCTACGACCAATGGTTGGTCGGGAACGGATTCTTGAATTTGAATTTCCGGAGGAGCAGGATCGACCAAGGATGAATCTTGACCGATGGTAGGATCAGCTGGTGGAGGACTCAAAAAAATCCTATTATAACCAGTTGGAAGGCATGGTGTAGAACCGGTTGGGTTATCCAAAACTCGCTTGGCTTCATCCATATATGGACAAACGTGAATGGCATGGTGCCCTTCACACAACTTGCAGGGATTGGTAATATTACCCTGCTTCTTAGGAGCCTTACCAATACCAGTTGAAGACGTGCCCCCAACCTGACTCTCGGAAGCCAAAGGCAATGGTGGACGACCGTTGGACCATACTTTGAGCACCTTGGGAATGCCAGGGAAAACTCAAAGAAGATGATCTCCTGTGCACAACATGCAAGGGAACTTGACTTTCCGTGGAGGGTTGGGAGGTTTATCAAGAGGAGGTGCTTCAGAAGGAATAGATGCAACTTTAGCCTCTCTTTTATGGGACTTCTTCTTCTTTGTCTTCTTCTTCTTCTTCTTAGCCACCTGGTTACTCGAATCCAGACTTTCACCAGGCGAAGTAGAAGATGAGGAGGAAGAAATAGGCGAAGAAGGGGAGAGGTCCACCTTGGAATCAACATGATGTTGTTCAGGCGGAGGAACTGATTGACGAGTAGCCGAGACATTCGGGACCACAGAGGTTGAAAACAACCACACAGGCAACCCAACAATTAACCCAGGAAGGGACAACGTTGCCATATAAGGAGCACCAAAATTTCCAAAACGAGGAAAAGGACCAGGATTGCCTTCGAAGGGGATTCCTTGGTTGGTGAACTCCAGAAAAGTTGCCATCAAAAACAATCTTCAGAACAACACCCTAAGGAAACTAACTTTAACCAGGAATATTTCATGGGCTGTTAATTTTTATGACATTGAAACAAAACTCTACCATTTCATATTTTAAGAGTCGAGAAACAGGCAAAAGGTGACTCTATCGCTTTCAAATTGGAAACAAGCGTGAAAGGACAAGCGCTTGATGACCTTTTCAAATTTAAAGAGTCAGAAAAGATCGAAATGACTACTCAGGAATACTAGGCAAAGGGTGTACCAGATAACCATGAACTGCAATATACACCTTGCTTTCAATAATGAAAGAAAAATCAACCAAGGACTTTCCGTACGTGCAGGCAATCTCCCCGAATGCTGTGTTCGGTGTATCACGGGTATAGGGCGGCAGACTCGGCTTACTATGGATAAAGGATTGAAACCTAGTGGGGTCCCCCTTTATATACTCAATGGTATGGGGAGCACAAGTCCGTACTAGCACTGTCTAAAGCCAAGAGGCGAACGACAGCTACTAGGTTTAAAGATGCTGGAACACGTCTCTAGCCTAGACCTCTAAATGTGTTTCGTTAATGTTTCAATGCTTCCTTAGGTAAATTGAGAGTCAATAAATCATCAATATTTATGTTATCTAGAGTCAAAATCTTATGTTCAATTCACTAATGATTCATTGGTAGTGCATTATTATAGTCTTGCAGGTCAAGAATTCACCCAGTTTTGCTTCTTCCTGAGGCCATATATGAAGCGGTTTGCACCTGACAGTAAATAAATCTCCGTAGAAGTTTCTGATGCAGTAGTTAGGCCAGTGTTGAGATGTAATCTAAATATATTGGGAAAGGAGGATGACAACAGAGTTGAAAAATCAGTTCTAGGACTGTTTTCATTGATGATGAAGCTAGGAGTAGTGTTGGATAATCCTTCATATTGGAAAGAAGTTGTCAATACTCAACTCATGATTTTATCACTCACTGTGTCATTCAGGTTCCCTTATTTTATAATTTACCTCTTTTTATATCAAAATGTGGAAGAATTCTTGCATTTGGGGTTAAACATCATCGATGTAAATAAAAAGAGGCAATAAGTAGTGTTTTGGACTGGTGTGGTAAGAGAGGAAAAAAATGAGGAGGGTCTATTTGATTTTGAAAATCATTTCATGTCTACTACATATAATATTATGAATGGGATTTCTCTCCCATTTGTCTTGCCAAAGGTTGAAGAATTTATGCAGTTGGTGAAAAATTGTAAATTTGGATATTGATGTGTTTGTGAAGAATATTCATATATTAGACTATATGGGGCTGGGGTAGAACCATATAGGATTCCTAAATTTTTGCCTATGAGATTATTTTCCTTAGAATTCATTAGGAAGAGTTTTTAAGGTTGACTAAATACATTTTGTACCTATGAAAAAGGGGCATATGTTTAAATTACCTATGTTTGTGGGTCCCTTTATAGTAAACATGAGACAAGAAAATGATGGCGTTAATATGATGTTAGATGGAATTCACTTACAACTAGGAGATAAGTGGGCTTATGACCCCCATAAAGTAATTTTAAATAGGAGAATTGAAAATGGTTACTCAGCATTTTTTCATGAAAGTAGACCTGACATAGAGAAGCTAGAAATAAGGGTTTTGCAGGTTGTGTTGGCTCTAATATAAAGACTCCTATTATATCTGGAAAATCAAGCAAGAGGATTAAAGAGGCAGTTTTTGATTCAGAAGGAGAAGAAAAGAGAGCCGAAAAGAGAACGAAATTCAATGAAGACATAACAGGTGCTCAACCTCATTTCTCACATTAACTAGGACATGAGAAAGATGTTCCAGCCTCACCAAGAAGACATGGAGATGCTCAAGAGAAAGTACCTTTCATTAAACAAGTATTTCGTCAGATTGTTGAAAGAAATCAAAGGATGAAGGCTAGCATGGAGGCGCAGGATGAGTATCAAATAACTCCAGACCAAACAAGATTGCTGACTACCATGGATATTGAAAAATATCAATTTAATATTGCTCTTTCTTACCCCTCTCATATCACTATAGGGTCATAAAATAATTTCAATACTAAAAATTTAACTGCTGATGTGAGAAAGATTCCTTTGCTTGATAAAGTAAATTTCCATATGCAAACAAGTCAACTGATAGTGAATGATTTGAAAAAAATTAATCAATGGCGCTTAAGGCTGATAACATGCTAGGGAAGGTGATCAAGCAACCGAAATTGGAGAAAGCGAAATCCAGGACTTTAACAACACAAAATGAATAACTTAAGACGATAATTGTAAAGATTGGAGTAGATCCCAATGATAGGTATGTTGTGCAGAATCATGGATTTATGTGTTGAAGAAAAAGTTGAAGTTACCTATAGGGGAGCATTCTATGATAGTAGAGGTGGCATAAGTGGAGAGTGAAAAAGAAAGCCTTCTTTAGTAGCTCTTGTAGAAAGAAGAAGAAATTGCTATGTTGAAGGAAATTGTGTTGACATTACAAAATCATATTTATTCTCATTCCTGCACTATCGTTTTGCCATTTGGTAGTGATGATCTAGTGGCATAGATATCTCAATTAAACACTGAACTGAAAATGGCAGAGAAATATCTCAAAAAGGCACAAAGTGATATGGAGACAGTAACAAAAATAATGCAAGCCAAGGATGGGGAAATTAATAAATACAAGATAGATTCCTAAATAGATGATGCTGATATCAAGAGCTTAAAGGAGAAATTGAAGGGAAATATGACTTTGATACAGGATAAGGAAATTATCTGGAATGAAATCATTGTAGAGATGAAAGAAACTTGGGGATCTCTTACTATTGTATTAGAAGAGAAAAGCAGTGTCAGAGATTTTGAAGAGCACATAAAGGTAGACAAGCAGAAGACTATTAAGACAGCCATATGGGAAAATGAATTTATTCATTTCATTGATTCTAAGATGGATCAAGAGTTAGAGGAAAATGATATTAAAGATAGGATTCTATATGCTGCAGAGATTAACAAATTGATTGTTAAAAATACTTGTAGGAAGACCATCAAGAAGAAGTTGACAGATATTAAGGAAGCAGTGAAAAAGTTTGACAATCTGTATGAAAAAAGAGCTAGGGAAGGATTTCCATCATGCTGGGAACTTAAAGGTAGTATTTTATCATGGGATTCTTATGAACCATTATTGGTATTGGAAAAAAGAAAGGTGGATAACAGTCATAAGAAGACTTAGATCCTGAAAAGAGCAATAGTTATTAACTTTCTTCGGAGACATTTTAGCTATTATGGTTTGTGAAAGCCTTTTTTACAGAGTGACCAACATTCAACAGGATCACTGCCTTTAGGTTGGAGTACCAAAAGCTGATTAACTCTCCTAAGTCAAATTCATAGCCTGGATGACTGTTTTACCTAATGATCCGTCAACTTCAAATAAAGACAAGTCAGCCAATCAAGAGAATGCAGCAGCAACAGGACCAATTCATATTCAGAAAATAGATTAGGGTTTAAGTTTTATTTTATCTCTATTATGAGAGTTCAATTGTAATAAGGAATTTGGATGATATGTAATAGGTAATCTAAGAAGTTTCAAGTAGTTTGAGCAGTTAGGAGTAGTTTCAGCAGTTACAAACTTCTTTACATTGTATTTAAAGAGAAAGAGGAGAAAGGAAAAGGTTCTGTGTTTTGGACCTTTGGACCACTACAAATTTTGTACTCAATTTTTTGATGATTAATGAATGAAGATCAATATTCTTGCATCTGTTGTTATTGATATGTTCCAGTTTCCATTATGTATTTTCCCTTCTATGAATAAAATTTATTAATGTAGTTGTAGGTCTCTTTTTACATATGTGACTAAGAGTTAAATATCCTTAATGGGCGCTCCTTCATTTTAACTATTCCACTTTCATAAAATTATTCTGAAGTTTAAAGTGATAGATTTTTTTTATCATCATATCTGTTTGGGCTTCCTTCTTTCATGCTCTTCTTATCACTCTAATTAATTTCAATAGATAATGGCATTGTGAAGCATTTATTGCGTCTGATTCCTCAGGGTTTTAATAATTAGTTTCTGAAGGTGATTAAGAAAAGACCATTTGATACAATATTTTTGTGACATATATATATATATGTCTTGCAAACTGATTACCTACCACAACCAAGGGATTGTTTCTTAATATACAACATTTTTGGCACCATTTTCGAGGACGAAAAAGTGCAGTTCATTCCATAGATTTTTGTTATATTTCCTGTGGTTGTTCAGAGAGGAGGAAATATCAAGTTTTCTTTTTTTATTCCATAATTATGGTGTATAAAATACCTCATACGAGGTCAGATAAATCGCAATAGAAAGTTCCTATTTTGTCAGATCCTGAAAATTTAGTTTCTAAGAAGGTTCAAAAACCAATGACTCCTTCCACACCTAATCCTACACTACCTACACCTGGAAGTAGTTCTCATAACCCTTCATCTAAGGATATTTCTAGGAAACTTAGTTTCTTCAAACAAGAATCCTTTTCCCCACCAGTTCATTTTCAACAACCAATGTTAGAAGAACAATATTTTGAGTTTGTTTCATTTACCTTCACACAAGCTCAACCAAATAGATATGTTGGTTCTTCTTCTGTTGTCCATCAACCACTTCCCATATCAAATGTTTTACCAGATCCATCCACATTCACAACTGGTTCACAAACCCCACCTACTCAAGGAGTGACTAACCAAGGCATAAACATGGCAACCCTTGCTTTCTTAATGAATGGATATGCAACGTTAAATCTTCCATAGCTTATGAATTCCATGCCCCAAGAATAACTCAATTTACTTCCTCGTTTTATTGGTGAAGCCATTGTTTTGCACTTTTTCTGAGAATCTAAATGTAGAACGTCTTGATGTAGTGATGAGACTTTTTGTACAGTCTCTGAATGGAGAGCCAAGAAAGTGGTTCAAAGGTTTACCAAATTCCTCAATTAACAATTAGGAGGAATTAAAAACAAGATTCACCCAAATATGGGGTGAAAAATGAGATCATAGTTATTCATTGACAAATTTTATTGAAATCAAGAAAAATTCTAATGAAAACATGACTGATTTTATTAAAAGATTCAACAAAATGTATAATAGTTTACCCATAGAAATGAAACCCCCTCCTATTGGAGCAAAGGTAGTTTTTTCAAGAGCTTTTGAGTCATATTTTAGTTTCATTTTAAGAGAGAGGAGATCTCCTACACTTGAGAAAATCCAAGATGATGCTTTGGAAATTGAAGCAAACATGACTGCTGCTAGGAAAACACAAGAAAAGAAGTCAGTTCAAGAGAAAGGCAAGGCCAAAGAAGAATCACAAAGGGATTAGAGGATTGATGACATGACAAAGGTTATCAAGAATTTGTGAAATAAGTTAGTGACTATGGATTTAGAGAATAAAAAATCCAAAAGGCCTGCACAACAAAACAGACGAGTTTTCAATCACCAATTTAGAAAGTTTATGCTGCAAATCTTGAGGAGGGAGAGAAAAGTTCAATATCAAGTTCAAGCACCATTGTACATAGAAGCAACAGCCTCACAGTCTACTGAAGATGATCAAAGGGAAGTTGAATATCATATATCTACCATGTACATGAAAGAAGATGAAGAAGAGGAAGAATGTGAATAAGAATACATAGAAGCTGAGGTGTCCTTTGACCAAGAAGAGATGGATGATTATTGTAGAAAATTTACAGAATTTATGCAATTAGAGTTGCATAATAAATATGATTTAAGATGAAGAAATAGATCAAGGACACGGGATGATGAAAAAAAACAACAAGGGTAATTTCCTTCTCCAATGGTGACTCCAAAATCAAAGAACTTAGTAAAAAAATGAAATAAGGCGAAACAACCTATGAATCCAGTAAGTGGAACTGAAAAACAACAGGACGAGACTTCCCAAAACAAGACTATTGATACTAATAATTTGGAAAAGGTTGTTACTGTACCTGAGAAAATTTCTAATTCTAGCAGAAATCAGGAAGAACCTAAGAATATTTTCAAACAGAATCAAGCTTTTAGTTTATCCAAAGAGCTAGAAAAGGTGAAAATCCAGTTACCCCTTCTTGAGCTAGCTAAGACACCAGTTTACAAGAAGGCAATTGCAGAATTCATTAATCTTTCTCATTCTGATGATATTGGTGATACTCTGAATTTGCAAGAGGAAGAACCAGTGGTAACTTTTGGTACACATGTGAAGGAGGTAGATTCTTTTCTCCCTCATTTTATATATCACTGCTCCTTCATGATTTCATTCTTCATAATTGTATGCTAGGCTCAGGTTCTTCACATAATCTCATGCCATTACTTGTAATGAAAGAATTGAATTTACAAATTACTAAACCATATAGAGACCTATATTCATTTGATTCAAAAAGGGTGAAGCTTGTTGGGATTATCAATGACATGGTTGTTTACCTCCCCCAAATTCCAACCAAAATTATCATGATGGATGTAGTGGTCGCATATATTCCAACTAGGTTTGGTATGCTTTTCTCCAGATCTTGGGGAGTGAAGCTTGTAGGAGTTTTAAAACTGGACTTCACATATGCTATAATTCCTGTGTTTAATGGGGAAGAAACAAGGTTATATAGAGAAACAAGATTTGTTAAATCTACCACAAAGAAAGATGCACGAAATTCCCCTATTTATGGTGAAGAAAATGAAGATATTTCCTGTTTTATGCTGCATGAAGATTCAGAGTTTGTTGAAGACACAGAGAAGCAGATCTCTCCAGAAATTGTACATAATGAGCTGGGTTCAAAGAAAATTTGGAAGTGTTATTTTGATGGTCCCTATTCAAAAGATGGCACATGACGTAAATTTTTACTAATATCCCTAGAAGGTAATCTTTTACCTTTTTATTTTAAGCTTGAATTTGAATCAAGAAATAATGTAGATGAGTATGAGGCATTAATTTTAAGTCTTCAAATTGCTAAACAAATGTGAATCCAATGCATTTCCATTTTTGGTGATTCTGAGTTGATTATAAGATATATTAAAATCCTTTGTCAAACGAAACATCCAAGGTTAAGGTCATATAGGAATGAAGTATGGGACTTGATTGAGAATTATTTTCAAGCTTTGAATCTTCAATTCATTCCAAGAGAAGAAAAAAAAATGGAAGATTCATTCGCACTTGCAACTAGTAATTTCAAGCCACCTATAAATCCGAAACTGAGGTATGAGATTGAACTGAGGCACAAACCCTTTATTCCTAACAATGTTAAGCACTGGCAGGTTTTTGAAGATGATGAGTAGACAAGTCATTTTCTGAAAATAATTGAAAATTTTGAAGATCTCGAAATAGATCAAGATTTAAGGGTTAAAATGTGAAGTTGGGTTACACTTTTTGCCCTTATTTGAGAAAAAACCTTTCATTTTTTTTTTCGGTTCTTCAAATTTAGGCAAGCTAAAACAATTTTTTGTGTTTAGAATTTCATTTTGTGATAAAAATAAAAGTTGTGAGAAATTTTGTTAGCTTTCTATTACTTATTTTTTCAAATTTTTGTACACACATTTGATATGTCAACTTAGTGTTTCTTTGAGTGTGTGTTTTTAACAATCAAAGGATTCATAAGAAGTCATGTTAATATGCAATGTTTTATTCTTTGAAAAATTGTATTTTAGAGAAAAAAAATGTGTTACAACAATCTAGACAAAGTCTACTTTGCTTTCATAATGTTTACAAAGTCAGCAAATTCATATTATAATTACCAGAATTTTTTGAACTAGTCCAATATGAAAAAATTGCATATTTTGAATATGTTTCATGACGCAAGAAATTTCTTAACATATAAGTTATTAACTAAAAATCTAAAAACTACCCATTAGAGATGACGGACCAATGTAATGCACCTTAAGTTTTTCAATTTTTTTACAATGTCTTTGGAAGATACAAAATTATGATTTCACTAAATCATAATGACCTTTAGAAATTGATTGCACCCATTTTATTACAAAATTAATTAAAATTAGTAAATATTTATGAAATTCCATAAAAGTTATATTTCCTCAAAAGTAGATTCAATTACGAAAATGCTTGTCTTGGTTCTGACATTTAATTCAAAATTTTTCATGGAGTTTAATTAGTCCAAAGTTGCAGATGCATATTCAGAGCTTGGCTCTCCATAATTGTTGACGCGTTAGTTCAGCCAAACTCTTAGAAAAAGTTCGGTCGAATTGTTTTTTGCACCGACGACCCGTCAAGTCTAACGACATAAATGTTTGGTCAAATTTTTTATAAAATTTTGGCCGAAATATTACCTAACTTTCCGTCGGCCAAAAAATACCACGGAGCCCCTCTAAAAAAAAATTTCACGGAAATATAAATTGCTGCAAAATCATTCATTATTTTCACATATTTTGGCACATTTGGTCTGATTTTACAAAGGTCCTAGTTTGATTTTGTAAAGAATTGTTTTGGTTTTAAGGAATTTTGTGGGAGGTACATTCAAAGAACATTTTTTCAAAAGAATGTTTTGGTTTCAAGGACTTTTCTTGGAGGAAAATTCCAAGGACATTTCTTCGAGGTATGTGATATATTTTTCAGATGTTTTTTGCGCATCATTTGTTTTGAAAGTATGGATTTGAGCTTAATTTTCATTGTTTTTGAAGGTATGGAGTTGAGCTTAATTTCGAAAGGACTCTTTTTAGGTTTAATATTCAAAGGAATTTTTTTGGAAGTATTTTTTAAAGTGATATTTTTTTAGAGGCTTTTTTGAAGTCTTTTTTAAAGTGTCATTTTTTAAGAAGTTGGAATTAATTTTCAATGGACATTTTTTGGAGGCATTTTTTGAAGTGACATTATTTTAGATTACGTTTTTTGGGTTGAAGTTAATATTTTATAATTATTTCTTAAAATGAGTTTTTGTCTAACTTTTTAAATGAAATTTTTTTGTAGGACTTCGAAGGAAATATTTTGAGCTTCATTTCATTTGTGTAAGACATTTTTCTCTCGAATCTTTTGAAGTAAGTGTTTTGGATTGAAGTATGTAGTTTTTGCAAAATTTTTAAAATTAGTTTTTTTAAAATTAAATATTTTGTGATGTTTTTTTTAATTGAGTTTTGTTCAAGATTTTTGAAGGAAATTTTTTGAACTTCATACTATATTATCATGGTAAATCGAAGGAATTGAACGAGAAAATATGATTGAAAAAGAAACCCTGAGGAACGTAGAGAGGAGATGAGACAATATCACAAAAGAAATATAGAAGCACTCTCAAATATTGAAGGGGAAAATCAACCTCAACTAGAAGTTGAAGTAGGTATGTAAATGTAAATATTACGAGTTTAATATATTTAAAATTTTCCTAGTGTAAAATGTGAATCTTAATTTTTATTTGATCAACTAATTTGAAAAATATTTTGGAATGTAAAAAAATAGAGATATTCCTCAAAACGTTGATGATGAGATACAAAATTTGAAAGAGATATTGAACCAATGATTGAAAATTCAACTGAAGAAATTAAATCACAAGGTATGTAGATATATATAATAAATATATGTATAATTTCAATAATACGTCCATGTGTTCAACATATGTGTGTGTGTGTGTGTGTGTGTGTGTGTGTGTGTGTGTTGAACACATGCACGTATTATTCGAATATGTACATATGAAATCAATGTTGATGATGAGATGTTAGAAAATGTTGATACTCACACACATGGACATAAAAGAGCTGACTATTATATACGATATTATGTTAACCACATTTTTGATACGTACTTCATAAAGGAAAATGTGACAGTCCAAGCCCAAATGTTGAAATGTCTCCTATCATTAAGGAAATTAAAATAAGCTATGATTTTATAGGGTATTCAAAAATCAACCAAACATAAAAAAATGAAGGAAAATGTGATACAAAATATAAATAGTGCTATAAATTAAATTAGAAGATCTGGACAGAAAAATGTTTCAGCTGTACGTAGAGAAATACCTATGGAAGTTGTTTCATCAAGTGCTAAAGAGAATCACTTGGTAAAATATATAGCATGAGCATTAGGAACCTCACGAAAAACATTGCACAAACATCAGAAACTTTGGTTGGAAATAGATGTAAATGATGAACTTGCTTGTTGGAGAGCTATTTGTAGGAAACCATACAAAGATAGACTTAGATAACATGTTAGAAAAATAATATATGAATACTGGAAGAAAAATTCACGTGTTTCGCCAAATTCAGGGGATGTGATGTCAAGATGAATAGAACGAAACCAGTACGAAGAACATGAGAAATTTTTCTTGGAAACTACTCAGATAGAATTCTTCGACAAGTTCAAAGAAGAGAATTATGAAATTCATGTGTCAATCAGTGCTTTTGTTCAACAAAACCCATGGTATGTAAAACCTATCACCGTACGCAGAACTTGTTGTCGTTATTATGTGGAATTTGAGTTATATTATGAAACATTCCTTAATTTTAGTAACACATTTTGGAAGGATTCACCTCCTCCTTCCATTTTCCGTGATTTCATATCTCAAATTCTATGTGAAAGACAAAGCGTTGATCTATTTTACGAAAAGAAATGTGTTGGTGGTAAAAAATGCGATAATTGTGGAAATTCGACTAAATTTCAAAAAAAATATCATATTGATATAAATGATCAATCATTGTCCAACATGAAAGTGAAATGGAAGAGATATGAATATATCCATACATCGATTCAAGGTGCAAATAGTGCTAAAAGAATTGAATTACGAGAAGAAAATTTTTTTGTGATAGACTTTTTGAGAAATTTTGAGGAAGAAATTTATAAATACACCAAGCATTCCCATAGATCTCGATGGAAAGACTTGCAATTCAAAAAATCCCATGACGTTTTTCCACCAGGGACCATTTTGTTAGTAATTGATTTTGCAGAAAACTACACATTTGTTCCACAACAAGAAATTCAGAATGAATACTATCATTCTGATCAAGTCTCCATGCTCGTCCATATTCTACATAGACATGCTGAACGAAACGTTGATAATATAGAAATAACCAGTGAAAATCGACATGTTATTAAAGAATATCACTTTTATATCAGTGATGATCGTACACATGATACATATTTTGTGCAACACTGTTTTCGAAAGATTTATGACTCCTTGAAAAGTCGTGGAACAAAATTCAATGAACATTGGATATGGTCATATGGATGCACAGGTCAATTCAAATCTGCACGATTATTCTTTTGGTTGTGTTGTCTTCATAAGAAAACCTGCATTAAACATTGTTGGAATTTCTTCGAGACTGGTCATGGAAAAGGAGAACATGACGGTGCAGTAGCATGCATAAAATGAGCACTTCGAAGATATCAAATAAATACCTCTACAAACTAACTTGTGGATGCTAAAGAATTTGTTCAATGGTGCATCGCTACTCTAAGCCTTGATACTAACCGATCAAGGGAAGTGCAAAGGTACATTCAATTTAATTTAGATTGGATATCTAATTTTAAACAATGTACATTTATCACAATT
Organism: Pinus albicaulis; assembly: GCA_034641835.2. Classification (NCBI taxonomy): domain Eukaryota; kingdom Viridiplantae; phylum Streptophyta; class Pinopsida; order Pinales; family Pinaceae; genus Pinus; species Pinus albicaulis. Next base: position 1,472,317,920 of record CM076582.1, read on the forward strand.
TGATTATCTCTGATTGATTATCTTTGATTGTATTTTGATATCATATTTACATTCTTCTTTGAATTTTCCATATAAAGGTTTTTTTGGCATATTGGGATCGAATAAGTAGATAGATCAATTGGAAAGGACGTTGAAAAAATAAAAGGGACTCAAAAATTTCATTCAATTAAAACAAATTTGTCGAGAAATGTGTTTGCATTGGATAGACAACACAGAATCCAATGACGTTTGCGAAAAAAAAATGTATGTAAAATATTGGAAACATACAGAGCTAAATACAAAGGGAAAAATCTTTGTTGCAATCTTTGAAGAAATGCAATCAGAGGAGCCTACAATATAATCCAATGGTGATCGAGTTTCTGATATTGTTAGAGAAGGTAACATTTTAATTGCTTTCAAATGACAAAGATCTAGAAATAAATTTAAATACATTTAAGTTTGTTAAGTTTGTTTTATTGTGCAGGAGATGTTTTTTTTTGTAATGAACCTACTGACAATGATGAAAATGTGAAGTATAATTTGATGCGATGCACTGAATAAAAAATGAAATTATTAGAAAACTATAATTATAACGGGTTTCCATATGAAAGAGGATCTATTATACTGAAAGGTTATTTTTTCAGACAAACTAATCAAAGTGGGGATTTTTTTTACTTTGAAGACTATGAACCTGATGTCATAAGTTGTCAATATGGTCACTTTGTGTGTGCAGCACGCATAAAGTTGATAGAGGTTCAATCAAAGAAAAAAATGAAAATTAAGAAATGGAAAATGTCAAAATGTGATCATGAATGGATCATTGAAGATGGCATTCCATTGGAATTTTTTTGATTGAATTTCCCAATGATTTATTCTCTTTGTATTATGTTTTAGAACTTCCAAAACTCAACTAAAAATTGAGCTTTGTCGACTCTAAGTAGGTAGAGTGAAAGACATGATATCTCTCTGCAATTTCTCATGAATTTTTTCACAACTTTCTAAGGTGCATTGCTGCAAGTTTCTTTCCCATGGTATATCAGAAATGTCGGTCGGATATGTCGTGGTGGATGGAAAAATCTCTTCTTGAATGAAGTGTTCCACCCTTCGTCTATTTTGACCAACATTTGGAGCATTTTCAGCCTCTTCATCAATATATAAAATTGTATATATTAGAAAAAACACATGTAAATAAATTTGTACAAATTGAATGAAAAAAATATTCAAATTGATGGCAACCTTGATGTGGTTGGCTAGCATCTTCCCCACCTTGAAAATTTTGAGAACCAAGATGACCCTACCGAGAACCAACACCAGCAGCCATTGATTGGTCTCCAGGGGAATAAATATCACCACCTTCACGCAACCTGCTAGCACTTATTGATGGCCCTTTAAGGGGATGTTGTGAAACCAACTCAAAAAATAGAAGAAAAGAGATATAAACGCCTTATAAATAAGCCACTTCGAGTTGGGAAACATCCAATACATTACATTAATGAAAAATTCTTGGATGATACAAATGACAAAAACCTCCTTCTATATATAGGAGTCCATGGGGCCAGGATATAATCCTAGTGGGAAAACAATGTAATCCTATCCGACCTAACAATAATAATGTAAGGGCACAATAATAAAAATATGGGGGTTACAGGGGTACAACAATAAAAATAATGGGGGCTACACTAACATAATAAGGGACTACACTATTAATATAGGGACTTAAAATGCCCCTCTCCTTCAAACAAGTGTTTTCCTCAACGCTTGATTATTTCTTGATGCTTCTGTATAAAATTCTCATCCTCCCATGTGGAATCTTCTAGAGGAAAGTTCTTCCACTTGCTGAGATACTTTGAAATTGATCATACTTGTTGATTTATTGTATCTGTGATTGCTTCAGAAATTCTTTGGATGTGGTGTTGATCTTCCTGTTGTTTCATTAGATTCTGCACCAAAGATAGGGTTATCCTTTGAGAGTTGGAGAGCTTGTTGTTGATGCTTGATGTGATCTTCCACTAATTTATCATCCATATTAGCTATTATTTTATCCTTCAAACCATCTAAGTTAGCCTTCATTTCTACTTTTAAACCATCTATGTCATCTTGGGTTCCTCTTCATAAGATAAATATTTTCCACACTTGGTACTGTAATTTTGATATCTCATACTGCAATTCTTCCTCTTCATGTGTCATAGTATAGATTTTTGAGGGCTTAATGGGTATGGAATTATTTTTTGAAGGCATTATAGAATCCAATACTAATAAAAATTCTAAAATATTCCCTTGGAATCACTTCAAACTGCTTTCTCAAAAAAACGTTATGCAATTTTAAAAACCAAATACACACCTTTTTCTTGATTTTGAGGAGCTCGATATTGACACTAAATTACATCTATGATTTAGGATATTCAATATCTGAAATTTGGCATTGAGGTATCCCTCTGAATTCTTTTTATAATTCCATAAGTCTGACCTAATTTGGATTATTTAAGACAAAGTTGTGCCCAATGTCCTATGATGACTTAATTATGAATTGGTTTAGTAGAGCTAACTTGTATGACATGCCACGTGTCACTATTTCCTCCTTCGGCTCTGAAATTGATAGATAAGAAACAAAATTTTGTTTGCTTGAGTTCACTTTTTACATAATTCCAATCCGATGCTCAGAGAGAGAGAGTTATGAAGGTTTTCCCATGATCACTTCTTTGAGATGAAATTCGGGAGCCTAAAAAAGTCCTAACTTCCACAGATCATATCTCCAAAACTATTGTGAACCAAGCTCTGAAATTTTGCGACAATGTTTCTCAAGATTTCAGTTTTGTGCTCTAAGAAACGAAACCCTAGAATCCAGAACTATGATAACAAATGTTGTGAAACCAACTCCAAATATAGAAGAAAAGAGATATCAACGCCTTATAAATAAGCCACTTCAAGGGATAAACCTCCAATACATTACATGAATGAAAAATTCTTGGATGATACAAATGACGAAAACCTCCTTCTATATATAGGAGTCCATGGGGCGAAAATATAATCCTAGTGGGGCCATAATGTAATCCTAGCCGACCTAACAATAATAATGTAAGGGCACAATAATAGCAATATATGGGTTACAGGGGTACAACATTAACAATAAGGGGGCCTTGACTAACATAATAAGGGACTACACTATTAACATAGGGACTTAACAGGGGATTTGAACCACCACAAACCGCTCGAGGCGAGAGAGAAGCTTCATAAACAAATATGAATTTATAATCAATTGAAAGATACGTTCATACATATAAATACACGTACATATTGATTGATGAAATTGCGTGAACCATACCACCACTAGGTGAACCATGGGCATGCACCATGGATGGAGTAGAGACCCTTCTCCTCTTATCCCCTAAAAAATAAAAAAATAAACTTATTAACAACTAATTTAACTCACAAAGTTGATATAAATTCAATTCCATATGTAGACACATGTATGGAGATTTAAGATTATATTTAAATACCATGAACATCCCTCGATCCCCGATCCCCCCTCCCTCTCATAGAGATATGGGATTCTGTTGATATTCTTTGTTCATCCTCCATGATATATATATCTACGGTGGACATTTACAATTATTTTTTTAAATGACTAGAATTTAAAATAAATTCAAAATAAACTTCAGAAAATTAATGCAATTTATTCTACACAAATTATGTAAAACACAACTTTCAAAGCACTAATTGATGTGTGAAACTCAATTTAAGCAAAAGAAAATTATAAAAATAATAAGTTCACCAAATTTCACTTTACATGGTGGGAGCACACTTGGTATAAATTTGAAAAAAACACATTGTCTTTAAAAAATAAATGAAACTCCATTCTCCATTTAGAAAAAAAAAGTTTGAAGTCCAAACATTTTAATTTTATAAAAATGTGAATTTCACCACTTGTTGCAAATGTGAAGTTCACCAAGTTGCACTTTACATGGTGTGGTGGGAGCACACTTGGTATATAAATGAAAAAATCACATGGTCATTAAAAAATACGCATTTATAAGTACAAAATACACACATATCCAAGATATATTACAATGTCCATCAATAAATTTTGAAGGAGAGAGTATCAACACTAGTTCATCTTTGAGAGATGAATCTTGAATTTTTGAAGAAGAGTGTCTCAAAACTAATTCTTCTTTGAGAGATGACTCTTGCATTGGCATTACCTCGTATAATTCTAATTCATCTATTAGTTCATATTTGATAGATGAATCCTGAATTGGAATTTCCCCATGCACTAGATCAACATACATCTTATTCACATTTGAACAATGTCTTATACAAAAAAATTGAAATTCGCTAAGAATGTTGTTTGCTATTCCATGCAGTTCTTTTAGCCTCTCATTCTTAACTTGGTACATGCCATTCATTTGGTTTCACACAAGTTCAGAATTGGTGAAAACTACAATTCCATTTGATTCATACTCCATAGTTGTTCTCAATCCTTCCATCAATCCAATATAATATGCCTTTGTTTGTTCTATAATATTTAATGGTTTTCTTATCCTTGAAGAAAAAAAAAACAAATTCAATAAAAATATATATTAAATTGACATTTATTGCGAATTCATGGGAGAATTGACACAAGATCATGAGATAAATGAAGAACTTCTATTTAGATCTATTCCAGAGATTGACTGTAGGGGCATTTACTAGATATGTCACATTTCATAAAAGATGAGATCTAGAGGCTACCTGGCCCTTTACAGACTCTGCCTATAGAACTTGTAGAAGTTAACACCACTTGTCCCAATTATACCCTATGAAGGGTGTAGAGGACACGTGGAATCACTCAGACTACTTTACGTAGACACAAGGGTGTATAAGAATGCATTTGTTTTATATTGAATATTTTTCATTTTAAATTAATAATATATTTGAAACAATTACCTATATAAGGTTAAAACTTATATTTTTTGTATAATTCACTTTTGGTTTCAATGGGAAACTTTTATGGCTAATTTATTTTTCTCGAATTGTGATACACCCCATTAAAATGGGAGATATATCAAAATGATTCCTATGGTGTGATAAAATATAGATGCATAAATTCAATGAGCATAGTTTTGAGATATAAAAGTGAAAAATGGAAGAGTTGTTTGTGAACAAATATCAATGCCACTATGGATATATATCTCCTTATATAAGTTGTTCTTTCCCGTATCGAGAGCCTAGCTATGACTAGGCTTCTGTTGTACAAGAACAATCTCAATAGAATATGAGACCATAGACTTCCTAAGGTAGCTTCAAATTCCAGCCAAAACCACCTAAGGCTTAAACGAGGTTGGTATAAATACACCAGGGCTTGGTTAAACCATTGTGAGATCGACGATAATGTTGTGTTGCAAAACATCAATAACATTAAAAAAATTCTTACTTCTAAGTTCAGAGAAAAAATGTGGTTTAAGAAAGATCTAGCAGCGAAAATAAAATTAAGGTATTATAAGGAGGTCATCAACCCCACCTTAGAATATCAAAAGTGTCTCTCTGTTTTAACTAGCTGAAAGAAAAAAATTGATATAACCAAAATTAGAACGAACTCTCATGAGGTCCATAGTGAAACAGGTCACTGGATAGCTCCTAAAACACCACGGATGGAAATAATCTGTCATCTTTGTGAGAATATGAACATCGAGGATGAAAACCACTTCATCTTAGAGTGCCCCACGTACAACCACATTAGAGCTCAAATTCATAATATTTTTTGCAATATAGACATTCCTAGCCTTTTAAGATGTCAAAATTATAGTGAGCTTGAGAGGCTTCTCTCCAAGATTTTTGAGCATAGGAATAAAATATTAAATCGAATTAAATAACTCTTTTCATTAGGTCCGATAGACCAAAGATTGGTCTTAGTGGACGTTAACCACCATCATCATCATCATATCTGCAACATTAAAAGGGATTTTTCTAGAATGATGTCCACTATGTTGGAAAGAAGGGAAAGTATCAAAATTATATGTTAATGTGCATGTGTTTTACATTGAATATTTTTCATTTCATTAAATATATATTTTAAACATTAACTATATATTAAGGTTAAAACCTATTTTTTGTATCAAATTACTTTTGGTTTCAATTGGAAACTTTTATGGCTGATTTTTTTTTCTTGAAATGTGATACACCCCATTAAAATGCGAGACGTATCGAAATGATTCCTATGGTGTACTAAAATATAGATGCATAAATTCAATGAGCATAGTTTTGAGATATAAAAGTCCAAAATGGAAGATTTGTTTGTGAACAAATATCAATGCCACTATGGATATATATCTGTCTCATTAAAAATGATTTTTCTATAATGACATCCAATAAGTTTGAAAGAAGGGAAAGTATCACAATTATATATTAATGTGCATGTGTTTTACATTGAATATTTTTCATTTCACTAAAAATCTATTTGAAATATTAACTATATATGGTTAAAAGCTATGACTTGTATCAAATTACTTTTGGTTTCAATGGGAAACTTTTATGGCTAATTTGTTTTTCTTGAAATGTGATGCACCCCATTAAAATGGGAAATATATAGAAATGAATCCTACAGTTTAATAAAATAGTTTCAAGTAGTTTAAAAATATAGATGCATAAATTCAATGAGCATAGTTTTCAGATATAAAAGTCCAAAAATAGAATAGTTTTCTATGAACAAATATCAGTGGATCATTATGGATATATTTTCTTCATTAAAAGAGAATTTTCTAAAAGGCTGTCAACTAAGTTTGGAAGAAGGGAAAGTATCATAATTATATATGTTAATGCATGTGTTTGACATTGAAAATTTTTCAATTTAAATTAAGAATCTATTTGAAACTATTACCTATATAAGGTTAAAACCTATGTTTTGTATCAAATTGAACTGTTGGTTTCAATGGGAAACTTTTATGGATAATGTATTTTTTCTCAAAATGTGATACACCCCATTAAAATGGGAGACATATCGAAATGATTCCTATGGTGAAATAAAATAGTTTCAAGTAGTTTAAAGATATAGGTGCATAAATTCAATGAGCATAGTTTTGAGGTATATATGTCCAAAATGGAATAGTTGTTGGTGAACAAATATCGGTGGATCACTATGGATATATTTGCTTCATTAAAAGGGATATTTCTAGAAGGATGGACTAAGTTGGAAAGAAGGGAAAACATCACAATTATATGTTAATGTGCATGTGTTTTACATTGAATATTTTTTATTTTGTTAAGAATATATTTTCAAAACAATTAACTATATACCTGGTTAAAACCTATGTTTTGTATCAAATTACATTTTGTTTCTAAATACTAAGTTTTTTACATTGAATATTTTTCATTCTATTAAAAATCTATTTGAAACAATTAAACTATATAAGGTTAAAACCTATGTTTTGTATCAAATCACTTTTGGTTTCAATGGGAAACTTTTATGGCTAATTTGTGTTTTTCTTAAATTGTGATACACCCCACTAAAATGGAAGATATATGGGAATGATTCCTATGGTGTAAAAAATAGTTTCAAGTAATTTGAAAACATAGATGCATAAATTCAATGAGCATAGTTTTGAGATATAAAAGTCCAAAATGGAATAGTTGTTTGTGAACAAATATCAGTGGATCACTATGGATATATATGCTTCATTAAAAGGGATTTTTGTAGAAGGATAGAAAAATTTGGAAAGAAGGGAAAATATCACAATTATATGTTAATGTATGTGTTTTACATGGAATATGAAAGGTTTTTTTCTCTCTCTCATTGTTTGAGACCACGGATATGAAAATCAAAAAATTCTATTTAGATCTATTCCACAGATTGACTGTAGGGGAATTTATTGGATATGTCACCTTTCATAAAAGATGATATCTAGAGGCTACCTGGCCCTTTACAGACTCTGCATATAGAACTTGTAGAAGTTAACACTACCTATCCCAATTATACCCTATGAAGGGTGTAGAGGACCCGTGGAATCACTCAAACTACTTTACGTAGACATAAGGCTGTATAAGAATGCAAGCGTTTTACATTCAATATTTTTCATTTTAAATTAAGAATCTATTTGAAACAATTACCTATATAAGGTTAAAACCTATGTTTTGTATCAAATTACTTTTGGTTTCAATGTGAAAATTTTATGGTGAATGTGTTTTTCTCGAAATGTGATACACCCTATTAAAATGAGATATATATCAAAATGATTCTTCTGGTGAAATAAAATAGTCTCAAGTAGTCTAAAAATATAGATGCATAAATTCAATGGACATAGTTTTGAGATAGAAAAGTCCAATATGGAATAGTTGTTTGTGAACAAATATCAATGGATCACTATGGATATACCTGCTTCATTAAGAGGGATTTTTCTAAAAGTATGTCCACTAAGTTTGGAAGAAGGGAAAGTATCACAATTATATGTTAATGCATGTGTTTTACATTGAATATTTTTCATTTTAGATAAGGAATCTATTTGAAACAATTACCTATATAAGGTTAACACTATTTTTGTATAAATTTAACTTTTGGTTTCAGTAGAAACACCCCATAATAAGCCTGCTCGAAATGTGATACACCCCATTAAAATGGGAGACATATTGAAATGATTCCCATGGTGAAATAAAATAGTTTCAAGTAGTTTAAAGATATAGATGCATAATTTCAAAGATCATAGTTTTGAGATATATAAGTCAAAAATCGAATATTTTTTTGTGAACAAATGACAGTGGATCACTATGGATATATTTGCTTCATTAAAACGGATTTTTCTAGAAGGATGGACTAAGTTGGAAAGAAGGGAAAATATCACAATTATATGTTAATGCATGTTTTTTCCATTGAATGTAAAAGGTTTTTTCTCTCTCTCATTGTTTGAGACCATGGATATGAAAATATAAAACTTCTATTTAGATCTATTCTAGAGATTGACTATAGGGATATTTAGTAGATATGTCACATTTCATAAAAGATGATATCCAGAGGCTACCTACACTTTAAAGACTCTTCCTATAGAACTTGTAGAAGTTAACAATATCTATCCCATTTATACGCTATGAAGGGTATATAGCACTCGTGGAATCACTCAAACTACTTTACATAAACATAAGGGTGTATAAGAATGCATGTTTTTTACATTGAATATTTTTCATTTTAAATTAAGAATCTATTTGAAACAATTACCTATATAAGGTTAAAACCTATGTTTTGTATCAAATCACTTTTGGTTTTAATGGGAAACTTTTATGGCTAATGTGTTTTTCCCGAAATGTGATACACCCCATTAAAATGGGAGATATATTGAAATGATTCCTATGGTGTAATAAAATAGTTTCAAATAGTTTAAAACTATAGATGCATAAATTCAATGAGCATAGTTTTGGGATATGAAAGTCGAAAATGGAATAGTTGTTTGTGAAGTAATATCAGTGGATCACTATGTATATATCTGCTTCATTAAAAGGGTTTTTTCTAAAAAGATGTCCACTAAGTTTGGAAGAAGCAAAAGTATCACAATTATATGTTAATGTATGTATTTTACATTGAATGTTTTTCATTTTAAATTAAGAATCTATTTGGAAGAATTACCTATATAAAGTTAAAACCTATATTTTGTATCAAATTGAACTTTTGGTTTCAATGGGAAACTTTTATGGCTAATTTGTTTTTACTTGAAATGTGATACACCCCATTAAAATGGGAGACATATCAAAATGATTCCTATGGTGAAATAAAATAGTTTCAAGTAGTTTAAAGATATAGATGCATAAATTCAAAGAGCATAGTTTTGAGATATATAAGTCCAAAATGGAATAGTTGTTAGTGAACAAATATCGGTGGATCACTATGGATATATTTCCTTCTTTAAAAGGGATTTTTCTAGAAGGATGGAGTAAGTTGGAAAGAAGGGAAAATATCGAAATTATATGTTAATGCATGTGTTTTACATTGAATATAAAAGGTTTTTTATCTCTCATTGTTTGAATCCTAATATTATGAAAGGTTTCCACTAAATCCATCCCTATTACTTTTCATGTGAACCACATTCCCAAACCCACCCATCTATGTACCTAAGAGGCAAGCCAACTGTAAAAAGGGCTTATTTCATATTCTACTTTAAAAAATATGTGATAAATTTCATTAGAATTTATATGGTAGAGATACGTATAAAAATTAATCCTTACTATCGATCTATTTTGACTTTAAGGAATAAAGGGAATTTTTTTTTAATTTTATCTTAGGTGGTAGAACTAAACTGTCGATAACCCACAAAAGAAACCATGGCCCGTGAGCATCATATGCAAACAGAAGTTACTCCCATGTTTAAAACAACACCTCACATCATTATAAGGGTTGGAAACCACTAAGATACCCACACTAAGTTCGATTGAAGGTACTCATTGTTATGCAGGTTTATGGATTGACAGAGTCTAACGGGGCAGGATCCTCGATAGTAACCTATGAAGTAAGAAGACATTTTGGAATAGCGGGCTTGCTTAGAGCACATGTGGAAGCTAAAGTGGTGGACAAAACTACTGGAAATGTTATGCCCCCCAAACACAAAGGGGAGCTCTGGTTGCGGGGACCTACAATCATGAAAAGTATTCCCAAGTCATCTTCAAAAATTTTCTGTTGGAGACTACATTCAAATAATTTAAAAAATTTGTAGACCTGGTTGATTGGATTCTATTTTTTAATTTTAAGACATTTATTTCAAATAATTTAACAAATTTTCAGACTTGGTTGATTGGATTATGTTTTTTATTAGAGTATGTTTTTCAATTTTAAGAGAGTGATTTCAAAGCATTTAAAAAATTTGCAGCCTAGTTGATTGAAGTTTGTTTTTCAATTTTAAGAGAGCGATTTGGATAGTGCCCTAATCCCTGCATCCATTAATTATGAGAAAAATATTAAGCTGTTATATCACAATTATAAACAAAAGAAAAATTAAATAACAAGTGAAACTGCCTATCGCGAGAATGACAACAGGGATGCCTATTAAAGTTTTTTTACCCGAAACTCAAAATCTATTATTTTTGTAGCCACAATGTTCTCAAGTAGGAATAATATTTCCCGAATTAGATAAATTGAACCATGTAGGCATTCTGAGATAGAAAACAGAGAGTTTAACACAGTTGAATATTCTATTAATCCAGGCCTACCACACTTCACATGCAAATACATCACCATGTGTCTCACTATATAACTATGGGATGACTAGATTCGATGGACATAAGAGATACTGAAACACTTAAAACTTACTTACATTGCAAAAAAACAACTTCCGAAACACCACCTTCTAAGTGAGGTAAATCAAGATAATTTACTAAAAAGAGAACTCAATAAACCTATCACATCATTTTAACATTTTGATAGCTCCCAGATCAATGATTTAATTTAATATGATGTCATCATAGTCTCTTCCATAGCTTGAAGGTTTCAGCTGCTCCATGCATGTTATCTTGGTAGTGAGGAAGCAACTAACTTAACTTTTGACTCGAAAGGTCAGTACTGAGTTGATTTAATTTAACTACATTTAATATGGGATATGAACATTCCATTCTCAGCAGAAGCAATAAGCCGAAAAGGAACATACCTGAAAAGTTGTAGAAAAAATTAGTAGACGAACCCAGGTTATCTCTGAAGATTCTGAAGACATCATGGAAGACAACCAAATTATGTGAACAAAAAAAATCAAATTAAAATCAAATTTTAAAAAAAACCAACAAAAAATAATTACAGAAAATAAAAAATTAACAAAATTTACCTCAGCGTCGAGGCGCAAATAAAAAAAACACCAAATCAAAATAAATCAACGAAGAAGACATTGTCACACGAGACACCAAATCAATAGAAATCAACGAACAAGACTTCTTCACATGAGACGGATGTGAACAAGAATCATGCGAGACACCAAATCAACAGAAATCAACGAAAAAGACCTCGTTATGTGAGAAATATGTGAATAAGAAACCTACAACTTTTTGTGGACGATATATTTATAAAATAATATTTCGGCCGAACTATTTTAGAAGTCTGGCCAAAATAATAGTTCAACTGAACTTTGTTTTTCGGTTATTCAATCTCCGGCCAAAAATCTATTTGCCATTGCCGTCAGTAAGCCGTCAATGTAAATGGCAGAACAAGTTTAGTCAAACTAATTTCGAAAGTTCAACTGAACTCCTGAATAGTTCAACCGAAATTTGACAAATGTTCGGCCTAACAGTTGAGGGAAAATTTTTTATACCCCTGATTCTCACGAAAGTGTTACCCATCTTCGCACTTTTACCTACATTCCTCATCTGTTGAATCTGCCTTTCAATTCTGCCAATTCGGGCTGTTGCATGCTACTATGGCACCTTGATATTTTGTAACTCAGTTTTGATTTCTCAGAGGATTGAAATAACTTCAGGTCTACCGTATATTGGTTGTAATATTTGTAGAGATTTTTCCAAAACAAATTTTAGAGTCTAGTATGTATGGATACTTTGATGAAATAGAGAAATATGACCTCTGGTATTTCCTGAATCATTTACAAATTCCATGCTTTCCTCCTGTCCCTCTATGTCCTCTTCATAATTGTTTGTTTCTCTCTCCCATCCCTGGATTGCAATTCTAATTTGTGGTGGGTTACCAGTAGAGTATGCTTCGAAGATATTCTCCATTATCTCTTTCTCTGTCTTCCTACCTCTCTTAACTATTTCCGCCATATTTTTGGTGAGTTGCTGCATTCCTTTTTCTCTTGGATTAGGCTGATGCCTTGCAGATTGTCTTTTAACCATTTTTCTAGAACCTGTATAGATTATCAAAAGGCCACTGTACCCAACCTGGAAACGTTGATGGGGAGGAGTGATCTTCAGAAATACCTGTGAAACCTCCAAGGAAGGTGTGTTCTACAGGAAACTCTTCGGGAACTCCTTTGCTGCTTCTGACAAAACACATGAATTGTTTTCCTCCCTGAGCTCATTTCCTTAAAATTTTCCGTTTTTGTTTCCAATGTTGGCCGTAAATTCCTAGTTGGCATACCATTCCTGTCATAATGAACCTGTATGTTGTGTACTAATCTCCCTGCATTCTCTTAATTGTCGCCAGGTACTCCCACGTTGTGGTATCATGTTGATGCATATCATTGCCCTCCACTTGCCTCGTCACATTTGGTGTTGGGCACCTCGATTGAGGGTCTTGACTTCTAGATTTATCCTGCTCTATAATGATCTGAAGGGGATGTAATTAAATATCCCAAATCTTGTCTCTTTGATTCGTATCCAACTGTCGTTCCTCATTTCAACATCCCCAATTTGCTAGAAAAACTATAGTCTCATTTCATGTTCTGCGTACATGCAATGGCATGAGATATTTGATTTGTTGTATTATTGCTCCTATATCTTGTATAAGGCATGTTTTTCTCTAACGTTTGATTATTTTTTCCTAGCGTGTCCCTTGTTGAAATTTACTTATCACCACTATAAACATTGTCGAATCTTCTTCTACAATGAGTCGATGATAATTTTCTCGTTTTTCTATTATGAGCCCTTGTTGCACTACTGTTAGCTCAGCCTCATTGTTTGTTACATAGCCTATATCCAGTGCATATACCCTCCAAGTTATTCCTTGAGAATTTTTGAATATTCCTCCTACTCTTGCCTGGCCTGGGTTACCTTTTGATGCCCCATCAAAATTAATTTTGATAAATCCACATTGTGGTGGTACCCATTTATCTAATGAGTTTTGTCGAGGGGGTTTAAATTTCCAAACAGTATTTACTAGCATTTTAGGTTTTAAATTTAATTTTGCTAGTATTTGGCCTTCTATACATGTATTCTTCCAACCTTCATCAACCCATTTCTCTACCAATATAGTTTCCCTGATCTTTTCAATGATTCCCTGCCATATTTGATTTTTATCTTAAACTTCTGCATGGAAGATGCGATGATTTATTTCTTTCCTGATACCCCATAGTATAAATCTCGTTGACAATCTCCATGCTCTATTGAGGACTTCACAATTTTATCCCCCTTTTCTCCATTTGATAATCGTCTCATTAACGCTTGTATTATCTCTATCTTTTTGCTAAAAGATCCTTTCATTATTTTTCTAGAAAGTCTCTGCCATTTCACAGGTATTTAAAAGATGTTCTATTGTTTCTTCTTGTCTATTAGACATATGAAAAAGTGAAGGGCCATACATTCCTCTCCATTGTAACTAATCCTAGGCCAGCATCATTCAATGACTTTGGAGCCAAAGAGTGTTCCACTTTTGGCCAATATTTAAGTGACCAATTTTTTCACCATATAGGGACTACTATATTATGTCTATTATGAGGTTTCATGTAATATCCCTCCTGTATGGTAAACATAACTTTTCTCTGATATCCCCATCTGAGTATATCTTTCCCTGTTGTAACAACTATTTTTCTGGTTTTTAGTTCCTTTTCTAGATTTTTCCACTATAGTGTCTCTGGGGCTTCTGTTAAATGTCTTTGACCTTTCCATTTTCTCCATTGGTTTTCCTCTCTCTAGAACCAATATTTTTTTATAGTTCACCTATTTGGTGTTTTTGTGAAGAGGAAAATTTCCCCTAAATCAAGATGGCTAAATATTTTTTCTCTTTGTTGCCATGAATCCTCCCAAAACAGAGCCATCCTTCCTTCCCTTACTTCCTAGAAACTATGTTGCCAAATTAAATCTTTGTTGATAGTTTCTATGTTCTAGATGTTAGACCCTTTGGGGTTAGTATCTGCTTTTACCTTCCCTAGTAATGTCCTCAGCATGTGATATTTTCGCTCCCAAATAAATTTCGAGAGATCCTGCCCTCCTTTTATCCATCTCCACCATAATTTAGCTCCCATAACTTGATTTAAAACGTAGGGGTCTCGAAGGCCCAGTCCTCCTACTGTTTTCAACTTTGTGAGTTTTTCCCATGAGAGAAGCACCCATTTTAGAGCTTCTTGGGCCCCTTGCGAGAGAAATTTCTTAAAAATATTCACCATATTATTACATATTGTCTTTGGAGCCACCATCATAGACAATTGATACACTAGTATAGATTTAAGAGCTGATTTTAACAATATTACTCGACTAGGAGAATTCAAGGCTTGAAATGCCCAATTTTGTAATCTTTTCTGCAGCTGATTAAGAAGGTCCTTCCATCGTGAAACCCTTAGGTAGGTTGTATTTAATGGAAAACCTAATTATTTCATGGGAAAGATTCCAGCATTGAAGCCTAGCATTTGAGCTAGGAATCTCTTTTTGGTTTCATTGATATTGAAAAAATAGACATTTGATTTATCATTGTTAACTAGAGTACCTGTTGCTTCCATGAATATTTTCAGAATGTTTAAGATGGATTTTTCCTCTATAACTAAAGCCTGAAAAAACAGAAGGATGTCATTAACAAACTATTGATGCGTAAGGATTATATATGGTCCCCATAAGTTCATTCCTTTTAATTGACCTGCTGATAAATGAGCCTTAATTATTCTACCAAATCCCTCAGCTGCTAAGATAAACAAAAGCGGCGACAGGGGATCCCCTTGAGGGAGGCCTTTGGATATTTTAAAATGCTGGGAAGGGATGCCATTCAGAAGAATTGAGAAATTAGGGGATGAAATGACCAAATTCAACCATTATATCCATATATTGTCAAAACCAAAAGATTTGAGAACTACTATCACGTAAGGAAAACTTACGCAATCATATGCTTTAGAGAGGTCCAGTTTAATTAACATACCTTTCGCTTTGAGTGTCCTTAAAGAGTCATTTTCTTCTTGAGTAGTGAAAATTCCATCTAAAATTTGTCTCCCCTTCATTAAACCTATATTTTCTGGAGATATCAGACTTGGTAGGAGTGTTTTAAGTCTATTAACCATGATCGTCGACAATATCTTGTAGATTACATTACATAAAGCTATTGGTCTGAAGCCTGCTAGAGTATCTATAATGTCCTATTTTGGGATGAGAGTTATGAATGTAGCATTAAGAGCTGTAGCATTTTGGGAACCTCTTTGATTCCTCTACCAATTCCCAAATATATTGACCCATGAAGTGCCAAGTCGCTTTAAAAATTTCTGCTGTAAATCCATTCGAGCCTGGAACCTTATTTTTAGGCATGTTCTTAACCACTTCTTCCACCTCTTCTATGGTGATTTATCGCATTAAAGAAATTATCTGATATCTACTGACAATAGAAGGAATGTTGCTAGTTATTCTATCAATTTTTTCCTGTCTATTCTGCTGAGGTTCTATGAGAATATCTTTGAAATTATCTACTAGTATTTTTTCCATATATTTATGTTGAAGTACTTGATTCCCATTTTGGTCTTTCAATGAGAATATTCTATTATGTTCTCTCCGTTAAATCAATTGTTTATGGAAAAATTTTGTATTCCTCTCCCCTTCCTTCAACCATTGTACCCGCGATTTTTGCTTCCATAACACTTCTTCTTGCTTTCTCCATTCTTCTAGTTGAATCAGAATATTTCCTTCTTCTAGGACAAGAGCCTCTATTCTTCCATTTAAAATCATATTATGTTGAAAATTCTTCATAATTTCTTTCAGTCTTTCCTAGTCCTCATTGATATTACCAAATTCTATTCTATTCCATTTATTAATTTCTAATTTAAGTTTTTTGAACCGAAGTTGAAATGAGTGCATTATGTTCCTTTCTACAGCATGGTTATTTTCTCACCATTCTTTTTCTTTGTCTAAAAATGTGGGATCCCTTAACCAGAATAGTTCAAATCTGAAAGGCTTGTTCTTCGGATTTTCTTTGATGTATATTTCTATGCTTATAAGCCAATGGTCTGAACCTAACGTTGGGAGGATTGCTACTCCATAATAAACATCTAAGCTTACTAAATCTTCCGAGGCTAGAAATCTGTCCAATATGGATGCTATCTGATGTGTTTCGCCGCGTTTACTATTCCAAGTGAAATTTCCATTCACTGTAGGTATATCTACAAGTTTAAGATCAGTGAGTAAGTCCCGAAATTGTTCTATCTTAGCGTCTTCTCTCCTTATTCCACCTTTTTCTTAGTAAGATTTAATATCATGTTAAAATCTCCTCCTAATAACCAAATTCTAGATACTCCGTAAACAACTGATATGAGTACCTTTTACTTTGTTCCTACTTGTCTAAAACATTTTTCTAATATGCGACGAAGGCCTATCCAGCCTTCCACTGTTACCTCAGCAGGATTCTAGAGAATGGCTATACCCCCTACCGTACCTCTTGAATCAATAGGCATGACCTCAAAGTGTCGTTTAAAAGAGTGAAGTATAGTGTGAAGCTTCTAGGTCAAAATTTTAGTTTCTTGTAACATCATTACTTGAGGTTTTTCTTTATTGAGTCTTTCTTTTAGATATCATTGTTTTCCATTACTATTGAGGCCTGTAATGTTCCAGGAGATTACTTTCATTGAGTAAATTTTGGTATTGGTTGGAATATCATTGTTAACGGTATTGTCTTTCTTGTATTAACTAACATTTCACTAACCAATTGTATTGAATCATGCAATGTCCTTCTTCCTTTTTTCTTACTTCCTTTTTGTTGCTGATTGGATCCTTTTAATGTAATGGTTTTAGGCGTACCTACTTCTTTTTCCGGTTGGGCTGTCAAATAATGTTTGAACATTTCTTTGTAGAGTTTCTTCTGGTCTTCTAGAATGAATCTATCATCCAGATTCCTCCATTCATGCAGTAATCGCTTCAGGACCCTTTCTTCAGCACGTAAATCTTCCTTGTTTAGTTCAATGTCCATTGGCGTCTGTTCTATTATAGTATTATCTTCTACTTCAATGGGTTCTTGTATTGATTTTCTCTTTTCTACAAGAATTTTTTGGATTATTATTTCTTAATCTTGCCTAGGGCTTTCTTCCTCTGCATGAAGAGTTTCTCTTTCTTCCTGTAGTACTTCATATTGATTTGGAGATAGCTTCTAGTTAGGCATGCACTTTTGATTGTTTTAACCATGGGATCTCACATACATGCTTTGAATATGGCACGAGGGTGACTAGCTAAAGAGAGATTGGCTCAGCTATGTTTATGGCTGGGTGGTACGTGGGACTCCCGAACCTTGTCAATTATTTCTTATGTCTAGGAGAAGCTAAGTTCTCTTTATTTTGTACTTACTAATGTGTGGATTTAATGGTTGTTATCTAACTACTATTTCCATGGTTTTCTGTTGGTTATAATAATGTTTAACTGATTGATTTGGGTCATGGCTATTTTGAGTATTTACTTGTAAATGCTAATATAATTGATGTAAGAACTAATTAATGTAATATATGTTAAAATAAGAGGGTGGTTATCCTTCTTGTAATGTCTCTTTATGCTTTTCATTCATGCATGCTCTATCTTGTATCCTAGACCTGTAGATTTCATTCATGCCAAGTGTTTAATAGAATTGCAATCCCGGTTGGGGATGGTCAGGCCTAGTCCTAGACTTACTTTTGGTATATTAGTCTTGTCATTATATATTTAGTTGAATCTAGAAGTTAGAAGAATTTCTAGGAAATGGCCAGAGTTATGGGGTTGAAAAGCACCTTAAAACCTCTAGCCGTAGGCACAGGTCTGGGAAATTTAGTTCCTAGATGTAGGAATACACATTTACGGGTGCATCTGAAGCCTCCTATACCCATGCATTTAGAAATGTGGGACATTTTTTGGGTTTTTATTCATAAAATTTCAATGGGAAACAGGGACAAGTCAGGTAGATGACTAGGATAGCCTCTCTAGGTCCTCTAGTAGGTGGTAGATTTCATTCATGCATATCATGTATCCTAGACCTATATATTTCATTCATGCCAAGTGTTTAACAAAATTGCAGTCCCGGCTGGGGATGGTCAGGCCTAGTCCTAGACTTAGTTTTGGTATATTAGTCTTGTCATTATGTATTTAGTTGACTCTAGAAGTTACAAAAATTTCTAGGAAATGGCCAGATTTATGGGGTTGAAAAGTGCCTTAAAACCTGTGGCTGTAGGCACACGTCTAGGAAATTTAGTCCCTAGATGTAGGAATACACATTTATGGGTGCATCCAAGGCGTCCCATACCCATGCATTCATAAATGTGGGTGTAACACCCCTAGTTTCTGTGTTTGAAATTCAAAACTAGACATTTGAAATTTAATCCTAAGGGGATTGGACCCCAAAGGACAAGTATTTTGTGGATGTAATTAAATATTTAATTTGAGAAAATGAATAAAATGACTTTGTGCAGATTGAACAACATGAGAATTATGAGATCAGTTGTTAAATCCATGAGGATGGATAAAGGCAAATACTTTCCCCACAATCTTTCAAAAATCCTTGAAAGAATTTCTAAATTAGATTTTGAGGAAAATATAGTCTCCCCAATGATGTGGAGAGTAGTTGGGAAGAGGTAAAAATCTGGGAAAAGCATAAAGCAGCTTTAAAAATTCCCTAAAATGGGAAGCCCAGGCAAACAGGAAGAAAATCATCCTGATATTCTAGACGCAGAATTAGAAACAGGCTTTGGGGAACAACAACTTAAATAAGCTGCTCCTAAAAAGATTAGAGGTTGATCTGTTCTGGAGGTGGTCTCAGCTCGGGGGTGAGTTCTGGAGATAGAAGGACTCTACGGTTGGGAGGAATGGTCAATTACCCAAGTGGTATTCTCATAGCTGTTATGAAAAAGTGAATATTTAATGTTGATGGGATAGACTGTAGCTATATAGTTATGTTATGTTTTTTTCTGAGTTGTAATAGTATTCCATACATTTACAGAAATTATAGATGAAGTGCATCCTCTTGAATCTGTTTAGTTGTAGGAACGGTGGGTTTGGAAGTATCCACCAGAATCTCTAAACCAGAACATGGTTTAAATCTGGAGATACTATTATTATTTATTAACACAGTTGTGAAGTAAATAATATCAACTATTTTTGATAGAAAGGGTGCATACATAAACCTCTGTGGAAATTGAAAAAAAAACTTTAGTCTGACTAGAAAATAAGGTATATGTACTGTTTGGTAATACAAACACCTAGTGAAATTATTTTACTTCAATGGCTAGAAATAAGCAAGACAGGGTACCTTAGAATTCATAACTTTAGAATACTATGAAATCAGTATACACTATAAAAATTTTATACATTTGCAAGAATAAAAGGAGTACAAAGGTAAATTAGTGAGAATAATATGGTAAACATCACTGTTTGTGAAATTCAAATCAATTATAACAAGTATCCACTCTACATATTACATAATAATAACAAATTTTAGGACAGAAATATAGATGTCATTGATATCTTGTATATCATATAATTATTTCCCATAAACATTTTATGATATGCAACTACTCCTATGCTATACTGCCATAAAGAAATAGAGACATGCTTAAACTATTTCTCTGCCATGATAATGCATATGGCAGGAACCCAGATATCAGGAAAAACCAATCCGAATATTATGGCTCCTTATAGGAAACCCAACAGTAGAAATTTTTTTTATGTGAACTAATGTACAGTGGCAAACCATTCAAACTCTGAAGGAGCAGAATAATTCTTTAACCACACATAAAAGAATTGGAGTTATTCACACAAGATATTATCTAACAACAGAATAAATAAATACTAGGCAAGGACAGAAAAGTAAATATTAGTTTCACAATAAAAGTGTTAGTGTAATAACTAGTTAAACGAGGAAAATCCTTCATCAAGAAAAAAATTTAACCACAGAGACCCCTATCCGGTCTCACACGAAGCACCAGATTCATTATCCATAGTCACCCAAGATATGAGAAATACTAGTGATATATGAAAGGACACAGTCCATAATTATTACATGTATGCATGTATATGGGCCAATGATCAGGTTGACCGGCATAGGCAAGTCTAGTTAAAATAACACAATCCAAATTGTAATTTCAGTACAGAAATCTTGTGGAAAAGCTAAATGTATAGGAGAGTGACGAATCTGGGATTTTCTAGACAATGATTTATGAACCTAAAACAAAATTAGAAGAGCACGAGTTAATATAGTTCTGAGCTCTCATGGTTTGTGAGGATTTCACAATTGTAGGACGGAACAAATCGTGACAATTAAATGCAATGTTGTTACCTGTAGCTAGACAACAGTGTATAGTGAACATACTGAAGAGATATGAAGTATATATCTATATTCCCCATAATCTAAACTAGAACGAACTGAAAAATGAAATTAAAAATTCTTTTACCTGTGGAAGTTGCCGAGCTGGTTCTAAACTTTCATCTAAAAGAAACCAAAAAAATGAAACGGTGAGACCTCAATTACATTAGAGGAGTGCTGAGAGTGTAAAAATCTCCTAAACGTGAAAGACGGACAAAAAAATTCCAAAACATGAACTTAGTCTCACCACTGAAGCAGGTTTCGCCAATTTGAATATGGAAGGAAGAGTTTCGAGGAGTCATCGAGCTAGTAGCATGTTGATGAAATATCGCCTCGAACATACCATGGCAGGAAGACATGAAAATGGATAGAGACAAGGGTAAACAAGTTAAACGACGCCTTGTGAAAACGCCAAGTGAATCTCTGAGATACAGCGTAAGAGACAAACCTTTCCACGATTCAGAGCTAATGTTGCTACTACTGACAGAATGAATCAAACTGAGGAATCACTCTAGGTAAGATGAAATAAAAACATGACATCTACTTGCAGAAAAATGCAAGGGTTGCTAGACAAATCCCATGCGCATCAGGATAAAAAAAAATTGATTTAAACCAGGAGTCGAACAAAAGAACTCATATAAACAAGAGTATGGGGGAGAAATTTAATTTACCTGGACATTTCACAACCTAGTAGAGAATTGCGAGCCATATAATGAAAGCGCACTGGTATCATCGAACAAGTTACAGTGCTCAGAAAAAGTTCGACAGCTAAAGCGGGAAGACGAAATGAGCTTGCTCATCAAAGAACCTGAATCAAATATACCTCAACAAAACCCTAAGGAATGACACAGTTCGACCATCCATGTGTAGGGCGATAACGCCTACATCGTAGAGGAATACCAGTACTTTTCATAAAAGTAAATACACAAGAATATAATATGTATATCAAATCATGGAGCCGTAAGGAAAATCCCCGGCTCGAATATGATCATACTCCTTAACACATTCGCAATGGGTTATAAAACATCACATTTGAGAATAGAACTTTAAATACACTTAACATATAACAAGTGGGATATTAATGAGGTTCTCAGAAACAAAAACGAGGAGTATACGGAGCCAAAAGTATAAATGGCATTTATGATACCACAAATTTCACAGAGCCGAAGTGGGATTACCAATAGAAATGAATACAATAAAGCGATCAAACCAGATCTAGACGTGATTAGAAAAGCCTGAGACGTCAGGCGACAGACCCATACGTCTAGTTACATGTTAACCCAATATAAATCCAAAGGAAACTTAAACTCGAATGATACTCCGTGAATTCACCTATGGCTAAAAGGATCAACGATTTTCATGACAAATGTTTAGGCATACAATAGAAGCCTTCATGGAAATCTTATGTGTTATGAATATAGATCTTGTTGGAAGGCTCGATTTCAGAGCTATGGTATACTAAGGCCAAATGTTATATCTAGGATATAGCTATTATATATCGCAATTTTAATAGGTATAAATTGATATGTACTCCAAAGTGAAATACGAATAAAACGAACCAAGGATAGAGAACGTGTATTGTTATTTAATGTAACAGGAAATAAAATTCAAAGGATTCGTAGAGGAATGTGTACCTCAAAAAAAAATAAAAAAATAAAAAATAAATAAATTTTGGGAAGTAGAGACGTTACAAACGGTATCAGATCCCATGTTATAGAAAACTGGGCTGTTGTCATTGTGCTCACTATTGCTGTGTGTTCATTGTATAAATTAAATTCGGTGGAAAAAAAAAAAAAAATTACTGATATGTGTTGTGTAGTGTACAGTGGTGCTGGCAGAAGGTGATGAAATTTATGTTGATCTGGATGATGAGGATAATACACCAGATCCCAATGCGCCCATGATGGCTATGTTGCATAGGTTGCAACAAGAATTGGATGAGATAAAAAGCCAGAATGACAGATTGTCATTAGCCAGTGAGGAGCAGGAAAAGCTCATCAGAGAATTAACTTCGTGGAATAGCCAAGAAGGTGAAGGTTCGGAAAGAGGAAGACTGATGAGTCTGATGATGATGAGGCTGTTAGGCATCAGTATAAATAGAAAAATGAATTACATGGGGAATTTCGAAAGATCAAACCTCCCTCCTATGATCGAGAGAAGGAGGAAGATGTTGAAGCCTGGTTGTTGAATATGATTAAGTATTTCCAGGTCTATGAATATGAAAACAATATGAAGGCTAGATTAGCTGTTTACTAGCTACAAGGTAAGGCTACCTTGCGGTGGGAGGAGACAAAAATGGTTCATGCCATTGCTGAAAAGATAGTTACTTGGGAAGATTTCCAGGTTAAGTTCAAAAACCGCTATCTAAATGAACGTTACTATGATCATAAAGCAAAGGAATTTCATGAACTTAGACTGGGACAACTCACTATTGATGATTTTTTCACTGAGTTTACGAATCTGTTGAGATATGTCCCTTATATTAGGGAAGAGAAGGCAAAGGTGCAAAGGTTTCTGAACTGTTTGCCTGCTGTATACAAAGAGAAGATCGAGTTTGATAACCCAAAAACAATGTACGAATCTATTAGAAAAGCTGGATTGTGTTACCAGCAGTTTAAAGGAAAGGCTGAGGAGGGAAAAGGTTGGATAAACAAGGGTGAGTTCATAGGAAAGAAACAGAAACCAGTGTATCTGAAGAACTTTGGCAGGGACCACGAGAGGAAAAAGTTTAATAAAAACAAAGAAAGTCAAACTGCTCAGTCCCAAGTGGCTTCAAAACAAATAGATGGGGACAATAAGAAGGAGGGCACAGTTAAAATGAGGGAACCTTTGAAATGTTGGGGATGCGGAGAACCCCATTTGTTGAGGGATTGTCCCCACAAAAACATTCAGATGATTATGAGAGACCGGGAAGCGACCACGGTAAATTACATAGCCAGAAACATACCCACTATCAATGCAGCCTTGGAGAATCGACAAGCCAAACATCAAGCTACGATGGCTGAAATAGAGGGTAAGATGTTTTACCAATCCGTTACTGTTCTGATTGATCTGGGTGCTTATTTGAGTTATATTAGTCCAAAAATTGTAGAAAAATGTAATCTTAAAACTCAAAAATTTCAGCAGTCATGGTTGGTTCAGCTGGCCACTGGAACCAAGAGGAATGTAACACACAAACTTCCCCGAACAGAAATTAAGCTAAACGATTTTCAAACAGAAGTAAATTTGAATATTTTTCCGTTAGGTTCATACGACTTACTGATAGGAATGGACTGGCTGGAAAAGACAAGGCCATGATGAACTATTGGGACAAGACCCTACATTGTATAGATGAAGAGGGGAAACCTTTTATTCTCAAGGGAAAACCAAAACCTATCTCTGTAAGAAAAATATCAGCACTGTAATTAAAACGAACAGCTAGAAAAGGAAACCAAGTTTATGCAGTACATGTGGAAGAAACAGAACATAAAACAGAAAAACGTTTGTTGGATGCTTTACCACTGGTAAGAGAGTTTAAGGAAGTCTTTCCAGATGAGATTCCTCATCTTCCCCCAAAAAGAGAGATTGACTTTTCCATCGATCTGGTGTCAGGAGCAGCACCTCTTTCCTGAGCCCCTTATCGAATGAGTCCCCCTGAACTCATGGAACTGAAAATGCAATTGCAAGAATTTTTAGATAAAGGTTATATCAAACCAAGTGTGTCTCCTTTGGGAGCACCGGTGCTGTTCGTGAAAACGAAAGATGGAACCTTTAGGATGTGCATTGATTATTGTCAATTGAATAAGTTGACCATTAAAAATAGATACCCCTTGCCTAGAATTGATGATCTTTTTGACCAAGTGAGAGGAGCTTCAGTATTTTCGAAGATTGACTTAAGGACTGGTTATCACCAGCTCAGAATTAAGGAATAAGACATCAGCAAAACAGCCTTTCGAACCAGGTATGGTCAATAAGAATTTGTAGTCCTACCTTTTGGTTTGACAAATGCCCCTACCACCTGTATGTGCTTAATGAACAATGTGTTAAATAATTACTTGGATAAATTCGTACTTGTGTTCATCGATGATATTCTAGTTTACTCAAAAAGTGAGGAAGAACATAAAGAGCACTTGAGAATAGTATTGAAAACGTTGAAAGAAAACCAGTTATATGCCAACAGTAAATGTGAATTTTATAGAGACAAGATTCAATACTTGGGACATATTATTTCTGAACAAGGGATGGCTGTTGACCCTGAAAAGATAAAAGCTATTAAAGAATGGCCTGTACCAACTGATGTTTTAGTAGTAAGATCATTCATGGGTATTGCAGGTTATTATCGCAGATTTGTGGAGAGATTTTCTGCCATAGAACATCCCATAACATCATTACAAAGGAAGGGTGTCAAATTTGAGTGGACTGAAAAATTCCTAAACAATTTTGACCAATTAAAACTAAAACTTACCACAGCGCCTATGCTAAAGATTTCAGATCCTGATAAGGAATTTGTTGTTTGTACAGATTCTTGTAGAGAGGGGTTGGAGGAGTCTTTTTGCAGGAAAATGCAGTTATTGCATATGAATCTAGGAAATTGAAGACACATGAACAAAACTATAGTTCCTATGATTTGGAGTTAGTTGCTGTTATTCATGCCTTGAACATGTGGTGACAATATCTACTTGGAAAAAAATGTACATTGATGACTGATCATATTAGTCTCAAATATTTCTTTTCCCAAACTGATTTGAATGCTAGACAGGCCAGATGGTTGTCTTTTCTAAGTGAAT
The DNA here is from genome assembly GCA_034641835.2 of Pinus albicaulis. Classification (NCBI taxonomy): domain Eukaryota; kingdom Viridiplantae; phylum Streptophyta; class Pinopsida; order Pinales; family Pinaceae; genus Pinus; species Pinus albicaulis. Next base: position 1,472,343,765 of record CM076582.1, read on the forward strand.
TTGATATGGACATAAAACATATCATGGGGAAAGAAAATAAAATTGCTGATGCTTTAAGTAGAAATGCTTTTCAAATTATAGGCAGCAGTGGAAATAGTGCCCAGTTTGATCTAGAAGACTTAGTGAAACATGGAAACTGACAATTCAGTGTGAGAACATCTGATGAAAATCTAAGGAAAGGATGGCTGATTTCACTCAAAACCAGAAAGGACTGATCTGTTATAAAAACAGATTATATAATCCCAATGTAGAGTCCTTGAAAAGAGAGATTTTAGATGAATATCACAAACATCCATATGCAGGACATCCTGGATATCAGAAAATGTTAACAGCTTTGAAAAAGAAGTTGTTTTGGCCAGGAATGAAAAGAGATGTAGCAGAATATTTAGCTAGATGCATGGAGTTTCAACTAGTTAAAGTTGAACATTAGCATCCTGTTGGTCTTCTAAACCCCTTGCCAATTGTAGAATGGAAATGGGACACAGTTTCCATGGATTTTATAACAGGATTACCCAAAACAAAATACCAACATGATTCAGTAATGGTGGTAGTAGACGCTTTAACAAAAGCTGCACACTTTATACCAGTGAAATCTACCTTTGGGACAGCTAAAGTAGCGAATGTGTTCCTGAAGGAGGTAGTAAGGCTCCATGGGGTTCTGAAGGTGATTGTTTCAGACAGAGATGCTAATTTCACAGCCGCTTCTTGGAAAGGTCTATTTGGAGGTATGGGTACTAAGCTGAATTTTAGTACTGCCTATCACCCTCCGACCGACGGGAAGACCGAGAGAAGTAATCAGATTTTTTAGGATATGTTGAGAATGTATGTGATGGATAGGCCATCAAAGTGGGAAGATTATTTGCATTTAGCTGAATTTTCCTATAATAACAACTACCAATCCTTTATCAAAATGAGTCCGTTTCAGGCACTGTATGGAATAAAATGCCGTACTCCTTTGAGCTGGAGCCAGCCAGAAGATAAACTAATGTTGGGACCAAATGCCTTACAAGAGATGGAAAGAATTGTTAAACAGATACAAAGAAACATCAAGAGAACACAAGATCGCCAGAAAAACTATGCTGATAAGAAGATATTACAATGATAATTTAAGGTAGGAGAGCATGTGTACTTGTGTATTAAACCAAAAAAGAGCACACTTTATGCTGGAAGTTGTGCAAAACTGGCTCCTAGATATTGTGGTCCTTTTGAAGTGCTAGAAAGGGTGGGACTAGTGGATTACAAGCTGGCCTTACCACCCCATGTTAGAGTTCATGATGTGTTTCATGTTTCATTATTAAAAAGATATATACATGATGCTTCTCACATAGTGGATTGGAATGTGGTACAGGTGGAACCAAAAGGGGAGTTTCTGCCAGAACCGCTTCAAATATTGGAGTGGGAAGAAATTGAATTGAGGAACTGAACGGTAGCAAGAGTAAAGGTGCAGTGGAAGCACTTTACTGCTAAAGAAGCTAGCTTTGAAAGAGAAGCTAAAATGATGGAAAGATATCCATTTTTGTTTAATGAACTCTAGTAGTTAAATAACAACACCGAGGATGGTGTTTGCTTTCAGACAGGGAATATCTAACACCCCTAGTTTATGTGTTTGAAATTCAAAACTAGACATTTGAACTTTGATCCTAAGGGGAGTGGACCCGAAAGGACAAGTATTTTGTGGATGTAATTAAATATTTAATTTGAGAAAATGAATAAAATGAATTTTTGTAGGTGGACCAAATGAGAATTATGAGATCACTTGCTAAATCGATGAGGATGGATAAAGGAAAATACACTCCCCACAATCTTTCAAAAATCCTTGAAAGAATTTATAAATTAGATTTTGAGGAAAATCTAGTTTCCCCAATGATGTGGAGATTAGTTGGGAAGAGGTAAAAAGTTGGGAAAAGCATAAAGCAGCTTTAAAAAATCGCTAAAATGGGAAGCCTAGGCAAACAGGAAGAAAAGAATCCTGATATTCTGGGCGCAGAATTAGAAACAAGCTTTGGGGAACAACAGCTTAAATAAGCTCCCCCTAAACAGATTAGAGGTTGATCTATTCTGGAGGTGGTCTTAGCTCGGGGGTGAGTTCTGGAGATAGAAGGACTCTTCGGTTGGGAGGATTGGTCAATTACCCAAGTGGTATGCTCATAGCTGTTATAAAAAAGTGAATATTTAATGTTGATGGGATAGACTGTAGCTGTATAGTTATGCTATGTTTTTTTTTTAGTTGTAATAGTATTCCATACATTTACAGAAATTCTAGAAGAAGTGCATCCTCTTGAATATGTTTAGTTGTAGGAACGGTGGGTTTGGAAGTATCCACCAGAATCTCTAAAACAGAACATGGTTTAAATCTCGAGATACTATTATTATTTATTAACAAAGTTGTAAAGTAAATAATCTCAACTATTTTTGATAGAAAGGGTAGATACATAAAATTGTGTGAAAATTGAAAAAAAAACTTCAGTGTGACTAGAAAATAAGGTATCTGTACTGTTTGGTAATACAAACACCCAATGAAAGTATTTTACTTCAATGGCTAGAAATAAGCAAGACAGGGTACCTTAGAATTCATAACTTTAGAATACTGTGAAATCATTATACACTATAAAGCTTTTATACATTCCCAAGAAGAAAAGGAGTACAAAGGTACATTAGTGAGAACAGTATGGTAAACATCATTGTTTGTGAAATTCAAAGCAATTATAACAGGTATCCACTCTACATATTACAGAATAATAACAAATTTTAGGACAGAAAGATAGATGTCATTGATATCTTGTCTATCATATAATTCTTTCCCATAAACATTTTATGATATGCAACTACTCCTATGCTATACTGCCATAAAGAAATAGATACCCGCTTAAACTATTTCTCTGCAATGATAATGCATATGGCAGGAACCCAGATATCGGGAAAAACCAATCCGAATATTATGGTTCCTTATAGGAAACCCAACAGTAGAAAAAAATTTGTTATGTGAACTAATGTACAGTGGCAAACCATTCAAACTCTGAAGGAGCAGAATAATTATTTACCCACACATAAAAGAATTGGGGTTATTCACACAAGATATTATCTAACCACAGAATAAATAAATACTAGGCAAGGATAGAAAAGTGAATATTAGTTTCACAATAAAAGTGTAAGTGTAATAACTGGTTAAACGAGGAAAATCCTTCAGCAAGAAAAAAATTTAACCACAGAGACCCCTATCCGGTCTCGCATGAAGCACCAGATTCATTATCCATAGTCACCCAAGATATGAGAAATACTAGTGATATATGAAACGACACAGTCCATAATTATTACAAGTATGCATGTATATGGGCCAATGATCGGGTTGACCGGCATAGGCAAGTCTAGTTAAAATAACACAACCCAATTTGTAAGTTCAGTACATAAATCATGTGGAAAATCGAAATGAATAGCAGAGCAAAGAATCTGGGATTTTCCAGACAATGATTTATGAACCTTAAACAAAATTAGAAGAGCACGAGTTAATACAGTTTTCAGCTCTCACGGTGTGTGAGGATTTCACAATTCTAGGACGGAACAAATCGTGACAATTAAATCTGATGTCGATACCTGTAGCCAGACAACAGTGTATAGTCAACACACTGAAGAGATACAAAGTATATAACTATATTCCCCGTAACCTAAACTGGAACGAACAGAAAAATTAAGTTAAAAATTCTTTTACCTGTGGAAGTTGCCGAGCTTGTTATAAAATTTCATCTAAAAGAAACCAGACAACTGAAACGAGTGAGACCTCAATTACATTAGAGGAGTGCCGAGAGCATAAAAATATCCTAAACGTGAAATACGGACAAATGAACTCCAAAACATGAACTTAGTCTCACCACTGAATCAGATTTCGCCAGTCCGAATATGGAAGGAAGAGTTTCGAGGAGTCATCGAGCTAGTAGCATGTTGATGAAATATCGCCTCGAACATACCCTGGCAGGAAGCCACGAAAATGGCTAGAGACAAGGGTAAACAAGTTAAACGACGCCTTGTGAAAACGCCAAGTGAATCTCTGAGATACAACGTATGAGACAAACCTTTCCACGATTCAGAGCTAACGTTGCTACTACTGACAGAACGAATCGAACTGAGGAATCACTCTAGGTAAGAGGAAATAAAAATACGACATCTACTTGCAGAAAAACGCAAGGGTTGGAGATAAATCCCATGCACATCAAGATCAACAGTAATCGATTTAAACCAGGAGTCGAACAAAAGAACCCATATAAACAAGAGTATGGGGGAGAAATTTAATTTACCTGGACATTTCGCAACTTAGTAGAGAAGTGTGAGCCATATAATGAAAGCGCACTGGTATCATCGAACAAGTGTCAGTGCTTAGAAAAAATTCCAGAGCTAAAGCGAGAAGACAAAATGAGCTTGCTCGTCAAAGAACCTGAATCAGATATACCTCAAAAAAACTGTAAGGAACAACACAGTTCGACCATCCACGTGTAGGGCGATAGCACCTGCATCGTATAGGAGTACCAGTACTATTCATAAAAGTAAATACACAAGAATATAATATGTATATCAAATCGTGGAGTCGTAAGGAAAATCCCTGGCTCGAATACGATCCTACTCCTTAACGCATTCGTAATGGGTTATAAAACATCACATTTGAGAACAAAACTTTAAATACACTTAACATATAACAAGTGGGATATTAATGAGGTTCTCGGAAACAAAAATAAAGAGTATACGGAGCCAGAAATATAAATGGCATTTATGATACCACAAATTTTGCAGAGCCGAAGTGGGATTACCAATAGAAATGAATACAATAAAGCCATCAAACCAAATCTAGACATGATTAGAAAAGCCTAAGACGTAAGGCGACAGACCCATATGTCTAGTTACATGTTAACCCAATATAAATCCAAAGGAAACTTAAATTCGAATGATACTCCGTGAATTCACCTATGGCTAAAAGGATCAACGATTTTCATGATAAACGTTTAGGTATACAATAGAAGCCTACATGGAAATCCGACGTGTTATGAATATAGATCTTGTTGGAAGGCTTGATTTCAGAGCTATGATATATTAAGTTGAAATTTGATAGCTATTGTATATTAAGGCCAAATGTTATATCTAGGATATAGCTATGATATATCCCAATTTTAATAGGTATAAAGTGATATGTACTCCAAAGTGAAATACGAATAAAACGAACCAAGGCTAGAGAAAGTGTATTATTATTTAATGTAACATGAAATAAAATTCAAAGGATTCGTAGAGGAATGTGTACCTCAAAAAAAAAAAAAAAAAAAAAAAAAAAATATATATATATATATATATATATATATATATATATATATATATATATATATAATTTTGGGAAGTAGAGATGTTACAAATGGTATTAGAGCCCATGTTATAGAAAATTGGGCTATTGTCATTGTGCTCACTGTTGCTGTGTGTTCACTGTATAAATTAAATTCGGTGGAGAAAAAAAAAAAAAAAATTATTGATCTGTGTTGTGTGGTGTACAGTGGTGTTGGAATGGCAGAAGGTGACGAAATTTATGTTGATCTACGTGATGAGGATAATACACCAGATCCCAATGTGCCCATGATGGCTATGCTATGTAGGTTGCAACAAGAATTGGCTGAGATAAAAAGCCAGAATGACAGATTGTCATTAGCCAGTGAGGAGCAGGAAAAGCTCATCAAAGAATTAACTTCACGAAATAGCCAAGAAGGCGAAGGTTTCAGAAAGAGGAAGACTGATGAGTCTGATGATGATGATGTTGTTAGGGATCAGTATAAACAAGAAAAAGAAAGGAAGTCTTTACGAAGTTTCGAAAGGTCAAACCTGCGCGGTGGGGAGAAGGAGGAGAAGATGTTGAGCACAGTTCTTTGAATCTGGTGGTATTTCCAGGTCTATAAATATGAAAGAAATCTGAAGGCTAGATTAGTTGTTTACCAGCTACAAGGTAAGGCTACCTTGTGGTGGGAGGAGACAAAAATGGTTCATGCCATTGATGAAAATTTAGTTACTTGGGAAGATTTCCAGGTTAATTTCAAAAACCGCTATCTAAATAAATGTTACTATGATGATAAAGCCAAGGAATTTCATGAAATTAGACTGGGACACCTCACTAGTGATGAGTTTGTCACTAAGTTTACGAATCTGTTGAGATATGTTCCTTATATTAGGGAAGATAAGCCGAAGGTGCAAAGGTTTTTGAACTATTTTCCTACTGTATAAAAAGAGAAGATTGAGTTTGATAACCCAAAAACAATGGAAGAAGCAGTTAGAAAAGCTAGATTGTGCTACCAACAGTTTAAAGGAAAGGCTGAGTAGGGAAAAGGCTGGCTAAATAAGGGTGAGTTCAAAGGAAAGAAACAGAAACCAGCGTATCTGAAGAACTTTGGCAAGGACTAGCAGCAGAAAAAGTTTAATAAAGCCAAATAAAGTCAAACTGCTTAGTCCCAAGTGGCTTCGAAACAAATAGATGGAGACAATAAGAAAGACGACATAGTTAAAATGAGGGAACCTTTGAAATGTTGGGGATGCGGAGAACCCCATCCGTTGAGGGATTGTCCCCACAGAAACATTCATATGATTATGAGAGACCGGGAAGCGACCACAGTAAATGACATAGCCAGAAACATACCCACTATCAGTGCAGCCTTGGAGAATCGACAAGCAGAACATCAAGCTACCATGGTTGAAATGGAGGGTAAGATTTCTGACCAATCCGTTACTGTTCTGATTGATACGGGTGCTTCTTTGAGTAACATTAGTCCAAAAATTGTAGAAAAATATAATCTTAAAACTGAAAAATTTCAGCCGTCATGGTTGGTTCATCTGGCCACTGGAACCAAGAGGAAGGTAACACACAAACTTCCCTGAACAGCAATTAAGCTAAACTATTTTCAAACAGAAGTAAATTTGAATATTTTTCCCGTAGGTTCATACGACTTACTAATAGGAATGGACTGGCTGGAAAAGAAGAAGGCCATGATGAACTGTTGGGACAAGACCTTGCATTGTATAGATGAAGAGGGGAAACCTTTTATTCTCAAGGGAAAACCAAAACCTATCTCTGTAAGACAAATATCAGCACTGTAATTAAAACGAATAGCTAGAAAAAGGTACCAAGTTTATGCAGTACATGTGGAAGAAACAGAAAAGAAAACTGAAAAAAGTTTTCTGGATGCTTTACGAGTGGTAAGAGAGTTTAAGGAAGTCTTTCCATATGAGATTCCTCATCTTCCCCCGAAAAGAGAGATTGATTTTTCAATCGATCTAGTGCCGGGAGTAGCACCTGTTTCCTGAGCCCCTTATCGAATGAGTCCCCCTGAACTCATGGAACTGAAAATGCAATTGCAAGAATTTTTATATAAAGGTTATATCAGACTGAGTGTGTCTCCTTGGGGAGCACCGATGTTGTTCATGAAAAATAAAGATGGAACCTTTAGGATGTGCATTGATTATCATCAATTGAATAAGTTGACCACTAAAAATAAATACCCCTTGCCCAGAATTGATGATATTTTTGACCAAGTGAGAGGAGCTTCAGTATTTTCGAATATTGATTTAAGGACTGGTTATCACCAGCTCAGAATTGAAGAAGAAGAAATCAGCAAAACAGCCTTTCGAACCAGGTATGGTCACTACGAATTAGTAGTCCTACCTTTTGGTTTGACAAATGCCCCTGCCACCTTTATGTGCTTAATGAAGAGTGTGTTAAATAAGTATTTGGATAAATTCGTACTTGTGTTCAGCGATGATATTTTCGTTTACTCAAAATGTGAGGAAGAACATAAAGAGCACTTGAGAATAATATTGCAAACGTTGAAAGAAAACCAGTTATATGCCAAGTTCAGTAATTGTGAATTTTATAAAGACAAGATTCAATACTTGGGACATATTATTTCTGAACAAGGGTTGGCTATTGACCCTGAAAAGATAAAAGCTATTAAAGAATGGCATGTACCAACTGATGTTTCAGAAATAAGATCATTCATGGGGATTACAGGTTATTATCGCAGATTTGTGGAGATATTTTCTGCCATATCACATCCCATAAAATCATTACAAAGGAAGGGTGTCAAATTTGAGTGGACTGAAAAATGTCAAAATAGTTTTGACCAATTAAAACTAAAACTTACCACTGCCCCTATACTGAAGATTGCAGATCTTGATAAGGAATTTTTTGTTTGTACAGATGCTTGTAGAGAGGGGTTAGGAGGAGTCATTTTTAGGAAAATGCAGTTATTGCATATGAATCTAGGAAATTGAAGATACATGAACAAAACTATAGTGCCTATGATTTGGAGTTAGTTGCTGTTATTCATGCATTGAAGATGTGGTGACACTATCTACTTGGAAAAAAATTCACATTGATGACTGATCATATTAGTCTCAAATATTTCTTTTCCCAAACTAATTTGAATGCTAGACATAAAACCTATCAGGGGGAAAGAAAATAAAATTGCTGATGCTTTACGTAGAAATTCTTTTCAAATTATAGGCAGAAATGGAAGTAGTGCCCAGTTTGATCTACAAGAGTTCGTGAAATAGGGAGCAGACCATGATTCAAATTATGAGAACATACAAGTGAAAATCCTAAAGAAGGAGATGGTTGATTTCACTAAAAACTAGAAAGGACTGATCGATTATAAAAACAGATTATATATTCCCAATGTAGAGTCCTTGAAAAGAGATATTTTAGATGAATATTACAAACAGCCATATGCAGGACATCCTGGATATCAGAAAATGTTAACAGCTTTGAAAAAGAAGTTTTTTTGGCCAGGAATGAAAAGAGATGTAGCAGAATATTTAGCTAGATGCATGGAGTGTCAACTAGTTAAAGTTGAACATCAGCATCCTGCTAGTCTTCTAAACCCCTTTCCAATTGCAGAATGGAAATGGGACACAGTTTCCATGGATTTTATAATAGGATTACCCAAAACCAAATACCAACATGATTTAGTAATGGTGGTAGTAGACACTTTAACAAAAGCTGCACACTTTATACCAGTGAAATCTACCTTTGGGACAGCTAAAGTAGCGAATGTGTTCTTGAAGGACGTAGTAAGGCTCCATGGGGTTCCGAAGGTGATTGTTTTAGACAGAGATGTTAAGTTTACAGCCACTTTTTGGAAAGGTCTATTTGGAGGTATGGGTACTAAGCTGAATTTTAGTACTGCCTATCACCCTCAGACTGACGGGCAAACCGAGAGAACAAATCAGATTTTTCAGGATATGTTGAGAATGTATGTGATGGATAGGCCATCAAAGTGGGAAGATTATTTGCATTTAGATGAATTTGCCTATAATAACAGCTACCAATCCTCTATCAAAATGAGTCCGTTTGAGGCACTGTATGGAAGAAAATGTCATACTCCTTTGAGCTGGAGCCAGCCAGAATATAAACTAATGTTGGGACCAGATGCCTTACAAGAGATGGAAAGAATTTTTAAGTAGATACAAAGAAACATCAAGACAACACAAGATCGCTAGAAAAACTATTCTGATAAGAAGAGAGTACACCGGGAATTTAAAGTAGGAGAGCATGTGTACTTGTGTCTTAAACCAAAAAAGAGCACACTTTATGCTGGAAGTTGTGCAAAATTGGCTCCTAGATATTGTGGTCCTTTTGAAGTGTTAGAAAGGGTGGGACCAGTGGCTTACAAGCTGGCCTTACCAACCCATGCTAGAGTTCATGATGTGTTTCATGTTTCATTATTAAAAAGATATATACCTGATGCTTCTCACATAGTGGATTGGAATGTGGTACAGGTGGAGCCATAAGGGGAGTTTCTACTAGAACCGCTTCAAATATTGGAGCAGGAAGAAATTGAATTGAGGAACCAACAGGTAGCAAGAGTAAAGGTGCAATGGAATCACTTTACTATTGAAGAAGCTACCTGGTAAAGAGAGGCTGAAATGATGGATAGATATCCATTTTTCTTTAATGAACTCTAGTAGTTAAATAACAACACCGAGGATGGTGTTTTATTTCATAGGGGGAATATGTAACACCCCTAGTTTATGTGTTTGAAATTCAAAACTAGACATTTGAACTTTAATCCTAAGGGGAGTGGACCCCAAAGGAAAAGTATTTTGTGGATGTAATTAAATATTTAATTTGAGAAAATGAATAAAATGACTTTGTGCAGATTGAACAAAATGAGAATTATGAGATCACTTGCTAAATCCATGAGGATGGATAAATACAAATACTTTCCCCACAATCTTTCAAAAATCCTTGAAAGAATTTCTAAATTAGATTTTGAGGAAAATCTAGTTTCCCCAATGATGTGGAGAGTAGCTGGGAAGAGGTAAAAAGATGGGAAAAGCATAAAGCAGCTTTAAAAACTCCCTAAAATGGGAAGCCTAGGTAAACAGGAAGAAAAGCATCGTGAAATTCTAGATGCAGAATTAGAAACAGGCTTTGGGGAACAACAACTTAAATAAGCTTCTCCTAAACAGATTAGAGGTTGATCTGTTCTGGAGAGGGTCTTAGCTCGAGGGTGAGTTCTGGAGATAGAAGGACTCTACGGTTGGGAGGACTGGTCAATTACCCAAGTCGTATGCTCATAACTGTTATGAAAAAGTAAATATTTAATGTTGATGGGATAGACTATAGCTGTATAGTTATGTTATGTTTTTTTTTTAGTTGTAATAGTATTCCATACATTTACAGAAATTCTAGAAGAAGTGCATCCTCTTGAATCTATTTAGTTGTGGGAACGGTGGGTTTGGAAGTATCCACCAGAATATCTAAACGAGAACATGGTTTAAATATGGAGATACTATTATTATTTATTAACACAGTTGTAAAGTAAATAATCTCAACTATTTTTGATAGAAAGGGTGCATACATAAACCTGTGTGGAAATTGAAAAAAAAACTTCAGTGTGACTAGAAAATAAGGTATATGTATTGTTTGGTAATACAAACACCCAATGAAAGTGTTTTACTTCAATGGCTAGAAATAAGCAAGACATGGTACCTTAGAATTCATAGCTTTAGAATACTGTGAAATCAGTATACACTATAAAACTTTTATACATTTGCAAGAAGAAAAGGTGTACAAAGGTACATTAGTGAGAACAGTATGGTAAACATCACTGTCTGTGAAATTCAAAGAAATTATAACAAGTATCCACTCTACATATTACAAAATAATAACAAATTTTAGGACAGAAAGATAGATGTCATTGATATCTTGTATATCATATAATTCTTTCCCATAAACATTTTATGATATGCAACTACTCCTATGCTATACTACGATAAAGAAATAGACACTTGCTTAAACTATTTCTCGGGCATGATAATGCATATGGCAAGAACCCAGATATCAGGAAAAACCAATCCGAATATTATGGTTCCTTATAGGAAACAAAATAGTAGAAAAAAATTGTTATGTGAACTAATGTACAATTGAAAAACATTCAAACTCTGAAGGAGCAGAATAATTCTTTACCCACACATAAAAGAATTGGGGTTATTCACACAAGATATTATCTAACCACAAAATAAATAAATACTAGGCAAGGACAAAAAGTGAATATTAGTTTCACAATAAAAGTGTTAGTGTAATAACTAGTTAAGCAGAGAGTATTGACCAAGAAAAATTTAACCTGCAGAGGCCCTATAGGTCTACTTTGCAGGCTTACCAGTTAAATTTATTCCATAGTCACCCAAGATATGAGAAATACTACTGATATATGAAAGGACACAGTCCACAATTATAACAAGTATGCATGTATATGGGCCAATGATCGGGTTGACCGGCATAGGCAAGTCTAGTTAAAATAACACAACCCAATTTGTAAGTTCATTACAAAAATCATGTGGAAAAGCTAAATGAATAGCAGAGCGACGAATCTGGGATTTTCCAGACAATGAATTATGAACCTGAAACAAAATTAGAAGAGCACGAGTTAATATAGTTCTGAGCTCTCACGGTTTGTCAGGATTTCACAATTGTAGGATGGAACAAATCGTGACAACTAAATCTGATGTTGATACCTGTAGCCAGACAACAGTTTATAGTCAACATGCTGAAGAGATACGAAGTATATAGCTATATTTCCTGTAACCTAAACTAGAACGAACCGAAAAATGAAGTTAAAAATTCTTTTACTTGTGGAAGTTGTCGAGCTGGTTATAGACTTTCATCTGGAAGAAACCAAAAAACTGAAATGAGTGAGACCTCAATTACATTAGAGGAGTTCCAAGAGCATAAAAATCTTCTAAACATGAAAGACGGACAAACGAACTCCAAAACATGAACTCAGTCTCACCACTGAAGTAGATTTCGCCAGTCCGAATATGGAAGGAAGAGTTTTGAGGAGTCATCGAGCTAGTAGGATGTTGATGAAATATCGCCTCGAACATACCCTAGCAGGAAGCCACGAAAATGGCTAGAGACAAGGGTAAACAAGTTAAACGACGCCTTCTGAAAACACCAAGTGAATCTCTGAGATACAGCATATGAGACAAACCTTTCCATGATTCAGAGCTAACGTTGCTACTACTGACAGAATGAATTGAACTGAGGAATCACTCTAGGTAAGAGGAAATAAAAATACGACATCTACTTGCAGAAAAACGTAAGGGTTGTGAGACAAATCCCATGCGCATCAAGATCAACAGAAATCGATTTAAACCAGGAGTCGAACAAAAGAACTCGTATACACAAGAGTATGGGGGAGAAATTTAATTTACCTGGACATTCCGCAACTTAGTAGAGAATTGTGAGCCATATAATGAAAGCGCACTGGTATCATCGAACAAGTGACAATGCTCAGAAAAAATTCCAGAGCCAAAGCGGGAAGACGAAATGAGCTTGCTCGTCAAAGAACCTAAATCAGATATACCTCAGCAAAACCCTAAGGAACGACACAATTCGACCATCCATGTCTAGGGCGATAATGCCTGCATCGTAGAGGAGTACCAGTACTTTTCATAAAATTAAATACACAAGAATATAATATGTATATCAAATCGTGGATTTGTAAGGAAAATCCCTGGCTCGAATACGATCGTACTCCTTAACGCATTCGTAATGGGTTATAAAACATCACATTTGAGAACATAACTTTAAATACACTTAACATATAACAAGTGGGATATTAATGAGGTTCTCGGAAACAAAAATGAGGAGTATATGGAGCCAGAAGTATAAACGGCATTTATGATACCACAAATTTCGCAGAGCCAAAGTGGGATTACCAATAGAAATGAATACAATAAAGCGATCAAACTAGATCTAGACGTGATTAGAAAATCCTGAGATGTAAGGCGATGGACCCATACGTCTAGTTACATGTTAACCCAATATAAATCCAAAAGAAACTTAAATTCGAATGATACCCCGTGAATTCACCTATGGATAAAAGGATCAACGATTTTCATGACAAATGTTTAGGCATACAATAGAAGCTTAGGTGGAAATTCAACGTTTTATGAATATAGATCTTGTTGGAAGGCTCGATTTCAGAGCTATGATATATTAAGTTGAAATTTGATAGCTATGGTATATTAAGGCCAAATGTTATATCTAGGATATAGCTATGATATATCCCAATTTTAATAGGTATAAAGTGATATGTACTCCAAAGTGAAATACGAATAAAATGAACCAAGGCTAGAGAAAGTGTATTGTTATTTAATGTAACAGGAAATAAAATTCAAAGGATTCGTAGAGGAATGTGTACCTCAAAAAAAAAAAAAAACAAAAACAAAAACAAATTTTGGGAAGTAGAGGCGTTACAAATGGTATCGGAGCCCATGTTATAGAAAACTGGCCTATTGTCATTGTGCTCACTGTTGCTGTGTGTTCACTATATAAATTAAATTTGGTGGAAAATAAAAATAAAAATTTTTACTGATGTGTGTTGTGTAGTGTACAGTGGTGCTGGAGTGGCAGAAGGTGACGAAATTTATGTTGATCTGCGTGATGAGGATAATGCAGCAGATCCCAATGCGCCCATGATGGCTATGTTATGTAGGTTGCAACAAGAATTGGCTGAGATAAAAAGCCAGAATGACAGATTGTCATTAGCCAGTGAGGAGTAGGAAAAGCTCATCAGAGAATTAACTTCACGGAACAGCCAAGAAGGCGAAGGTTCCGAAAAGAGGAAGAATGATGAATCTGAAGATGATGATGATGTTAGGCATCAGTATAAATAGAAAAAGGAATTACAGGGGGAGTTCCGAAAGATCAAACATCCCTCCTATGATGGGGAGAAGGAGGAAGATGCTGAAGCCTGGTTGCTGAATATGATTAAGTATTTCTAGGTCTATGAATATGAAAGCAATTTGAAGGCCAGATTATCTATTTACCAGCTGCAAGGTAAGGCTACCTTGTGGTGGGAGGAGACAAAAATGGTTCATGCCATTGATGAAAAGACAGTTACTTGGGAATATTTCCAGGTTAAGTTCAAAAACCACTATCTAAATGAACGTTACTATGATGATAAAGCCAAGGAATTTCATGAACTTAGACTGGGACAACTCACTATTGATGAGTTTGTCACTAAGTTTACGAATCTGTTGCGATATGTCCCTTATATTAGGGAAGAGAAGGAAAAGGTGCAAAGGTTTCTGAACTATTTTCCTGATGTATACAAAGAGAAGATCAAGTTTGATAACCCAAAAACAATGGACGAAGCAGTTAGAGAAGCTAGCTTGTGCTACCAACAGTTTAAAGGAAAGGCTGAGCAGGGAAAAGGCTGGCTAAACAAGGGTGAGTTCAAAGGAAAGAAACATAAACCATCGTATCTGAAGAACTTTGGCAGGGACCACCAGATGAAAAAGTTTAATAAACCCAAAGAAAGTCAAACTGCTCAGTCCCAAGTGGCTTCAAAACGAATAGATGGAGACAATAAGAAAGACGGCACAGTTAAAATGAGGGAACCTTTGAGATGTTGGGGATGCGGAGAACCCCATCCGTTGAAGGATTGTCCCCACAGAAACATTCAGATGATTATGAGAGACCGGGAAGCGACCATAGTAAATGACATAGCCAGAAACATACCCACTATCAGTGCAGCCTTGTAGAATCGACATTAAGAACATCAAGCTACCATGGTTGAAATGGAGGGTAAGATTTCTAACCAATCTGTTACTGTTTTGATTGATCCGGGTGCTTCTTTGAGTTACATTAGTCCAAAAATTGTAGAAAAATTTAATCTTAAAACAGAAAAATTTCAGCAGTCATGGTTGGTTCAGCTGGCCACTGGAACCAAGAGGAAGGTAACACAAAAACTGCCCTGAATAGTAATTAAGCTAACCTATTTTCAAACAGAAGTAAATTTGAATATTTTTCCCTTAGGTTCATACGACTTACTGATAGGAATGGATTGGCTGGAAAAGAAGAAGGCCATGATGAACTATTGGGACAAGACCTTGCATTATATAGACGAAGAGGGGAAACCTTTTATTCTCAAGGGAAAACCAAAACCTATCTTTGTAAGACAAATATCAGTATTGCAATTAAAATGAACAGCTAGAAAAGGATACCAAGTTTATGCAGTACATGTGGAAGAAACAGGACAGAAAACTGAAAAAAGTTTGCCGGATGCTTTACCAGTGGTAAGAGAGTTTAAGGAAGTCTTTTCAGATGAGATTCCTCATCTTCCCCCCAAAAGAGAGATTGATTTTTCAATCAATCTAGTGCCGGGAGCAACACTTTTTTCCTGAGCCCCTTATTGAATGAGTCCCCCTGAACTCATGGAACTGAAAATGAAATTGCAAGAATTGTTAGAAAAAGATTATATCAGATCGAGTGTGTCTCCTTGGGGAGCACAGGTGTTGTTCATGAAAAGAAAGATGGAACCTTTAGGATGTCCATTGATTATCGTCAATTGAATAAGTTGACCATTAAAAATAGACACCACTTGCCCATAATTGATGATATTTTTGACCATGTGAGAGGAGCTTCAGTATTTTCGAAGATTGATTTAAGGACTGGTTATCACCAGCTCAGAATTAAAGAAGAAGAAATCAGCAAAACAACCTTTCGAACCAGGTATGGTCACTATGAATTAGTAGTCCTACCTTTTGGTTTGACAAATTCCCCTGCTACCTTTATGTGCTTAATGAACAGTGTGTTAAATAAGTACTTGGATAAATTCGTACTTGTGTTCATCGATGATATTTTAGTTTACTTAAAAATTGAGGAAGAACATAAAGAGCACTTGAGAATAGTATTGCAAACATTGAAAGAAAACCAGTTATATGCCAAGTTCAGTAATTGTGAATTTTATAAAGACAAGATTCAATACTTGGGACATATTATTTCTGAACAAGGGTTGGCTGTTGACCCTGAAAAGATAAAAGCTATTAAATAATGGCCTGCACCAACTAATGTTTCAGGAGTATGATCATTCATGGGGATTGCAAGTTATAATCACAGATTTGTGGATAGATTTTCTGCCATAGCACATCCCATAACATCATTACAAAGGAAGGGTGTCCAATTTGAGTGGACTGAAAAATTTCAAAACAATTTTGACCAATTAAAACTAAAACTTACCACAGCCCCTATACTGAAGATTGCAGATCCTGATAAGGAATTTGTTGTTTGTACAGATGCTTGTAGATAGGGGTTAGGAGGAGTCCTTTTGCAGGAAAATGCAGTTATTACATATGAATCTAGGAAATTGAAGATACATGAACAAAACTATAGTGCCTATCATTTGGAGTTAGCTGCTATTATTCATGTGTTGAAGATGTGGCAACATTATCTACTTGGAAAAAAATTTACATTGACGACTGATCATTTAGTATCAAATATTTCTTTTCCCAAATTGATTTGAATGCTAGACAGGCTAGATGGCTGTCTTTTCTAAGTGACTTTGATATGGACAGAAAACATATCAGGGGGAAAGAAAATAAAATTGTTGATGCTTTAAGTAGAAATGCTTTTCAAATTATAGGCAGCAGTGGAAGTAGTGCCCAGTTTGATCTAGAAGAGTTAGTGAAATAGGCAACAGACCAAGATTCAAATTATGAGAACATACAAGTGAAAATCCTAAAGAAGGAGATGGTTGATTTCACTCAAAACCAGAAAGGACTGATCGGTTATAAAAATAGATTATATATTCCCAATCTAGAGTCCTTGAAAAGAGAGATTGTACATGAATATCACAAACAACCATATGCAGGACATCCTGGATATCAGAAAATGTTAACAACTTTGAAAAAGAATTTGTTTGGCCAGGAATGAAAAGAGATGTAGCAGAATATTTAGCTAGATGCATGGAGTGTCAAGTAGTTAAAGTTGAACATCAGCATCCTGCTGGTCTTCTAAACCCCTTGCCAATTGCAGAATGGAAATGGGACACAGTTTCCATGGATTTTTTAACAGGATTACCGAAAACCAAATACCAACATGATTTAGTAATGGTGGTAGTAGACACTTTAACAAAAGTTGCACACTTTATACCAGTTAAATCTACTTTTGGGACAGCTCAAGTAGCGAATGTGTTCCTGAAGGAGGTAGTAAGGCTCCATGGGGTTCCAAACGTGATTGTTTTAGACAGAGATGCTAAGTTCACAGTCGCTTTTTGGAAAGGTCTATTTGGAGGTATGGGTACTAAGCTGAATTTTAGTACTTCCTATCACCCTCAGACCGATGTGCAGACCGAGAGAACTAATCAGATTTTGCAGGATATGTTGAGAATGTATGTGATGGATAGGCCATCAAAGTGGGAAGATTATTTTCATTTAGCTGAATTTGCCTATAATAACATCTACCAATCCTCTATCAAAATGAGTCTGTTTGAGGCACTGTATGGAAGAAAATGTCATACTTCTTTGAGCTGGAGCCAGCCAGAAGGTAAACTAATGTTGGGACCAGATGCCTTACAATAGATGGAAAGAATTGTTAAATAGATACAAAGAAACATCAAGAAAGCACAAGATCACTAGAAAAAGTATGCTGATAAGAAGAGAGTACACCAAGAATTTAAAGTAGGAGAGCATATGTACCTGCGTATTAAACCAAAAAAGAGCACACATTATGCTGGAAGTTGTGCAAAACTGGCTCCTAGATATTGTGGTCCTTTTGACGTGTTAGAAAGGGTGGGACCAGTGGCTTACAAGCTGGCCTTACCACCCCATGTTAGAGTTCATGATGTGTTTCATGTTCCATTATTAAAAATATATATACATGATGCTTCTCACATAGTGGATTGGAATGTGGTATAGGTGGAACCAGAAGGGGAGATTCTGCCAGAACCACTTCAAATATTGGAGCAGGAATAAATTGAATTGAGGAACCGAAAGGTAGCAAGATTAAAGGTGTAGTGGAAGAACTTTACTGCTGAAGAAGCTACCTGGGAAAGAGAAGTTGAAATGATGGAAAGATATCCATTTTTTTTAATGAGTTCTAGTAGTTAAATAACAACACTGACGACGTTGTTTTCTTTCAGAGGGGGAATATGTAACACCCCTAGTTTATGTGTTTGAAATTCAAAACTAGACATTTGAACTTTAATCCTAAGGGGAGTGGACCCCAAACGACAAGTATTTTGTGGATGTAATTAAATATTTAATTTGAGAAAATGAATAAAATGACTTTGTGCAGATTGACCAAAATGAGAATTATGAGATCACTTGCTAAATCCATGAGGATGGATAAAGGAAAATAATTTCCCCACAATCTTTTAAAAATCCTTGAAAGAATTTCTAAATTATATTTTGAGGAAAATCTATTTTCCCCAATGATGTGGAGACTATTTGGGAAGAGGTAAAAATATGGGAAAAGCATAAAGCAACTTTAAAAATTCCCTAAAATGGGAAGCCTAGGAAAATAGGAAGAAAAGCATCCTGATATTCTGGACGCCGAATTAGAAATAGGATTTGGGGAACAACAGCTTAATTAAGATGCTCCTAAACAGATTAGAGGTTCATCTATTCTGGAGGTGGTCTTAGCTCGGGGGTGAGTTCTGGAGATAGAAGGACTCTACGGTTGGGAGGACTGGTCAATTACCCAAGTGGTATGCTCATAGTTGTTATGAAAAAGTGAATATTTAATGTTGATGGGATAGACTGTAGCTGTATTGTTATGTTATGTTTTTTTTTTGAGTTGTAATAGTTTTCCATACATTTACAGAAATTATAGAAGAAGTGCATCCTCTTGAATATGATTAGTTGTAGGAACAGTGGGTTTGGAAGTATCCACCAGAATCTCTAAACCAGAACATGGTTTAAATCTGGAGATACTATTATTATTTATTAACACAATTGTAAAGTAAATAATATCAACTATTTTTTATAGAAAGGGTGCATACATAAACCTCTGTGGAAATTGAAAAAAAAACTTCAATGTGACTAGAAAATAAGGTATCTGTATTATTTGCTAATAAAAACACCCAATGAAAGTATTTTACTTCAATGGCTAGAAATAAGCAAGACAGGGTACCTTAGAATTCATAACTCTAAAATTCTGTGAAATTAGTATACACTATAAAACTTTTATACATTTGCATGAAGAAAAGGAATACAAAGTTACATTAGTGAGAATAGTATGGTAAACATCACTGTTTGTGAAGTTCAAAGCAATTATAACAAGTATCCATTCTACATATTACAGAATAATAACAAATTTTAGGACAAAAAGATAGATTTCATTGATATCTTGTATATCATATAATTCTTTCCCATAAACATTTTATGATATGCAACTGCTCCTATGCTATACTGCCATAAAGAAATAGAGACCTACTTAAACTATTTCTCTGCCATGATAATGCATATCGAAGGAACCCAGATATCAGGAAAAACCAATCCGAATATTATGGTTCCTTATAGGAAACCCAACAGTAGAAAAAAATTGTTATGTGAACTAATGTGCAGTGGCAAACCATTCAAACTCTGAAGGAGCAGAATAATTATTTACCCACACATAAAAGAATTGGAGTTATTCACACAAGATATTATCTAACCAAAGAATAAATAAATACTAGGCAAGGACATAAAAGTGAATATTAGTTTCACAATAAATGTGTTAGTGTAATAACTGGTTAAACGAGGAAAATCCTTCAGCAAGAAAAAAATTTAACCACAGAGACCCCTATTCGGTCTCGCACAAAGCACCAGATTCATTATCCATAGTCACCCAAGATATGAGAAATAATAGTGATATATGAAAGGACACAGTCCATAATTATTACAAGTATCCATGTATATGGGCCAATGATCAGGTTGACCGGCATAGGCAAGTCTAGTTAAAATAACACAACCCAAATTGTAAGTTTAGTAAAAAAATCATGTGGAAAAGCTAAATGTATAGCAGAGCGACGAATCTGGGATTTGCCAGACAATGATTTATGAACCCGAAACAAAATTAGAAGAGCACGAGTTAATATAGTTCTGAGCTCTCACGGTTTGTGAGGATCTCACAATTGTAGGATGGAACAAATCGTGAAAATTAAATCCAATGTTGATACCTATAGCCAGATACGAAGTATATAGCTATATTCCCCGTAACCTAAACTGGAATGAACCGAAAAATGAAATTAAAAATTCTTTTACCTGTGGAAGTTTTGGGTTTTTTATTGACAAAAGTTCAATGGGACATAGGGGCAAGTCAGTTCGATGAGTGGGATAGCCTCTCGAGGTCCTCTAGTAGGTGGTATAAGTTTTTGTTATATTTTTCCACTTCAATTCCACTTACTTAAAGTGATCACGGAGGATGAGTATATCTTAACTACCCATGATCTTATGTTTACCCTGGTTGGTCAGTTACTTGTGAAGGTGTGAGCGGAGGTGGAGGTTACAGGTGGTGTCAGATCATGGTTGACCTCTCCTTTACTGGTGTGTTGATCGTGCTTTCATATTTCATATGTGTTACTCATACTTATATTTTATGTAGTTATTGCATATTATGGCATTGGTCATAGTTGCAATGTTGTCACCATATGAAAGTTGATGGTGATTGTATGTGGTTCCCATGCGTGGATGTCATTTATATATGCATTTTTTATGCATTTGAGTTTTGATATGTTGTTATGCATGCATTCTCATGGTTAAGGTTGTTTTCCATGAGGTCATTGTATGCATTTTATGTCATCATGATGTTTTTGATAAGATATGATGTTGATATGTTGTTAAGATAGAACCGGACATGCAGATCATCAAACTGAAGTAGTAGCACTAAAATTCACAGTAATAGTAGATCGTCATCTAGGTTGTATGTTTGGCATGTAGGTATGTGGTTAATGGGTGTTATAAGAATTAGGCTTAATTATATACATGTTTTTCATTTTATTGTTTTTGTGGTTACATGTATGATAAATGTTAGTGAATGAGTGTGGTCATATGTACATTTGTCAGATAGCCATCCATGGTAATAACATTTTGTTGTTTTATGTTACTTAAACTTGATGATTATGTCACATGTTTTTGATGAGCATGTTATATGTTGACTTCTTTTTGTTATATGTTAGCTAACTTTATTATTATGTTATGGAATTAGGATATTGATTTTTTATGTATCCTGCTCATTTGGATTGGCCTATGTAGATGGTTATGGTTATAACATTTAGGTATGAGTTAATATGTTGTGATATTATGACATAATAACCTAGATGGAATGTATAGATATGTGATTTCTATGAAAGAAAGACATTTGTTTATGGGCCTATGCTGTGAACATGTTAACAAGTTTCTATTATGGATATCATGACTTTATTTATGTTTGAGGTTATGTGTTCTAAAGTTATAACATGCTAATAACAAATTTAACGTTTGAATGAGAACTATTACCTCAAAACAAGAACTATAACAAAAAAAAAGATCAAAAAAACATGAAGAAATGACCTAAAATCTAATGTGTTATTCTGGAATAACCTTTCTTTTTCCTAGGTCAAATTTTCAACATTTTTAAAAAATGGAAGTAAAATGCAAATTTTTGTGTGCCAAAAACATCGTAAAAATGAAAAGTATTGATGTTTGAATAACGTCTCCAATTTTTGGTGTTCAAAAAACACCCCAAAAGCAAAATGTGTTGATGTTGGAATAACGTCGCCAATTGATTTTGTAAAAAAGATACGTTGAAAACAAAAATTGTCAACATATTTTAATAATGAGTAAAGATAAAATATCATAACTATTAAAAATCTTAAAATTCCAACAATACACGTGACATTAAAGATAAAATATCAAAATTCCTAAAATTCCAACGATTTTCAGGCATGGTATTAAAGATAAAATATGATGTCTGTGAAAAGCCTTAAAATTCTAAGGATGACATTAATGATAAAATATCATCTCTACGAAAATTCTGAGAATTCCAACATTTTCCAACCACAATGTTAATATTATTTGAAAAAATTCGTGCCATTTAATTTATTTTAATGTATTTTTATTTTACATGTATCATATTGATAACGATTTATTAAATGTAATGTTTTTTTTATATATAATGTATTGAAATCACTAGATAAGAAACACTTCATAATGTTGAATGAAAAACTTTACAAAACAAATGAATTTATATGTCATTTTGGAGTTTTTGATACTCCGTACATTATTTTTTTTTTTTGGAAACTTGTGTTAATATTTTATTTTTTAATCTTTAAATTGTTTCTTCAAACCAATATTTCATTATTGAGAAATATATATATTCTATTTTTATTTTCATACAATACTAATAATAATAATGATAATATTAATAATATTAATTTTAATTTTAATAATATTAATATTAATATTAATATTAATAATAAAGGTCGTGGAGGCGGCGTAGTGGTAAAGTCGGCCTCGTAATGACGGACCGGTCTTGTGTTCGATCCCGAGCAAGGTCGTAGCTCGTCGTGCGAGTAGTTAGTCTAAACCGGGCCAAGCCCACTACCTTTTGGCCCACGTGGTGTAGAACAGTCGGTGATGGAGTGCACTGTTAAGGCACTCTGTTCTGTAAGGTCACCGGTTCAAAACCCGTGGGTGGGATGGGAGGAGAAAAAATGGAAAGATTAGGATTAGTCTAAATGAGAAAAAAAAAAAAATATTAATAATATTAAAAAATGGAAATGACTAAACATATTAAAGACTTTGCAAAAAAAGGGGTGTTTCCATAATCGTATCGACCGCGAAAAAAGTACACAATCGATAAAAAATTATTCTCCTAGACGTTTTGCTTCTACATTTTTTTTTTTTTACATATATATGCAATCAAATATATTGAGAACATGAACACATTGAAACAATACAAATTAAAATAAGAAAAAAATTAACACAAAAAAGGGCCAATAAAAAATGTAGAAAATAAAATAAAATTAACATATAAAGAATCAAAATAGAAGAAGTAAAAACAAGAAATAAAAGCATAAAAAAAAAAGTTTACAGAAAAGAAAACATTAAAAAAACATAATTTAAGAAAATAATTTAAACAATTGACCAAAAAAACATAAAACTATCTAAATAGTAATGATGAGATAAACTAAAAAGAAAGAAAAAAAACATTAAAAAAACACACACACACACAAAAAATATACAATATAGACAATTTATAAAAAAAATTTAAAATAAATAATAATAATAATAATAATAATAACAGCATATAAAAAAATTAAACTTCCAAAAAGATATTGAAGAAACTTTTTTTTGAAGAAATTAAAAAAACAAATCAATATTTGAAAAAGAAGCATTAAAAAAATTAAAGAATGGAATACCTTATTCATAATTCTCATAAATGTTGTTGGAGAGTTGGTAAGACCAATAGGTAGAACCACAAACTCATAATGGTTAGCAGGTTTAGAATTTTTTCTTGGGTATGTATTCATCCCTTACCCTTATTTGATGATATCCTAATCGTAAATTTATTTTCGGAAACACAGTAGCACCTTTTACTTGGTCGAATAGATCATATATCTTGGGAAAAGCATACTTATTCTTAATACTCATCTTATTAAGTTGTATGTAGTCTATACACAAGCTTATCGTGCCATTCTTCTTTCAGAAAAATAAGACAGGAGCTCCTGAGGGGGACACACATGGGTGAATATAACCTTTATAAAGTAATTCATGTAGCTTCTTTTTCAGTTCAGTTATTTCTAGAATGCTCATTCGTTAAGGATTTTTTGATATAGGTAGAAGAATCGACATTGGTTTGTATGGTGATTTGGTGATCCAGATAATTCACAAAACAAGTTATTAATAACATTTGAATACTTATGTAAAGTAGGACATGACTGAGGTCGATGCCCAAAGTTGCAACATATTTCACAATAATATGTTGCATTCATACGTGGTGGGCTACGGAATGACTAGAACTAAGTATGACACTAATAATAGAAGGAAAATTATACCTATGCAACTCCTACAGTCAGTGGCGGTGGAGAACCCATAGGTGTAATGCATGGTCCAGGGCCCCGCAATCATAGGAATTTCATGACATGGTGTCCTTCGACCTAGCAATGGGTACACCATACCTGAGGTCTTGTCGGTCGAGCTGGTGCAAAATTCATCAGTATTTTAATTAAAGTATAAATTTGATTTTGGAGCCCCGTAATGGCAGGATCTCATGATGACCCCCTTTCCTTATACTACTGTGGACATCCTGCCATAACTTCAATTTGGATTGCCAACTCGAGAGCATCTTCTATTGTATTCATATTTTGTTGCGAGAGAAAAATCCTAGTCATGGGTAATAAAACGTTGTTAAATGTCCCTTTGATGGTGAGGATCAATAGTTTATGATAATTTACTCATGGAATCCTTGAATCATTGCATATGTTTCCAAGCTAATCACCCCTCCCTTTGGCGGATGTCCTGTAAATCTGATAGTCCTAATTCATTCAACTGCAACAATTTAAACTCATGAAATTGAGACTGTCGTCCACTAGCATATCTTCATGTGATATTTTAGCTCGATATTTATCTAACTTAGGCATCCAAAACCCTTCTCCTACTTTATGCATCAGAGTAACCACATTTAAACCCTATTTCCTAGTTCCAATTTTACTTACATTGGAATTCCTTACTGTACCGAGAAATAACTTCCTCCTACACGTTCTCTCTGAAATTTTCGACTCTCCATTTCATTTTTCTGCTCCTCTAAACTGCTGACAACATCACCTATGAACTATAAATATATTCTTCTAGCCCTAAGTTCCTACAAATTCTTCTCATCCACTCTTCAACTATCCTTGCTCTCTACAGCGCTCAAAAATCTCTTGCTTGCCATAACTTTTCTTGATTCAATATGATACTTCATTCATCCTCCCAAATTAACAGAACATTCCTCCTCCCCATTCCATTCCCCCAAACCAAGTCATTTATGCTACCATTTGACCTCGTAAAAATTATAACATGTTCTCTTATATTAGAAGTACCTTAATCCAAAGCGGAATTTCCGTCAGCAACCATCCTCGCATGCAAAATTTCAATACTTCTTCTACAAGGGAGAATAATTGATGTTTTTTAGCTACAAAAGTCACGTTAACCTAGAATTAAACAACTCTTTTCATCTTTGTAAGCCAAATCTCTAGATTCTCAGGAAAATCACACCAAAATATCTCATACTGATCACAACCAGGTTTTTCATATAGTATTTCTTCTTTGACCTAGTCTAAATATTTTTCCCTAAGTTATGACTATTGTTAGACAAAGCGGTCTACCTCATTCTGCCACCATTTTTGTAGATTGTGACGAATATAACATGAGCACATAATCTAAAAACGTTGTCATAAACCTCAAGGTCTTGATAACATAACCCATTTTTGGAAATAAAATTTGGATTCAGATTGACCCAAGGTTCGACAGGGGGTGCCAACAAAGAGCCTCCATAGTCTAGGACTTCACCGACATTTTCACTCTTCTAGAACTAGAGGAGAGTTTCACCTGAGGTGAGCCAAAACCATAAATCATTAAAGGGAGTTTATATATGAAAAGTCATGGGCTTCGTAACCATTCATATTCTCATTCTCGGTTAACAAACTTAGAAAATTTATTCATAGATTAGATGCATTCCTAAAAATTTAAAGGGCTACAAAAATTTTCATATTATTTACAGAATTCCCATCTTCTATTACAGATCAAAATGAGTCTATTACATCCACCATGAAAACAAATCTCACAACATTCATAGACTTATGCGTAACTTTAGAAATAGAAAATAACATAATCAAAAATTACATTCAATTCAGAAAATACACACTCAGAAAATTCAACTTGATTTTCTCATGAACACTCAGAACATTACAACATCAACACAACAACAACATTCCCAAAATCTCAAGATACTTTAGCCAAAAAATCTCTGGACTCGTTGTCTCCTTTTCCTTTTATTCTTGCGCTCGCTTGATCGTGGTTTCAATGCCTCGGGTCAATACCTGTCTTCTTCCTTGACGATATCAAACTTGATCCCTTATTTCTCGGTACACTGCCTTTTTTTTTGTTGCACGAGCTCCAAAATGAAAGTGTTACCATTTTGAATTTTCAGGCACTCTATTTTCAATAGCTTCACATAAAACATCCTTAACGACTATTTTTATTTCTAAAAATGAAGGACCTAGTATGCACCTTGTATAAACACTTTTTTATATAAAAATTTCTCTAGAGGATGGTTATATTTAATTCTCACCCAAGTATTTTCCCTACTAATCTCCATAGAAAAGGTGATGGATTTTAGTTATACACTTATTCCTAAAAGCATACATCGGGGTGAAACTATTATCATATGGAAATCATACATGCATATGTACACATTACGAGACACTCATAAGAGAAACTCAAAGTCAGTGATCAATACATAGACTAGTGACAATTTTAGTTGGAAACACCATTAAGGCCAAAATAAAAATCTTTCCTAAGGTTCAAGCTAAAAAATTAGACCACGTGGCTGCACAATTATTGAAAATCAACGGTCATGCGACTATTTGTTCGGTATCTGCATGGTCATGGAAAGTCCAATCAGCACCTTGGGTTGTGAACTTTCTTCAGTAACACTCCAAGTATTTATTTGATGGGATGATAAATTTGAGCATTGAGCCCCAAGAATCATTCAAGTAAGGGAATCGGTAGCTCTCATCTCATTTATGAGGTGAACCACAACATTTATGAGCCAAGGGGAGGAGGAGTGGCTATGAAAATTTCTAAATACAATTTCTAGGAGACCTAAGAAATAAGAAGAAGAAATGAATTTTTATGCTACCAAAATTTCTCCCTAGGAATGAAGCATTTCATTTATGAGATGATTTAATAATTTAGATAGTCTTTTTAATTCTTTGAGTGATAGAGAAATCTTGAAAGGAGATTGAGGAAATGAACTTCCTTGTTGAGGATTTTTGAGCACCATTACTCAAACAATTCTCTGCAACTGTCCTATATTCATATATTCTATCTGTTCTACATTAAAAAATGAATAAAGTGAACCCTTTCCCATTAATTTGTTGATGTGTTTGCTTCATTAAGTATTTTTCATTGTTTATTTCTTAGTTTTTAGTTTATGTTTATGTATGCATTATTTTCATTTTTAAAGTGTTTTAATCACCCATGTTTATTGACTAACAACAACCAATTTATTGTGTTTTCCTTGTAGGAAACAACAAAATCCAAGGAATGTGTATTTGGTACTCCATAGCAACAAACACACTACCATACAGACATTGGGAGAGAAAGAATTGACTTAGACCCAAAAATTAGTAGGACACTGCTAAGTGTTAAGAGGGTGTGAAACGAGAAAAAAATACTAATTTGTGGTTCTGGAATATAGAATTTGGAGCTTGCGGGGAACTATTGAGAAATTATGTCCATGGTTGTGGGGAACAGGACAGAGTTTAATACATTTCTAGGAAAAATTTAGATAAGTACACGACCATGTGGATAATTTTTTGTTAACTAATTTTTTTTATTGCCATCAGGGTTATGAAAGAATGAATTAGGATGTTCTTATGGTTTCAAATGATTGTATTTATTAGTATGAAAATGAATGGAAAACCCCACTAATTTTATGTGAGTGAAATATACATAGATGTATGTGTATTTGTATTTCTTATGTTGGAAGAAAATTGGTGGTTATAGGAATATAGTCAGTCTTCCCTCTATTGTGGTGGAACGGGGAAGGAACCCTACCCAGGGACTAACCCTAGTATCCACTATATATGAGGACATGAATAAAGTAAAAAAGATGTTTTTATTATGGTATAAGAAGTACCAAGGTGGTAAGAGGAATAACACTCTGTACGCAATCTGCATTTAAAATTTAACACTCCACTTGAATTAAAAATTCTATTCATGAAAATTGTACAGAGATATATAGGTTTTTTATTTTGGACTTAAAATCCAAAGAAATACCATCAACAAAAGCCACATTAAATGAACATAATTTGGAAAAAATGTCTACATAAAATTTTGATGAGAATAGAACCTTTAGAAAAAGAGAGGGTTCGACCTATATTTGTATCACCAAGTAAAGAAAATAAAATATTTGTAGTAAATTATAGATATATTATCCAAATTTTCATAGATTTTTACATATAGAAAATAGAAGTAAGTGGATAGACTGTGAGGATCAAATTCATGGGAACTTCACTCAATTAACGTTTGATATAACATGTGCAGTCATGCCATACTAAAGAATGCCCTTAATTTGACTACATATTGGAGAAAGCCTCTAAAAATCACATTTTTTAACCCCATACCAATACTAACCCAATACACCTTATAAATTTTAAAAACCCACACTTTCACTGGATATTACAGGTATCCATTTTTTCATTAACATTTTTTTTACCCGTTTATCTATTTTCATTAAATTGGAGCTCTATTTTTTTTAAACATGATAATATAAAACCCTTTATCCCTTATTATATTCTCAATCTATTGTGTCATTTTTTCATAAATATATATCCCCCAATATGAATTACCATTGTATGGCATTTCTCCCCTAGTGAATCCCTAGTGGTAAAATTTATACTTGGTGAGAAAACATTGTCTCAACCAACAAGAAAACCTTTTTTATGGTAATATTTCTAGCAAGACAATCCAAATGATATTATAAAATTCTTAAAAGACAGGGTAGAACCCTACTATTTAACAACTTAAACTTGAGGTTGCATAGCTTGGCTCTCAACCTCTTCAAATGTAAATGAGGCCAAAGTAGTAAAGGGAGTAGGGGTAGGTAGTTACCCTAAAAATGTTAGAGTAATGCTCGTCATTCATTAAACCAAAAAAAAAGCACCACCATTGAACTCATCACATGTCTAATGGTTCATTGGGAGATGAACCTCTCGTCCCATGTGTTACATTGTTCGAATGATATGTGGCTTCCATGGAGGCACAAGGTAGCCACGAAGGCTTCAAAGAGTGAAGAACCTTGCAATAAAAGTTCTCCAAGGAAAAGAAATATGAATGTAACAGCAAGGAAGTAAATAGATTTATTTTTAAATATGTATGGACTTATATTATATAAGGATAGCCACATTTTTAATATTAACTTTCAAATGTTGATATAATATTGTAAGCTTGTGGTATTGTATAAATGAATACAAAAATAATTTCGACCTTAAGCTATGGGGAAATATTGTGTAGGAAAACACCTTAGCTTTCCATACCCCTCAATTTGTAAGTGAAAACATTGTGCAACAAAGGAAATATATAACTAAAGTTCCATACCGTGTTCATCAAATCTAGGCGACAAGACTAATTTAATGTGGAGAGCATAAAATAATTCTTTGTTGTTGAAGAGGTAAAGAAAATTTTGGAATTTTTTTTTTTTACCTTTGTGAAGAAATGCTCAAGGGATATTTAGTGAATCTACAAAATAATGCATACATTATATTGTTAAAAGAAAAATTATTGGTAATTTATAGTTAATTTATAGGTGGTCCTAAAAGGGATGTTAGTGAATATGTCCTTTTAAATATTGCACTAGTAGATGTACATGAAGGGATAAATCTTTTTCCAATATTTTTTTTAGTAAAAAATATATAATAATATGCATCGGTTCTGACTTAAAATATTAATTTCATTTCATTGTGCATAGACGTTCTCTAGAGCACAATATGGAAGATATTTCTAATGTCATGAATTTTCATGTCCCGTAAGCATTTAAAGATTAATGCAATGCAATGTAAAATTTAATTCCTTCAAAATAAAATAATGTTTAATTCAATGGTATTCATATGCTGCATATTTAAAAGGAGGAATAAAATTAGCCTAGATCTATCCTAACTCACGATCTACCAAGCCTCTATACATTTGATCCCTATAGATTCTTGGACCATATATATACATGAGGTTTTATCAAACATTTTATGGTAAAAGTATGATATATAGGGAAAATTGTAATAATTCAACCATTCCAATAGATATTTGTAAATAGTTTTTTAAAATAAATAAATAATATATTAGATTTTTAAAAATAATTTTAGTTTATTCATTCTTTTATACTTAAACTAACCTAGATAAATTTTAACTTTGGATCTCGGTTCGTTTAATTCCAGCTTTGAATATGTTATACTCCACATGAATATGAAGGAGCAACACCATGGGTTCAAAGCTCAAAACCCAAGGTAATAATTCTTGAAAATTAATAAATTAATAATATATTTTTAATTTAATTTAACCAACTTAGAATGTTTACATGACACTGCATAACATTGCATTGCTTGGAGAGGTGCTTTCAAATCTAATAGGGAAAAGATGTTGTAATGCTTTGTGAACATTTGGTGAAAATTTTGACTAAGACAAATTGCATAAAATTAAAATTTAAAAAAATAATAAAAAAAATAATCAAATGTTGTCATATCATGTAAGATATAGTTTTTTTGGGATACTCGGCTTTGACAATGCATGGTTTTTCCCATGTTATTTTTCTCTAAAGTAGCATATTTTAAGGTATTAAATTCCATGGTAGACATATAACATAAATAAAATTAAATAAAAAGATCAATCTAATCTAAACATTTTAACTTTGCGAAAATAAAATAAAACCAGTAAAAATAAAGTTGCGTCGAGTTTATTCATATGGATACACTCGATGGTTTAACGGAAGCCTACACTTTAAATGAATGTATTTTATATTAATACGAAAAGGGTACGATAAAACAATTCTCAATACCATGGGTAGAGAGTATTGGCCCATTGTATTCATGTGGAATATAGCCTATTTAAAGGGGCCAAGTAAACTAGCATTGATCCATCTTAACTAGGGATCTACCAAGCTCATAGAGGATCAAATTTCTTGAGATGAAAATCTCTTTTTAAACATAAGATATTTTATCCCTCTCTACAAGGTACATCTAGTCCATTATGATCCCTCTCTGCACCCGGTACATCTAGTACATTTTCCTTTATGATGTGATTGGAATATTAATTTTGTTTTTTGATTAGCTTGATAGTATAATAGGGTTAATAGATGATCTATCTTGAGAGCTTCATGTTTGAAGCTTAATGTTTGATATTTCTTTGTTTCAGTAGTGGGAGATCATCATTTTCCCTGTTTTGTTCCATATTCTCTATTTTTGTTGATAATATGCACAGTATGTTGTTAGTAAGTTACAAGATATTGATATCATGTTTTTTTTTTTCAGTAAAACATTTTCATTGAAGCTTAATTTTTGATATTTCTGTGTTTGAGTAGTGGGAGATCATCATTTTCCCTGTTTTTGTTGATGTCCATATTCTCTATTTTTATTAATGATATGCAGAGTAAGTTGTTAGTAAGTTACAAGATAATGATATGATATTTAGTAAATTACAAGGTACTGATATGATGTATTTTTAGTAAAAAAATTCATTAATGTTCCTTTTTTTTAATCCAGAATAAAGTTAAAACTAAGTGCAAATGGAAAAAGTTAATTATAATATTGGAAAATAACTTATTCTTCTATAACATAGGCAGGGTCATGGTGCTACTCCTGCTCGTAAAGCTTTTCCAGGTTAATACCATTTATATCATTCAATCGCGTCTAAATTTATGCAGTCGATTTGGTTATGCCCCGTTGGGCCATATAAAGCGATGGACTTCCCTTCAACATCAAGTTTAACTTGCTCTGGTGTAACTGTCTTGACATGGTTAAGTTCTTGGAATTTAATTTAATTATAGGGCAAATGTAATTTCAATTTCATTTGAGTATTAGAATCAACAAACCACAAAATCAACGTTGATTGTTTTAAAGGGTTTTATAGCACCAATAAATTAGCTTACTTTTAATTTATTTCTTATCATTACTTAAAATATATTTCTAATATTTTAATTGCGATGTTCACTTGAATGAAAATATATATATATGATTTAACATTAATTTGGAGGATATGTGAATAAAATTTGATAATCGTATAAGATTTTATCAATCAGCTATATCACACGGTGCAAATAACCAAGATATATCACACGGTGCAAATAACCAAGATACTATTTCAACCAGTACAAAGACCAGGCCCCTTGGCCGTGTACAATTCAGAGGAAACAGAGGAGAACACTACCTTAGCTGCTTTGCTAAGTCTGACTTCATAACGCCACACGTTTGGCATCCCCATCTCTTTCTGCTGTCCCTGCACTGTGAAACAGACTGCAGATGCGAATGTCCAGCCGCTAAGGCTTTTTGGTCCAGTCAAAGTCAAAGTCAGAAAGATAGGCCAGGCATATAAGTTACTGTTATCCTCTCTTTAGACATGGATTGAATTCTTTGGTTCATATTTCCTTTTAGTTTTACAGGGACAATGAGCAAGCTCGTTGTACTAGTTGTGTTTTTACTGCAAATTGTTAAAAACCATGATTGAGCTGAGCTCAAAAAACGAGGTGCTCACCTTTGGAATTGACAGGGTTACAGGGTTACAGTTTAGGTCAGAAAATGCCTAAACTAATATAATATAATATATAACCTCGCATATATTATATAACCTAATATATAATATTAGGTGGATTAATTGTCCAAGTAATTTTGTTTCATGAAGTTCTTTTGGCGGATTGATTGTCCAAATAATTCTTTTCAATGAAGTTTTTACAATTATGAATGCAGGTGGTTTTTAACAATATTTATAATCTATATTTTTTTTGTTTTTTAAGTATTGTGAAAAGAAAATTAGATACATAGTTTTTTAAACTAAGAATGGAATGAAGAAAGACAATGAAATTCTTTTCCAATTATGAATTGAATGAATGGAAACTATTTTAAACCATATCCATAATATCTTTGCCCTATGAAATTATTTTCCAACTATGAATGGAGTCATCTCTTGTAGTCACCATGAGAGGAAAATCAGATACATACTTTCAAAGTAAGAATGGAATGAATAGTGACAATAAAACTATTTTCCAGTTATAAATAAAATGATGGAGACTATTTTGAACCATATCCATTATTTATACCTCTTATAACCACCATGAGAGCAAAATTAATTAGTTAATTTCAAACTATGAATAGAGATTGTTTTGAACAATATATATAATCTATATATATCATAGTCATCAGATACATACTTTTAAAGTAAGTATGGACTAAATAGAGATAATAAAGTTTTTTTCCATCTCTAAATAAAATGAATGAAGACCATTTTGAGCAATATCCATAATTTATACATCTTGTGGTCATCGTTGAAAGAAAATCAATTGCATAGTTTCAAACTATGTATTGACTACATACACACTGTATGTATGTAGTCAATATTAGATGAAAATCAATTACATACTTTCAAATCAATTATAAACTTTCAAACTATAAAAAAAATGAATAGAAACAGTTTTGAACAATATCTTCAAACTCAATTGCATACTTTTCTACAACGTACAATGTTTGGCGGATTAATTATCGAATTGATATATCAACTCTGCAGGATCCAAGAGGATGATGTTTGGCAGATAAATTGCTGAATTGATATATCACCTCTGCGGCATCCAACATTATTGCGGCATCCGTACACAAATAGTATCTGGGTGTTCATTTGCTCCACTTTACGGTTTTCAGAAAGCTGAGCACATCGTTTTATATTCCGGGTGTTCTTGGCATTTGTTTTTACCACTTTACGTTTTTCAAAAAGCTGAGGACATCGTTTTGTTAGTCATGTGCTTTGTGTGTTCGTTTAGGGTGCTTTCTGGTTTGCACAAAGCTGAGCACCTTGTTTTCTAACCTAAGCTGTAACCCTATCAATTCCATTCGTTTTCATTTTCTAAATAGTCTCATGGTGACTACAAGAGATTTAGATTATAAATATTTTTCAAAACAATATTTTCCAATTTTAATTAACAAAAAAATTCATTTATGTAAAAATAAAATTTTTAAAGTTAAATATATAATTTATTAAAATATTATATTTTTAGTTATTTAATTATTTCTAGATATTATTATATTGAAAATGGTGTTATGGTATTTTAAAAATATTATATTTGAAGTTAATTGTTTAACTATTTTTCTGTTCTCCATTCAATTGATTTAGTAAAATAAATTGAATTGTTTAATTTATATACTTGAATTCATTATAATTTTAAACGTTATGAAATATGTCATTAATGAAAAAATATTATTAGAGACAAGTGTGAAGCATTATCAACTCATACTTTAGTTATTTTAAATTTTAAATTTAATATTATTTAATAAATTGATATTATTTAGATGTCCAATGCCTATTTATGATGTGTTGAATTTATAATGAATATATATTTGTAATGGCTTTCAACTTTCTTGTTTCCTCTCTAAAACTAATACATACATACATACATACATACATACATACATATATATATATATATATATATATATATATATATATCACATTATATAACCCCTTTTTTATATAAATAATAAAATATCTAAAATTTATTACACATTTATTTTAATTAATATAATTTGTTTAAAATAAAATAAGCTTAAAATAGATACTGTTCCAACCATCTCAACCTAGTTTCTAGCTTTAAAAAAAATATTTGTTAACATAATTTAATATTATATTTTTGTTGGTCCCACCACCTATAATTTGAATGTTAACAACCATCGTCCCTTGAAATTGGATTGTATAATTCTTGGGTTAAACTTTGGATAAAGACTATGATTTATGTTCCCAACCCATCGAATATAAGAAACAATGTGTGATATATAGTTAATTGACCCTTGTTTTGTTGCTTGCTTGTTGTTACGATGATCATTATGGTGTTGGCGCCCTTGGGATGTCCATGAACGAAGTGCAGCGTTCTCTGGAGACAACAAAGTGGATGATACAAAGACCTAAAACGACGACATCTGCTGAAGGAAAATATGGAGATGAAATTAAATTTGATTGCAGTGTTGTTGATGGAACTTGTTTGGAAGTGGAAGTGGGGGGAAAGCGTCAGAACATGAACCTTGAAAAAGAAACATCTGAATTTTATAAATGTGATGGAGATGAAACTAAATTTGATTGCAGTGCTGCTTCAAATATTGATGGAGTGTGTGTGGAAGTGGAAGCGTCATAAAATTAACCTTGAAAGCTTGAAAGAGAAACATCTGAATTTTACAAATGATGGTGGATTTTCTCTGCACGCGAGACAACATTCTAAAGGAAGGCGGCCTAAAATTAACCTGCTGAACTAAATATGTGTCTGGAATTTTTCTGGATGAGTGAAGGGCTAAAATGAACTCAGATTGACAATTTCAAACATTTGAGATCAATTCAGGTGTTTCTTCTCCCTCTTTCTTATCAACTAGCTATAGTTCTGACTTGCTTCTTGACATGAATGTTTCTACCAATTGTACCATTTGCTTCCATGATGCCAGATGCCATTACAGCTGGTACTTATCATAAACAGACTACTCGTTTTCCTTCCTACCCTCGTCCTCGTACTCCTATGTTTGGGTTGGAAGCAAGTCAGAACTACCGCAAGATGATACGAAAGAGAGAGAAGTAGCACCTGAATTGATCTCAAATGTTCGAATTTTTCCATCGGAGTTTGTTTTAGCCCTTAACTCATCCAGAAAAAAATCCAGAAAAATATTTACTTTCACCTCCAAGGTTCATTTTAGGCCACCTTCCTTTAGAATGTTGTCTCGCGTCGAGAGAAAATCCACCAACATTTGAATAAAATTCTCAAATTTAGTTTCATCTCCTTTAGCAGATGCAGTTCTTTTTAGGTCTTCATATCCACTGCTTTCCAGTCTCCAGGAAACCCTTCACTTTATTCTTGGACCTAAATTGGAGTCCTTTAACTGGTTCATAGTAAAGCTGGAAGTAAATATAAGCTGTCACGCTCAGATATTTAAATGAAATGAGAATAAAATAATTTTAGGCTGCCTTCCTTCACAGAGGCCATAAAAATAATCCTTTCTTTTACATGTTAAGAAGTTAATTCCAACTACAGAGTAGAATGACACAGGGCATAATGTTTTTTGTTATAGTCTGCACATTCTAGTATTTACATGCTAAAAAGTTAATTCCAACTGTAGATCAGAATGAATGAGAGAAGGCCCAACGTTTTTTTGTTATAGTCCATACTCCACCGCTCATTGATTGTTTGCATTTAAACACCTGCAAAACAATTTCTTTTGTTATGGATGTAGCTCCATCTCACTGTGTAAAACTGTGATTTACTTCACACAAACCATGGAAGTTGTCTATCCAAGCAGTGGAATAGTGCAGATTGTAGCTTTTTGCCAAAAATCCAGTCAACTAAAATTTAAAAAATAAGGTAGTTAAAGTGTTTGAAATCTATTTTTGATAGTTGAAATGGATTGAGCACTATCAAAAACCCCTAAGACACTCAAACTACTAAAGGTTTACAACTGTAAACAAGATTATGATAAAATATTTGCTAGATTTTTTCAAAATCTTTGCTAGATTCTGGACAAAACGTTGTTTTTTTTAGACTACATGAAAACCATGTGTTGAAAGCCCTCCATTCCTCTTTATAAACCTTCTGTAGCCACCATTTAAACACAATCCTAGTGCCATTTAAAACACCACCCACAAAAGCGCAACCCATACAAACCATGTCTTCAAAGCCCTCCATTCCTCTTCATAAACCTTGCAGCCACCATTTAAACAGTAGCACCATTTAAAACACCACCAACCAAAGCACAACCTGCTGCTTCATTTGATTTTGAATGGGCCACATTAGTCTCGTTGAACCCACTCAACCACGTCCACATTTCTCTCGACCAATCTGGTGCCAATTGCATAGAATGGAGATGACGTCGACAGTCTCCAAAATGGATGCGATAAGCATCCATCAAATCTACTTCAGTTTATTTGAAATCCGCCATGGATCCACCATCGACCAATCAAAATGCTTTAATTATAAATCTTCCAAAAAATCACATAAGGAATTTTTGGACACAAATTCTATCAAGGCTATCGTGCAAAACAAATGCATACTCACCCATGCCCAATTTGAATGTGATAAATTCATAAAAGAGAAGAGAATTTTGTTTGAAGGTTTTGAAATCTGTAAAAATGCATTCGCATATGTTTTAAACTTTAGGACTAACGTTTCAATTTTTTAATTTCTTATGCTATGTTGCGGCAACATAAGATTTAAATTTTTTTTACTTAGGGTCAAATGTTCTACTTTGTTTTAAAAGTTCGTTGAGAGTGTTTATTTTAAAACTTATATGTTTTATTGTATATATATAAAATAAAAAGTGCATTGCAATAAAAAGAATGAAAAGTTGGAAAGTAAGCCACATTTTTTTTTTTAAAGGGATAGTGTGTGGGAAAACATAGCGTGGATTGTGCATTAAAAAAAGGGAGATAGAGAGAAACTTTGGACCACTGTGTGTGTCTTTGAAGAGAGAAGAGAAAAACTGTAACACTGTGTTTGTAGCAGTTTGCGAAACTTTTCTTTTAAAGTGATAACAATAATTCCAAGACCTTTTGTAATGAAATAGTTGTTTTTGTTCCATCATTGTCAAGAATTTTTACATTAAATCTCTTTGTTAAAGTTGAGGAATTTTATTTCCTTTGTTATTTGGAATACTTCATAAATTCCAACATGGTATCAGAGCTAGTCCAGACTCTTTGAAATTTTTCAAAGAAGCTGAAGAAAGAAGGATTTGTTGCAGCTTTTGACCAACAGTGTAAAAGCTCAACAAAGAAAGGTATTTACAAAATAGAGTTTTGTGCTTGTTTAAAAAGTGTAGCCCAGATAAATCTATTAAGAGAAAGAGTCTATCTCTCAACAGTGAGAAGATTTATTTGGAAACAAAGTCAAGTTAAAAAAAAAAACATAGTTCACTAAGCTAGCTATGGCAGGAGCCAACACAAGCACGAGTATAAGAAATGCACATCTCTCACAGTTCAATGGGAAGAATTATGACTATCAGGAAATCACAATAAGAGCTATGTTTGTCTCTCAAGATTTATGGGAGCTAGTTGAAGATGGTCTAGAAGAGTCAACAGATGAAAATGAATTTAACGCTTTAACATAGGCATAGAAGGATTTGCTGAAGAGTAATAGGAAGAAGGACTCAAAAGCCCTCTTCTATCTCTATCAAGCAGTGCGTGAAAGTTTATTTCCAAAGATTGCAGCAGAAAAGAGGTCCAAGGATGCATGGGATACTCTCCAAACAGCCTACCAAGGTATGGAGAAGGTAAAGACAATAAAAATTCAATTAATGAGAAGATATTTTGAAGTCATTTGCATGAAAGATTCTGATACAATAAACTCATTCTTCATAGTGTTGATTGAGTTGGTTACCCAAATGAGATATGATGGAGAAATAGTATAAGAGAGAAGAATAACGAAAAAAGTGTTGAGGAGCTTATCCTCAAAGTTTGAAGGTTAACAACCATCGTCCCATGAAGTTGGATTGTATAATTCTAGTTAAACTTTGGATAAAGACTATTCTTTATGTTCTAACCCATCGAATATAAGAAACAATGTGATATATAGTAACTTGACCATTACAATGAAACAATGGTTGTCATTACGATGATAATTGTGGTGTTGGGGCGTGTGGAGATCCATGAACGAAGTGCACCATTTTCTGGAGACCGGAAAGCGGCGGATACGAAGACCTAAAACGACAAAAGGAAAAGGAAAAGATGAAGATGAAGCTAAATTTGATTGCAGTGCTGCTTCAAATATTGATGGAACTTGTGTGGAAGTGGAATCCTAGAAAAGCGTCATAAAATGAACCTTGAAAGAGGGAAATGTGAATTTTATTCAAATGTTGGTGGATTTTCTCTCGACGCGAGACAACTTTCTAAAGGAAGGGGGCCTAAAATGAACTTAGTGAAACTAAATATTTGTCTAGATGAGTGAAGGGCTAAAATGAACTCAATTTCGAACATTTGAGATCAATATAGGTGCCACTTCTCCCTCTTTCGTATCATCTAGAGGTAGTTCTGACTTGCTTCTTCCCATGAATAACCATAACCATTCTGCTTTGCGTTCCAACACTTTCCCTAGTGCTCTAATTGTACCATTTGCTTCCGTGATGAAAGATGCCATTACAGCTGGTACTTATGATAAACATACTCCTCATTTGCCTTCCTACCCTCATCCTAGTCCTCTTATGTTTGGGTTGGAATCTCTTTGGCTTACCCCTCCTCGTCCTATGTTTACCACTCTGTTGGAAGATGTTAGAATTACAAATATACCAACTGCTCCACGCTTTCATTCCTCAACTGTATCACAGGGTGCATTTAACCCACATAGCATTTGAGTGGAAGGATGCCCACGAAATGATCTCAAGAGTTCATTTTTTCCCTTCACACATCCAGAAAAAATCCAGACAAATTTTCAGTTTCATCTCAACGGTCA
Source organism: Pinus albicaulis (assembly GCA_034641835.2). NCBI lineage: Eukaryota > Viridiplantae > Streptophyta > Pinopsida > Pinales > Pinaceae > Pinus > Pinus albicaulis. The sequence goes on from CM076582.1 coordinate 1,472,383,453, forward strand.
TTTTACGCCGACTACTTTTAGAAAGCTGTTTCCCGTCTAGAGAAAATCAACCAACATTTGAATAAAATTCAGATGTTTCTATTTCAAGGTTCATTTTATGACGCTTTGCGCGGCTTTCCAGGTCTCCAGAAAATGCTGCACTTCATTCTAGGACCTACATTGGAGTCATTTTACTGGTTCGTAGTAAAGCTGGAAATAAATATAATTTGTCACGCTCACATATTTAAATGAAATGAAAATTATTTTAATTTTAGGCCTTCTTCCTTGACAGAGCGCCATAAAAACAATCTTGGTTTTTACAGGTATACAGTGCTTCTACATCCGAGTTGACTACCTTTTTTTATTTGGTTCATTGGTTGAAGTTTCCAGTGTCAACTCTCCAGCGTTGTCGTTTCCCTAATTGTACAGGTGGGTTTTATTTTTGGTATCTCTTCTTTCCTTAACTATGCTGCTTAATGTCGTGTGTCACCGGTTATCTTTTCCAATCGGTTTTGTTAATTGGTATATGAAAGGGTTTCAATGACTCACCAGTCTATTTACTGACTGGTTCCGACCCCTGTTTGACCAGGTTAGCGGATTCAATTTGTAAAATGAATGGCTTTTAATGAAATGCAGGTTCTTACCCGTGCAGGCTAATTTTCTTATACAGTAAAAGGCTTATTGTACTCTGGCGGTCTTTAAACATAGAAACCCTCTCATGGATGCTTATTATTTAAGTTTCGAACTCTCTGGGGTTCTGGTCATTGAGATTGTTGAAAACCCCTTTGGGTTCTGGTTATTTCGAACAGGGTTACTCGACATTTGTATTAATGAATCTCTACTTTGAACGTTGAAACCCTATGGTTCATGTTTTGGGTTTTTTCGCAACGATGACGATGATTTTATTGTTGGATTAATTGGTGATGTTCCAGGGTTATGATTCAACTATATATATGTATTTCAATATATGAGAAATTCACCGAATATTCTCCTGGATTTTTTCGTAAAGAATGTTATCGTGTTCTTCTTAAAGGGGTTTTCTAGTTTAAAGTCTATTTATTTACGATGCATTGCATGTGTTATTCATTGTTGGATTTTCAATTACATTTATCACTTCTATAAATCGTATTGTTATCTTTGATTGCCCAACTCTCAGACTTTGGCTGGTTCTGGAATTTTATTTGATGCATGCTGTATTGAAGTTTTCTTTTTGGAAAATTATTATTTTTGTAATGCATGCTTATAATTATAATATTGAAGTTTTTTTGGAAAATTATTGTTTTATTTATTTTTGTATAGGATAAATAAAATATGACAGGTTAAGCTATGGTGGTAATTAGTGATTTCAATGACTTTTTAAAAGTTTGTTGTCTATAGAGACTCTCTACAACTTAGTATAGAGTACATGTGTAAATGTAATGTGAGAAATGTAATGTAAACATTTGGCAGGTGTAGATGTAATGTGAGAAATTTAAGGTAAGAAATGTCATGTATGTAAACATTTGAAATGCTAGAGTATATTTATGAACACTAAAAAAACTGTATGGTAAATAAATATAAATATAAATATAAATAAACATGAAGTATGATAAATAAAAAATAAAACTTCTTTATATACTTGCTCTAGAGATATGGTAAATAAATAAAAATATAAATAGAGTAGAGATATGGTAATTAAATAAGACCTCTTTTTATATTTACTCCATGTGTAAATGTAAATGTAAAAGTAATGTTTAACGTTATTATTTAAAATATAGTCTAATTAACATAATTTTTGACATAATGAAAAATCACTTCTTTCCCTAAATATATAAATTTAACACATTTAAAGTGTCTAATTGTAATTGTGAGTAAGAATTTCTATGATGTGATAAATAAATATAAATATAAATGGATCACAGATATGGTAAATAAATAAAACATCATTTTATATTTACTCCATAAACATTTTTATATGTAGAAAACTAAAAAATGAGGTTCTATTTAGGTGAAGCCTATGGGCCAAATACCATGGAACAAATTATTATTAATACCATGGGCTAAATATTATGGTCCAAATACAATACGCCAAATACCATGGGCTAATATAAAATAGGTATGGTAAATAAATAAATATAAAAGAGGTGTACACGGAAATATGAAAATGTAAAATGTAAACGTAATGTTTAATATGTGTGAGCTATGCCGAGTAATAATATTTGTGTGAAAGGATTTCACAATAGAAACTGCTATAGATTTTTAGTTTTGATTTCCTTGCATTTTTTTTTCTACCAGTTTTTTTTTTACCTTTTCATTTACATCTACTCCATGGATTTGATCATGTGTAATGAATCACTCTTACCACCAAATTTGAATGGTTTAATTTTTTCCTTTCCTGAAATGTTGTTTGGCTTCGAAACAAAGTGATTTCAAGGATCTCCATTAAGTTTTGCACTAAAAAAAGAGCTTTTCACCCCTAGATATTTCATCCCTCTAGGCACTTTGATACCTCTCATAGCTTGATAGATCTGAAGTTAAGATGGATCTAGGTTGGTTATAGTGATGTTGAGTCTGTGTGTGTGGTCCTACTCATAAAATATTCTATAATGGAATGTTTCTCTCTCGTCCTATTCATCGGATCGTCTGTAAAAGAATGTTTCTCTCGAAGCCCTAAATTTCCCATGAAACTAACCCTTATAGACTCAATCACATGTCCTTCCATCATTGTGACACCCCCAATTCATGTGTTTGAATTTCAAAGCTAGACATTTGAACTTTAATCCTAAGGGGAGTTGATGCAGGAGCATCAAGACCTTTTTTCCCATTTGTAAATATGGGGTTTGATAATATTAATTTATGAATATGGGGTGTGATGATTTTAAATATTTTATTAATTAATTTGAATTAAATAGGAGAAGGTGAGGATTTATGTAAATATCTTTTTATTAATAAAAGGATATGAGGAAATTTAATAAATTGAAGGATTCTAGGGATAAAAACCTATCCTTTAGGGATGTTGAGAGATTTAGGGGTTTGTTGAGGATTTTAAGAGATTGAGCATTTAATGTGATGGCTTTTAGAAATTGTATAAATAGGAGGGCTTTTTGTGAGAGAAACAATGAGAGATTGTGAGAGAATGTGAGGCTGAAAGCAGGCTTGAACAGCAAGGCTGTAAGCCTTCAGCAATTGTAAGGGCCAAATGTTGAATATCTGGCCACAAAGAAAATTTGTAAGTATTTTTAATGTTAAGGTGAAAAGTGATTTCAGAAATTATATGGTTCGATTTATGGAGTGGTGTATTTTTCTATAACTGGGTTTAAAACAGAGAATGCACGCTTTGTATTTTGTGTGAAATCGTTGTTTATGAGTTTAAGAACAACTAAATGAATCCACATATCAGTATGGATTAAAGCTTGTGTAGCGCGACCTTTGGAATTCATTACTTAGACTGGTGATTCTTTTATAATTGGTATAACTAATTTTGTGTGAAATCGAATTCTGAAGCTCATGTTGAAATCGGATTCTGTGTGTGAAATCCGTTGATTAAACCACTGTTTAATAGAATTCGATATATGGAAGGTCGATAATCACAGACTGAAGAAGTTGCAGGAACTAGAGCAACGCGTGGAGCTGGACGCAATTCCATTTAAATTGGTCGAGTCCTTCGATTGCAAACTGGATCGATCTGGAGGTAGATCGAATCAAATTCAATCCAAATTGATATTGACTTCTGGAAATTCGATATTTCTGTTCGAAGTTGAAAGGGCGCAGGTGATAGCATTTACAATGAAATTCGATTTTTCAAGCTGTGGGAAATTCGATGAGACTGCTGGAGTATGGTGTTGAAGACAGATACCATTGAAATGACAGGGTATCTGTAAGGTATTCCAAATCAAATTAGCAATTCGATATAAGTTAAATCGATTGCTTTTCTGTTTTGATCGATAGGGAGGGCGCACGGTTTTGTTTTTGCCGGACGTTCTGAAATGAAGGATCCAGTGTTGAAGAAATTATGTATTTGGAAGTGAATATAAAAATCATAAGCTTGCATTGATGTGATTGATTGCAGGAGTGAGAAAAAATAGAATGGCGCAGAGTCCTGTTTGACATCAAACGCAAAATTCTGGAAAGTGTGACTAGCAAATGGAGTAATGATTGATTGAGCTGCAGATTTGAAAAGATCGTGGTCGATCTGTATTGCAGTGATGAATGAATAGCGCGTGGAGAAGTGTACACATTAATTGGTAAACGTTTATATCGTCATGTTGCAGCAGTTGTAAGAGAAATTGCCAGGCGCAAGGTGAAAATTCAAAACAGAGAAAGGTATGGGAAAATTACTCTTAGAGGGGCCGTTGGATTAAATTCATTTGTAACGCATAATAGAGAGAATGCGTAGTAGAATTCGAAGCAGGAAAATGTGTTAAAATTGTATGGATGCAGCGCTGGTTGTAATTGAAGTCAATTGTATATATTGAACACTGGTTCCATGTGTTGTTTACACTATTATAGAATGCAGGACTATTAACGCAGATGCCAAACGAAGACAAAACAAGAAGAAGATCCACAGAGAAAAATAAGAAGCTGACCATTTACAGAGATATCCTGGAAAAAGGGTGATGTTGAATAAGAGTGTTGGCAATCGATGCAGAAAGCCAGAAAGGAAGGAGCGCTAGCAATTGATGTAGAAAACCAGACAGGAAGATTATCACGGCTTGAAACAATGATATCAGTAAAAACCCTGAAGAGGGAGTGCATTGGTCAATTGGAAGTTCAAGGTATGAACCAGTAAGTTTGACAATTGTTTGAAACTCGTTTACCAAGGGCGCATTTGATTTTGATTACGAGGTCCGATTTAAAAGGGGTTTGGCTTGAAAACTGTAATGGTTGAACTTTTGTGTAAGTTCTAAAAGCTTTATGAAATGCAAACAAAGTGGGATGAAAGTATGGTTAAGTGAATAGAGAAGTGATGCATGTGTATAAAGAATTGAAAAACTTTGTTGTCTTGGAGTTATTTTAGATGGAAAGTATTTGAGTTTATAAATTGAGTTTTAATTCCAAGCATGGTTTTTGTTAATCATGAAATCACAACATTATGAAACAAGCTTCCGCAAATTTAAGTGGGAAGTTGCCATGTATTGATTTTGAAAGGAAGAAAAGTTTGGGCGCATGTTTTACAAGAATGGTTGATGGAGGACCCTGAGTATTGCAAGCTCCATGCTTGCATCATTTTTGGTATCAGAGCCAGAATGCTCTGTTGGAATACTTATCTTCTGAATGATGACAAGAAGGTTTTTTGAAATGTATTCTTAAATGAATGATGAATGATGACGATCAGATTTTAAATGCAGCATATACAATTGCAAGTGAACAGAATGCAGGTAAAGGAGATCAGATTCAATCTGAAAGTTAAGCAACCAGAATACAGCTGAATGAGTGAAGAATTGTGCAGCTAAAGTTTGCCAGATCAAGCCAGAAGATTGGAAGAGAAAATCAGATTTTAAAATCTGATTGACAGTGAATTTTTGCAGAGGAAGCATAAGGATTTGCTGGAACAGATTAGCAGGAGTGATGAGATTGAAGTACAGGTAAATGGAAGGACAAGATCAGCTGAGATCTTGAAGGTAAGGTGATATGGGTTTATTTGAATTTGAAGATTGTAGTCTTTGCATTAAAGAAGAAGTATTTTTGCAACTCCCAAAAGGAAAATCCATAGAAGACATGTTTAAAATTGCTAACAGAAAACTGGTGAAAGCATAGGTGGCAGAACCTTGAGGAAATCCAATAGAGATTGGATAAGGAAGACAGTTGTGAACAGGCAGATGAGTTGAAGCCCAGAAAGAGCAAAGAGAAGTGCTCAAAGGAGGTTCCAGAGGTAGAACCAATTGCTTGCCAAAAGACCAAGTGAGAAGGGCTTGGTGAGGTAAGTGGCGGCAGGACAGGACTTGCTGCTGAACATGCTTTAGTGCAACTCATAGTAAAGTGAGTCAGGGACTCATAGAGATGGAAAGGATGATGACTAGTAACAGTCGTAACAAAGGTTCTGAAATAAACCACAGCAGAAGACGAAAGGAGAAGGATGCCAAGGCAATCGGCATACAGAGACAATATGAAAGGGAGAAAGCTGAAATAGCAGTTCAGCTTGAGGTGTTAATGGAGATGTTGCAAAGAAATGAGGAAAACCAGAAGCATGGTTATGTCATGAGAAAGAAGTTGAGATGGCAGAGGCTACAAGAGAAGTGGAATCATCAGGTAAATATGCAATTGATAAAGGAACTAAGGGAACTTGAACGGGTTATAGATGCCAAACAGAAGAAAGAGAAGCTCGAAACAATTGAGCTACAGCAAAAGGAAGATGCTGAAGAAGATGTTGAAGTTTCCATATGTTACCCAGAGAGTGGACCATTACTTTCTGAAAGTGATGAAGAGCTGGAGGAGTTGAATCATATGAATGATTCAAAGCAGCGCGAAGATTTGATGACTGAAGCATCAAATAAGGCCGTAAGGTCTTGTGATTTTAAAACTGATGATTTGTGTGTGATTGCAGGTTTGGAAGAAGATAGGCAGTGTTTTGAAGTTGACAAAGAAGTGGAAGAGTACCTTCCAGAAGATGAAAGTTTTGAAGCAGAGGCTGGGAAAGAATCAGTTCACTACAGTGGAAAAATGCTGGAAGACATCATTGAGATAGCTGATGAGAAGTGGAGACTAGCTGACAGTCTCAAGAGTTCTTTGAGTTTGGATCAGCATACTGATATGCTGACAGAAAAAGAGAAATCAACGCAACATACTGAAGTGTTGCTAAAGGGAAAAGAGGTACAGAGGCCTTATTTTTTTTATAATGATTGTCTTATGATTGAAGATGTTGTTGCAGACGCTAGAACATATTTGGCACATGTGGATAGTCAAATGAAAGAAGAAGAGGAAGAACATCTACTGAAGGATGTCCAGGATAGATTTCTGAAGAAGGATGACAAAGCAGTTGTCATAAATGATAATCAAGAAGAAATTGCAGATAAAATTGCAGGTGACAAGCAAAGGAATGTTGCAGAGGGAAAGGAAGATTGGGAGGCCGCAACATCCACAGTGACAGCAAGAGCAACATGGTTTATTGAAGATGTTGGAAACAATCAACAGACAGAGGACATACTAGAAAAATAAATTGAGATGATAAGGAGGTTAATGGTAAAAACATCCCAGAGAAAGACAGCCGAAAGAAACAAAAGGAACGACAACAAGAGAATGACAGTGAAGGATTGCAAGAGCAGAGCAGGTGGAGCACTTCAACACAAAGTATGGAAACCTGGAAGACAACAGCAGATGACAACAGCGGTGAAGCAATCGACAAGCACGAAAGATTTACAAAATAAAATCTGGGATCCAGGAGGAAATATCCAGACTTATGACCAGGTGGTCATGAATTTTCTTACATGGGGAGTCTGATGCAGGAGCATCAAGACCTTTTTCCCAATTGTAAATATGGGGTTTGATAATATTAATTTATGAATATGGGGTGTGATGATTTTAAATATTTTATTAATTAATTTGAATTAAATAGGAGAAGGTGAGGATTTATGTAAATATCTTTTTATTAATAAAAGGATATGAGGAAATTTAATAAATTGAAGGATTCTAGGGATAAAAACCTATCCTTTAGGGATGTTGAGAGATTTAGGGGTTTGTTGAGGATTTTAAGAGATTGAGCATTTAATGTGATGGCTTCTAGAAATTGTATAAATAGGAGGGCTTTTTGTGAGAGAAACAATGAGAGATTGTGAGAGAATGTGAGGCTGAAAGCAGGCTTGAACAGCAAGGCTGTAAGCCTTCAGCAATTGTAAGGGCCAAATGTTGAATATCTGGCCACAAAGAAAATTTGTAAGTATTTTTAATGTTAAGGTGAAAAGTGATTTCAGAAATTATATGGTTCGATTTATGGAGTGGTGTATTTTTCTATAACTGGGTTTAAAACAGAGAATGCACGCTTTGTATTTTGTGTGAAATCGTTGTTTATGAGTTTAAGAACAACTAAATGAATCCACATATCAGTATGGATTAAAGCTTGTGTAGCGCGACCTTTGGAATTCATTACTTAGACTGGTGGTTCTTTTATAATTGGTATAACTAATTTTGTGTGAAATCGAATTCTGAAGCTCATGTTGAAATCGGATTCTGTGTGTGAAATCCGTTGATTAAACCACTGTTTAATAGAATTCGATATATGGAAGGTCGATAATCATAGACTGAAGAAGTTGCAGGAACTAGAGCAACGCATGGAGCTGGACGCAATTCCATTTAAATTGGTCGAGTCCTTCGATTGCAAACTGGATCGATCTGGAGGTAGATCGAATCAAATTCAATCCAAATTGATATTGACTTCTGGAAATTCGATATTTCTGTTCGAAGTTGAAAGGGCGCAGGTGATAGCATTTACAATGAAATTCGATTTTTCAAGCTGTGGGAAATTCGATGAGACTGCTGGAGTATGGTGTTGAAGACAGATACCATTGAAATGACAGGGTATCTGTAAGGTATTCCAAATCAAATTAGCAATTTGATATAAGTTAAATCGATTGCTTTTCTGTTTTGATCGATAGGGAGGGCGCACGGTTTTGTTTTTTCCGGACGTTCTGAAATGAAGGATCCAGTGTTGAAGAAATTATGTATTTGGAAGTGAATATAAAAATCATAAGCTTGCATTGATGTGATTGATTGCAGGAGTGAGAAAAAATAGAATGGCGCAGAGTCCTGTTTGACATCAAACGCAAAATTCTGGAAAGTGTGACTAGCAAATGGAGTAATGATTGATTGAGCTGCAGATTTGAAAAGATCGTGGTCGATCTGTATTGCAGTGATGAATGAATAGCGCGTGGAGAAGTGTACACATTAATTGGTAAACGTTTATATCGTCATGTTGCAGCAGTTGTAAGAGAAATTGCCAGGCGCAAGGTGAAAATTCAAAACAGAGAAAGGTATGGGAAAATTACTCTTAGAGGGGCGTTGGATTAAATTCATTTGTAACGCATAATAGAGAGAATGCGTAGTAGAATTCGAAGCAGGAAAATGTGTTAAAATTGTATGGATGCAGCGCTGGTTGTAATTGAAGTCAATTGTATATATTGAACACTGGTTCCAGGTGTTGTTTACACTATTATAGAATGCAGGACTATTAACGCAGATGCCAAACGAAGACACAACAAGAAGAAGATCCACAGAGAAAAATAATAAGCTGACCATTTACAGAGATATCCTGGAAAAAGGGTGATGTTGAATAAGAGTGTTGGCAATCGATGCAGAAAGCCAGAAAGGAAGGAGCGCTAGCAATTGATGTAGAAAACCAGACAGGAAGATTATCACGGCTTGAAACAACGATATCAGTAAAAACCCTGAAGAGGGAATGCATTGGTCAATTGGCGGTTCAAGGTATGAACCAGTAAGTTTGACAATTGTTTGAAACTCGTTTACCAAGGGCGCATTTGATTTTGATTACGAGGTCCGATTTAAAAGGGGTTTGGCTTGAAAACTGTAATGGTTGAACTTTTGTGTAAGTTCTAAAAGCTTTATGAAATGCAAACAAAGTGGGATGAAAGTATGGTTAAGTGAATAGAGAAGTGATGCATGTGTATAAAGAATTGAAAAACTTTGTTGTCTTGGAGTTATTTTAGATGGAAAGTATTTGAGTTTATAAATTGAGTTTTAATTCCAAGCATGGTTTTTGTTAATCATGAAATCACAACATTATGAAACAAGCTTCCGCAAATTTAAGTGGGAATTTCCCATGTATTGATTTTGAAAGGAAGAAAAGTTTGGGCGCATGTTTTACAAGAATGGTTGATGGAGGACCCTGAGTATTGCAAGCTCCATGCTTGCATCAGGAGTGGACCCCAAAGGACAAGTATTTTGTAAATGTAATTAAATATTTAAATTGAGGAAAGGAATAAAATGATTGTGTGTAGATTGACCAAAATGATATTTATGAGATCGCTTGCTAAATCCATGAGGATGGATGAGGCAAATATTTCCCCACAATCTTTGAAAAATCCTTGAAAGAAATTATTTTTAAATTTATATTTTTGATGAAAAATCTGAATTTCCCCAATGCGGAGGAAAGTAGTTGGGAAGAGGTAAAAAGCTGGAAAAGCTGAGGAAAAGCATAAAACAGCTTTAAAGAATCCATAAAATGGGAAGCCTAGGCAAACAGGAAGAAAATCATCCTAAGATTCTGGACGCAGAATTAGAAACAGGCTTTAGGGAATAACAACTTAAATAAGCTGCTCTTGTGCAGATTAGAGGTTGATCTATTCTAGGAGATGATCTCAGCTCGAGGGTGAGTTCTGGGAGACAGAAGGACTCTAAGGTTGGGAGGTTGGTCAATTGCATGAGTGGTATGTCTCTAAATTTATTGATGTGTTTACGTCATATAGTCTGAATTGGCTACATATAAAAGTTGACTATATATTAGAATATCAATTCTACATTTAACAGAATTAATCATAAGGAATTCACCTCTGAAATTATGCATAGTTGTAGTAATTACATGTATGAGAAGAATTCATCAGAATCTTTAAACCATAACTGGTTTAAATCTGAGAATACATATTTCCCCAAAAGAAAATTTAATGATTTAACTTTAATCTGCTTCTGGTCTAGAAATTAATTCTAACATGTATACATAGAAAAAAAAAAACAAAGGTAGCATGAGATGTATGTGCAGTGGCTAAAAGTAGAATTAGGTGAGGGGTAAGCTGAGTTAGAATTAATTTGACTGAACCTAACATAAGGGCGATAGTAAAAATGTCAACTATGCATAATGAAAGAAGAACATGAACACCCATTCAGTATGTAATCACTCATCTTTATCAGTTGAACTGTTACTAGAAGTAATTGCGTAAATTTATACAAGAAATTAAGATTGAGACAAATATCTAAGAGGTAATATAAGAGAATTTTCAGAGTACCCTTATAATTATCACGACCAAACTTTTATATCTACCCCGGTGGTAGAAGAAAGATAAACTTCAGACCATAAAGTATTGTGTATATATAGACACTACCAGTACATGCAAATAACTCTCTGCAGAATGGTACATGAATAAATGGGAATCCAGTCATTATAAAAGGGAAAACAATAACTAGATCTGATTATATATGTAACAAGTTAGTTCCTCAGTTACCTGCATAGAACTACTGTACCATTCTGTTTCATATAATTATATTACTCGGGTTATTTAAATTACCCAGAAAAAAGGAAACTGCGAACTTGGACTGTAGGGTCTGCTTAATAGACTGGTGAAAGAAACTGAGAATATTATGCCAGAGGAATAAAACCATAGAATACATTCAGATATCTCAAATTAACTACAACAGAAGCTATATTCCCTTGGAATAGGAAACTCTATATGACAGTAATAAAATTAGCAGTCGATACTATACTAGAAAAAGAGTTCTAATAAACAAATATTATGAACAAAAATTGTAGAGCTCGGACATAGAGATTTTGAATTGACGAGAAATATGATGTATTATACATAACGTTTCCAAGAAAGTCACACTGAAAAGCAGATAGCGAACTGAATTAAATATATACATATACACATATAAATTTATGTGATAGGGAATTCGGTTCCAGAATTGAAAATTATTAAAATCTCTTCCCTCGGCAGAGAAGTCAAACTAGCATTATTACTCAAATAAAAAAAAATATTACAAGCTTATAACCCTGATATCCAAAATTCTCCGATAGGAGATTAGGGAATTTAAAAAGGGTAAACTAGAACTTTCGTTCCTCTGCGGAAATTGTATGAGTCACCAACCTGTGAGGAAGAATGAAGATAGATTAATAGTCGAGCTAGACGCCTATAAGCCAAAGGATTAGGAGAGAGGTAGATAATCGTTATGTACCTGCAACTAGTAAAATATTGAGTACATAAGGGAAAATAAACAAGAAATAATAACTACAACCTGAACGGGAAGTTAAACTACCAAAAATGAAAACAACCAATTATAGCTTACTTGACAATGAATTCAGGAAACTTGGGCAACGAAGACACTGAAACAAACAATTATGCCCAGCTGTTAGAACTTGAGAAAAAAAAATTGAAATGTAGAAAGGAAGAGGTAATAGCAATGGGAAGGTTACGTCACCGAAAGGCAAAGAGATGGGTATACCTTCTCGGAAAAACCTTGCAACGTATCCAAACCCCGTTAATGGAGTCCAATATGCATGAACACCCAGGTCCTCAATGCTTACTGTAACACACCGAAGCATGAACAAGCATGACATTAAGACAAACACAAATTTCAGGTATACCGTCCAACTCGTTAAGTTCCAACTCTGAACGTAGATATCTACTGATATAATTAAAACACAGAGATAAGAGGATGGGGAAATCGAACTGAAGAAATGATAGCTACAAAACCATCGTTACCTGAGATGAAGAACACGGCGACATAGATCTCACATAACTCCAAGAGGTGCGAGGAGCGATCCAGATGAATGATTTCTCTTGGTTAGCAGGAGAACAGAATGAAACAAATAAACTTTGGAGCCGCTCTGTGAAAAACACTTCATGCGACACGCGAGCGACAGGCGAAAATGAAGTTGTTCGTTGAACAAAAAGTTGTCATACGCCTCTGAACCCTAGTCCCAGACAATCACCACCATACGCATGGCAGAAGATTCCCAAAACTTCGAGCATTGGAAGATAGTAAGTCTTGAAACTTCACAAGAGGTCCAAAAAAAAAGATAAGTTTTAATGATCCATTTTAATGAAGCGTACCATTCAAGCTGAATTGATGTGAACAATAAAGGGAGGGGTACTCCCTATCCCGATGGTAGATTTGTCCCGTAGCATAGAACCAGAGCCACGCAAACTGGGAATGGATAACAAACCTTAGCATAAACCAAAGTGCCGACGTGTGAAAGCAAGCCATGAATACAAGGTACGAAACCCTCACATCAACTTGAATGGCATCGAAACCATACATGAAGCGATATTACGTCAAGTTGATTTTGAACAATGAATAAGGGTGTAAGCGTCAAGCGCCAACATAGATTTCAGATAGAATGATATGGTAAGGCTGCGAAGGCCAAATAGAACAACCCACTAACATAGTCACATGAAAAAAAAAGATTATACAGGCGATATATATATACCGAATTGCACAGTACGCCATTATATTAGAAAGAGATATTATAGGTGTGTTATTATATATATAAATTAAAAAAAATTAATATGTAGGGGTATGGTGTATATACATGTTGAAGTTCTAAGAATTCAACATGTTAATATAGATTATCACAATCCGGTAGGGATGATTGTAGGCCCAGGTGTGTGAAAATCAAATATACTACCAACTTAAGATTGAGGGTTGGATGCTCAAAAGTATTCAACACCCGTACAACCACAACTTAAAGGTTGATCTAAAATTAAGGAAATTAATAAATTGGAGTGTGGAAATTAAAATAAAAGAGCAGTGCCGGGACTTTATTACACTTGCAATTGAGATGGAAGTTAGTATACAGTGATTTGAGTAGAATAAGTATGTGGAAATGACAGATGTATTTAACAACTAGAAACCTCAATGGGATGGTATAACCCTTTTGTGGGAAATAAATCTGATAGGATACTGAAAAAAAATAAAAAAAATAGGAAAGTGAAAGGGGAGGTGTGAAAATCATGTTGCTTCATGGTTAACTAATATTACATTTTTGTTTAGTTATAATTCTTTGCCACAACCAAATATTGGTGTAGTTCTGGATACAGTATCCTTCACAGTCTATTGCCTAGATTTTTCTAGCATTTATGACAAGCAACTTCTTCTAATTTTAATTTCCTTGAGTAAATGAGTTTAACATTAATAAAATTCATTTTTGTAAACAATAATTTTATTGCTATGTTCACAGTTTAACCAAAATTGGATGAATATATCTGTATTACTTATTTCATAAATTAACAGATCGTTATCTAACAAAGAACCAATAAGATAGCACCCAAATCCTTACATAAAACAATTTCTTATTTCAGAAAGTAACATATTATTCATAGATAATTTAACAAAGAACTAATAAGATAGCACCCAAATCCTTACACAAAACTGTAACAAAATAATTTATAATAACACATAACAAATAACAAATAAATACTTATATGATCAGGTACTTTTCAAAGACTAGGTCCATGATAAGACTTTTTTGTTCCACCCAACCATAAGACTTTTCATTTCTGCCCAACCACAAAGTTTCGGGATTACCTCGAGAGCCCTTCCCCAAGCCTCTTTATCTTGAAAGATATTTAAACCTGAATCCTTTTGTAATCTCAAGACCTTAAGTCAAGTTCATAATTTCATAGGAAGCTTCCACTGGATGCAACCAACTCAAGAATACTTCCTTAACAGTACTACTGCAACTTGAACAATGACTTGTCACACACTCTCTTTCCTTTTTCTCTCTAGCATACTCCTTATGTTTCATAATGCTTAGAGATTTCATTTTAATCCCTCTAGGAGAGAGTTAATTGTCTAACTACATGGATTTTGAGATATTCTTATTTTTATATTTTTATATTTTTTAAAGTCCTTTCCCATCATATCTCTGACTAAGTAACTTCCCTTTAACAACACTAAGGAGATGAAAATAAAATAATATACTTAGCTTGTGAGATTAATTTACAAACATACAGTGAATGATCAAGTTTTTTCTATAATAAATAAAGTAAATAATCATTATTTACATCATTGGGGAGTGTTAGATCTTCTCCCTCTTAAACAAAACACCATCCTTGTTGTTTATTCCTATATTTAGAACCGGCCAGCATTGAATTCTCATCCTCCCAAGTTAACTATGTTGGGCAAAGTACTTCCATTTCACTTTAACATGAGTGATGGTTCACTTCGATAGTATTGTTTCTATCGGATAGAGAATAAGAAGAGGCTCTGCCACGAATTCTTCATCCGATTCTACCATGGTATTATTTCTATCTGATCGAGAATAAGAAGAGGCTTTTCCAGGAATTCTTCATCCGATTCTCATACATATTTGATTAGTTCATGATGAGCTAGTAAATAATTGTATGAAGAAAAAAAACATATTTACCACTCTTTTACATGTATCTCCTTCCAATTAATAATGCTTTTAGAGTCACACATTTATTTCTTTAGTAAGGAGACATGAAACAAATTATGTATTTTTATATAACTAGGTAAAGCAACTTGGCCAATTATTTCTAGAATTTGGAAGGGTCCATAATACCCAAGAATGAGTTTTGCAAATCATTTCCATTATAGGGCAATTTTATTTGGTTTTTATCTAACATAAACATAAAATCCCACCTAAAATTCCATGTAACTTCTCTTTTTCTTAGCATATTTTTTTTTTCTATCTTGGGAATCTTTTGGGCTTTGTCGAACCTTTTTCACAGTTGTCTCCATCTCTGCCAACACATCAGGTCCCAACATTATTTTTTCCTCAAGACTATTCCAATTAATGGGCATTTTACACCTTCTTCCATACAAGAATTTAAAGGGGTTCATTTTTAACGACTCATGAGAAATTTTATTTGATGTGAATTCCACCAAGTGAAGATACTCTTCCCATTTACTTTGATGTTGCACGACAATAATTCTTAACATATCTTCAAACACTTGATTTACTCTTTCTCTCTACCCATAGTTTTTTGGGTGATATGCAATGATAAAATGAACCTGAGTTCCTAACAAAGTAAAAATGGTTTTTCAAAATGTTGACGTTAATTTCACATCTTTTTCAGTGATCATAACCTTTGGGAATCCATGTAACTTAAAAATTTCCTTCATAAATGTATCCACAATTTTCACGGTTTTATAAGTTGATTGAACATGAATGAAATAGGCCACTTTAATCCAATTATCCACCAC
This sequence comes from Pinus albicaulis, assembly GCA_034641835.2. Taxonomy (NCBI): domain Eukaryota; kingdom Viridiplantae; phylum Streptophyta; class Pinopsida; order Pinales; family Pinaceae; genus Pinus; species Pinus albicaulis. Next base: position 1,472,399,296 of record CM076582.1, read on the forward strand.
TACCATGATGGATTAATTCTCATTCTTAGTTTTATGTAAGACAAATATAAAATTTGTAGTAATCACCTCCCATTTCCATTCTAGAATGGGGAACAGGTGAAGCAATCCAACTGGTTACTTACATGCTCTTGGATACTTACAATTTTCTTGGCGAAAATCAAAATTGAGCCAAGAAAGAGGAAATCATGCGAAGGAAGGACAAGGAAAGAAAAATAAGGCAAGGATCAAACAAGAGAGAGCCTGATCTAGTAGCTTTAGTAGGAATACTTGCATGTAACATATTTCATGTTTGATCTCCTATCGGGTTTGGAGATGCACAGATTATGCATGTTGGTATTTGGTTCTCTTACTATTGGTGGCATGGTTTTACCGAGTATTCATAGTTGTTTTAAAACTTGTATTTACTTTTTCTGGATGCCATGGCATGTTGGGATTTTTATCTTGATTTTGAGCTTTGAAATTTCCACATGAATTTCAAAATCTATGGTGGAGGTGGTCTGAAGGAAAATTCCTAAAGGCCTAGGAATCACTTGACCAATTTCGGCAGGATACACGGTAAAGCCCTAAGGTGGTGTCTCGGTTTAGGGCCTAGTGATCTGTGACTAGATTTCAGTAAATATTGAGAGATAGGGAGATGAAAATCTCCTCAAGGATAGTGATGGATTCAATACAGAGTTCCGGGACTGATTCGGTTGTGATAAAGGCATCGGCTTTGGTGAGATCACTGTATGGTGGGGGTGGGTGTAGTTTAGCCTTTGGGTTCGCTTGGTTTATTTTGGATTGGTTATTCCATTAGATATAACATTAATTCTTGGAATATGGCACGAGGGTGTCTATATCAAGAGACATTTTCTCAGACATGTCTATGGTCAAGTGGTACGTGGAAGTCTTGAACCTGGTTAGTTATTGCATATGTTTAATGGAAGCTAAGTTCTAGTTATTTTTTAATTATTAATGTGCGGATTTAATGGTTGTTATCTAATTGTTATTTACATGGTTTTATGTTGGTTATAATCATGTTTAAATGGGTGGTTCATGTCACGTTTATTCCAAGTATTTACTTGTAAATGTAAATATAAAGGACTAAATACCTAATTGAAGTCATATTTGTTCAAGGAAGAGATTGGTGATCCTTATTGAAATGTTTCTTAAGTTGTTTCAATCATTAATGCTATGTCTTATATTCTACACCTATAGATTTCATTCACACCGAATGTTTGATAGAATTTTAGTCTCGGATGGGGATTGACAATCCTAATCTTAGAGTTAGTTTTGGTTTATTAGTCGTATCATCATGTGTTTAATGGATTCTAGAATTTACAACAAGTTCTGGAAATTTGCTAGAATTATGGGCTTGGAAAGTTCTTTAGATCCCGTGGACACACGGACAGGTATAGGAAATTTAGTTCCTAGACACAGGAATGCAGTCTTGTGGACGCATCCAAAGCGTCTTAGACAAATTCATGTAGACTTGTGGCAGATTCTTGGGGTTTTTATTCATAAAATTTCAGTGGGACCAGGGACAAGTCAGGTGGATAACTGGGATAACATTTTAGTGTCCTCTAGCATGTGGTATAGGTTTGTGTTATGTTTTTCCACTTCGATTCCCCTTCCTTAAAGTAACTATGGAGGTTTAGTCTTTCTTAAAAACCCCTAATCTCTTTCTTACTCCAATTGGCTTGTTAATTAGGTAGGTGTGAGGGGAGGTGGACATTACATGTTTTATCTGAGCATGGTTTCACTCTCGTTGGGTGGTGTGTTGATTTTATATTCATGTCAATTTCATATGTTCTCCTCATACTTATGTTCTATGTGTTTATCACATATGTATGGAATTGGTAATAGTTGAAATGGTATCTCCATGTGAAATTTGATGGCGATTGGATGTGGTCATCATGAGTGGATGTCCATTTTATATGCATTTGTAATGCATGTCAGTGTCAATATGTTGTTATGGATGCATTTTCATGGTTAAGGTTATCGTCAATGAGGTCATTGTATGCATTTTACGTCATCATGATGTTGTTGATAGGATACGATGCTAATATGTTGGATAAGATAGAACAATAGATGTAGATTATTAAAGTGAAGTTGAATCCATTGACTTCAGTATAAGAGAAAAACTCCATCCATGTTGTATGTTTGGCATGCAGGTGTGTAGTTAATGGTTGTTATAAGAATTAGGGTTACTTATATACATGTTTGTTAATTTATTGTTATTTTGGCTACATGTATGATATATATTATTGAATCAATGTGGTCATATGTATGGTGGTCAGATAGTCATGCATGTTAGTAACTTGTTGTTGCTTTATGCTAGTTAAACTTGATGATCATGTCATATGTTGTTGATGATTATGTTATATGTTGGCGTGGTGTTTATATATGTTAGCTAACTTGATGACTAGGGTTATGGATATTGGTCAACATTTCCATTGATGTCAATATGGAATTACTGGAGATGGAAAATATTCCTGTAATGCATGAATGCCATGCAAACCCTAGTTGCTAAGGATGCCATTAATGAAGTAAAACCTAGGTGCTAAGGATGCCCTTCCATTATGAATATGAAAATACATTAAGGAATAATTCTAAGATTCCCTTTATTCCCAAGTTATTTGTCCTTATGCCAATCTGTTGAAGAAAATACCTAATGGTTGTAGCCTTTATCTTGAAACCCTAGCATATGCCCTACTAAATGAACAGATGAAGAAGCTCTAACATCGTTCAATTGGAAATCCTTAAAATATTGTTGGTTGGAAAGCCCCAAATGATGCCCTAAATATTTGATATTAAAATTTTTTAGGGCATAGCCTAATCATAATGGGAAGAATCTACAGCATAAGAAAATCCCTAAAGCCTTCCATCAATGAACATACTTGGATGAATTCCTAATTCTATTGCAATAAAATTAACAATACCTAGAATTAATTGAAGCATACCATATGACGAAACCATATACTGCACCTAAAATCAAATTTTTTTTGAACAAACAATAGGTCATCCTTGAATACTTTACATTTGGTAAAGAGAAATAGCAGTCAGTTAAAGGGGAAAGGAAACCCCGAGAGAAGAACTCATTGTACATTACCCTGTTTTCAAATATTTCTGCAACATCCAAGTTATCACAAACCTATATATAATAACCCCTATAACAACTCCACTTACCACAATTTCTTTTTTTTCTCTAATTATATAGTGACCATATGCTTATATATACTAATTTCTATCTTCATCATTAGTTGAAAGATGTTGTTATTATTCCTTAATCAATATTTCGACACTTTTTAACAAAGTTATTTTGATACTCTCAGCATGCTTATAGTATTTATATAGTTATACATTTGGTACTTTATCATTTCGATGTTCAAGACCTTATTTATGACTAACTATTGTCATATCACTATCCCTCTATTACCTTTGTTCTATTTATCTAACACATGCTATCTACCCTCATGTTTTTATTTATACATGCTTTGGTTTCATAATTTCTAGAGTTATTGTTAATCTGTTCTAAGGAATTCCCTTCCTTATGGTAATAGAATACACCCTAGACGTCTATAAATTTAGGACTTGTAAAATATTTAAACCACTTCATAATAATTCATTCAAATTTCTACCCTTTTTTTTTTAACTTACCATTCAATATTAAAGTGCTACACTGCCATATAACCATATACTATATCAATCCCTTACTATGTGCTTTGTATCTCATATAATGAATTTGAATGTCAACTCTTTGTTTACGCATGTTCTAATAAGGTTTAAGTATTTCATCCGAATGTAATTGTGCCACTTTAATGCTATTAACCTTGTATTAATCTGGTCAGACTCAATTTATATAATATTATTATGTTTTAATTTGAGGGTTCATCACATCTCACTTCGCCATTTCATAATGTATCTATCATACAGTAATAATATAAGGGTCGTATACAAAGATTTGGTTTGAAATTTAATTTTCGTAATTGTACTGGTACCTGAAATCCAAACCTCAGGTTTTTACAACTTTTCTAGTATGTCTATTTTTAATGCGTTCATATGGATTCTTGACCTTCGTTACTCTGATTCCCTCCCCATGGACGTTGTAAAATAGTTCTTATCCTTTGGAAGGATTTAGGCTTATGCAACCCTAACTCGGTTCTTTCGGATTTCGTTGTTATAATTTTTGGTTCAGCTCTGCACTTGGCTTGCTCCACCTAGCCTGGTTTTACCTTTTCGTTGTATAATTTTAACATGTAGGAGATTAAGACTGGATGGTCACGATGTTAAAGTCGTTATCCTTTATCCAAGAGGCTCTACCTCCAACCAAGTCAACACTTTTCTGTGTTTATGTTTCGAACACCCTTCCGAAATTGATTTTGACTGTAAATTTGTTATGTTTTTCGATTTTATTTCCATTTAACCTTGCTCGGATACTAATTCTATTATTTTTATTATTTCACGCAATTTTAATTTAAGTCTATATGGATTTTTGTCCATCAATTTCCCACATTCTACAGGTAAGGGATTAGGTTTATTGAAACTCTAAAACCCCAATCTAATTTGGAAGTTTGGTTTCTCATATTATCACTCTTACAACGTTAATGAATTTGCAATTTTGTTGTAGGTGAACAAATGTTGAAGTGGGTTCTTCCACCATTTATTGACCCTGCTCCCCACGTCAGATAAATTATGAATCCCAAATCGTTTTTTGTTAAACCCCCTTCTCGTAGCTAGTTAAGCTTACGTATTACTCATCATGCCATTGTTTACCTCTGTATAAATTTTTTTTGAGGTATGGTGTTGGATGAGGTTTACTAAATTTTCTCCTTGAGTCCCATGTACATTCTAGCAGCTTCTTCTCTTTTCATTTTTCTTTGCATTTTCTTCCTTGTTGAGAAAATCATGATTGACGTATTTATTTAAAATTCTCTATGTTTTCATACATTTTAACCTTATTTTGTCATTTTAGAAGAGAAGAAATAACCATAGTTGTAATTCTATTGTTTTCTACTTTCTACTTCGGTTCCTGTCTTCAGTTATTTGGATTTCGGTATTAAAATTTCTCATCTTATTTGAGCGGAGATGTTATAGAACTTCTGGTTTGGATTTTCAGGGTTTGAGTATAAGGTTATTGTGAAATTTATATCATTCTTATGATAATCATTTTGAAAGTGATTAGGTTGTATTACCTTTGTGTGTACTTGATTTCCTCCTTAGAATTAGATAATTTAGATAATCTTCTATGATTCTAATCTGGCATGATTCTAATCTGTAGCTGAGAGGGTATAGAGGGTATCATTTCTACATCACATTTTATAAATTTAGGTGAAGTACACCTAGCTATGTAATTAATCAGTTTAATATTTGCCTGGAGGGTAATAATAAATGGTACTCCTAGGTTCCATATACATACATCTAGGGGGGGGGGGGGGGGGTGCCTGAAGAATTAGTTACAAAATGTTGTGGCTGTTGCAATATCACAGAATCTTGAACACAAAAAATACAAAAGCGGAAAAACATAAAAATATATGTTAAAGTAGAGTTTCTCATATGTTAACTAAAATTTGTAATGTTTTGTATAAATTTGAAGTTCAATATTTGAAATGATTCGAGAAGGTGGGTCCTAATGCCTCAGTGGGATCCGAAGATATTCATGTCAGAAGAGAAAGTTAGGAATCTGAGGGCACATTCGACACATGGGTTAACAGGGAGGGTGCCTCCGCAGTTGACCTAGTTGACTGATGGGCCAATCAAGATCTACGGTCAGGATTCACTACGAGGGTAGAGCCCCAATGAGTGCTCTATACCCCATAGGCCCCCCGCAGTAACCTAAGCTATTGGTTGGTGATATCTTTCAGCCACGTAACGATATTGTTTAATGGTATTTAGCGTGTCTACTCAGCATTTAATTTATAAACCTGTGCCACCTATTTAAACCAGTTCTTCTACAATGAAATGATTTTATTTCTCTTTTCTTGTAACTAATTGCTTCAGATACATCATCTGCTTCCATTGTTTTTATCTGTCATCCCTTTCGGTTACATCCTGCTATATTCCACTCATGGACATTGAGAGGGATATCCGAGACATTGTTTTCTCTTTAGAACACCTCCAATTTTATCAAGAGGTCTGTCTGAATGAAAAAGCATGTCCAATTTTCTCTGCCATGGCCAAATAAGTTGTATTTTCTGCATGTATCCCTAGAATACATATTTTTTGCTGAGTTTTTGCACTGGCTGGTGTCTGTTGTGTATCTTGGAAAGTCTTTTGTAGTGAACTGTGTAGGAGAGAATTTTTTGCACATATAAACCCAGTTATTTCATCAATATTTATGTTATCTAGAGTCAAAATATTATGTTCAATTCACTAATGAGTCATTGGAAGTGCATTATTATAGTCTTGCAGGTCAAGAATTCACCCAATTTTGCTTCTTCCTGAGGCCATATATGAAGCGGTTTGCACCTGACAGTAAAGATATCTCCATAGAAGTTTTTTATGTAGCAGTTAGGCCAGTGTTGAGGTGTATTCTAAATATATTTGGAAAGAAGGATGAAAACATAGTTGACAAATCAGTTCTGGGACTATTTTTATCGATGATGAAGCTAGGAGTAGTGTTGGATATTCCTTCATATTGGAAAGAAGTTGTCAATACTCAACTCATGAGTTTGTCACTCACTATTTCATTCAAGTTCCCTTATTTTATAATTTACCTCTTTTTATATCAAAAGGTGGAAGAATTCTTGCATTTGGGGTTAAACATCATGGATGTAAATAAAAAGAGGCAATAAGTAGTGTTTTGGACTGGTGTGGTAAGAGAGGAAAAAAATGAGGAGGGTCTATTTGATTTTGCAAATCATTTCATGTCTACTACATATAATATTATGAATGGGGTTTCTCCCCCTTTTTTCTTGGCAAAGGATGAAGAATTTTTGCAGTTGGGGAAAAATTGTAAATTTAGAGATTGATGTGTTTGTGAAGAATACTCATAGATTAGACTATATGGGGCCAGGGTAGAACCATATAGGATTCCTAAATTTGTGCCTATGAGATTATTTTCCTTAGAATTAATTAGGAAGAGTTTTTAATGTTGACCAAATACATTTTGTACCTATGAAAAAGGGGCATATGTTTAAATTACCTATGTTTGTGGGTCTATTTATAGTAAACATGAGACAAGTAGATGATGAAGTTAATATGATGTTAGATGGAATTCACTTACAGTTAGGAGATAAGTGGGCTTATGACCCCCATAAAGTAATTTCAAATAGGAGAATTGAAAATGGTTACTCATCATTTTTTCATGAATGTAGACCTGACATAGAGAAGCTAGAAATAAGGATTTTGCAGGTTATGTTGGCTCTAATATACAGACTCCTATTATATCTGGAAAATCAAGCAAGAGGAGTAAAAAGGCAGTTGTTGACTCAGAAGGCGAAGAAAAGAGAGCCGAAAAGAGAATGAAATTCAATGAAGACATAACAGGTGCTCAACCTCATTTCTCACTTTAACTAGGACATGAGCAAAATGTTCCAGCCTCACCAAGAAGACATGGAGATGCTCAACAGAAAGTACCTTTGATTAAACAAGTATTTTCTCATATTGCTGAAAGAAATCAAAGGATGAAGGCTAGCATGGAGGCACAGGATGAGTATCAAATAACTCCAGACCAAAAAAGATTGCTGACTACCATTGATATTGAAAAATATCAGTTTAATATTGCTCTTTCTCACCCCTCTCATATCACTATAGGGTCATAAAATAATTTCAATACTATAAATTTAAATTTTGATGTGAGAAAAATTCCTTTGATTGATAAAGTAAATTTCCATATGCAAACAAGTCAACTGATAGTGAATGACTTGACCAAAACTAATCAATGGCTCTTAAGGCTGATAACATGCTAGGGAAGGTGATCACGCAACTAAAATTGGAGAAATCGAAATCCAGGGCTTTAACAACACAAAATGATGAACTTAAGAAGATAATTGTAAAGATTGGAGTAGATCCAAATGATAGGTCTGTTGTGCAGAAATTGTTACAAAGTGCAGAATCATAGATTTCTATAGGGAAGCATTCTATGATGCAGAGGTGGTAGAAGTGGAAAGTGAAAAAGAAAGCCTTCTTCAGTAGCTCTTGTAGAAAGAAGAAGAAATTGCTAAGTTGAAGGAAATTGTTTTGACATTACAAAATCATATTGATTCTCATTGCTGCACTATCATTTTTCCATTTGGTAGTGATGATCCAGTGGCATGGATATCTCAATTGAAATGTGAACTGAAAATGGCAGAGAAAGATCTCAAAAAGGCACAAAGTGATATGGAGACAGTAACAAAAATAATGCAAGCCAAGGATGGGGAAATTAATAAATAAAAGACAGAATGTTAAATAGATGATGCTGATATCAAGAGCTTAAAGGAGAAATTGAAGGGAAATATGACTTTGATATAGGCTAAGGAAATTATCTGGAATTTAATCATTGCAGAGATGAAAGCAACTTGGGGATCTCTTACTATCGTATTAGAAGAGAAAAGAAATGTTAGAGATTTTGAAGAGCACTTTATGGTAGACAAGCAGAAGACTATTAACAGAGCCATATGGGCAAAGAAATTTATTCATTGATTCTAAGATGGATCAAGAGTTAGAGGAAAATGATATTAAAGATAGGATTCTATATGCTGCAGAGATTAAGAAATTGATTGTTAAAAATACTTGTAGGAAGACCATCAAGAAGAAGTTGACAGAGATTAAGAAAGCAGTGAACAAGTTTGACAATCTATATGACAAATGAGCTAGGGAAGGATTGCCATCATGTTGGGATCTTAAAGGTAGTATTTTATCATGGGATTCTTATGAACCACTATTGGTATTGGAAAAAATAAAGGTGGATAACACTCATAAGAAGACATTTTTATTAACTTTCTTCAGAGAGCAATAGTTATTAACTTTCTTCAGAGACATTTTCAGCTATTATGGTTTGTGAAAACCTTTTTTACAGAGTGACCAACATTTAACAGGATCATTTCCTTTAGGTTGGAGTACCAAAAGCTGATTAACTCTCCTAAGTCAAATTCATAGTCTAGATGACTGTTTTACCTAATGATCCGTCAACTTCAAATAAAGACAAGTTAGCCAATTAGGAGAATGCAACAACAACAGGACCAATTCATATTCAGCAAATAGATTAGGGTTTAAGTTTTATTTTATCTCTATTATGAGAATTCAATTGTAATAAGGAATTTGGATGATATGTAATAGGTAATCTAAGAAGTTTTAAGTAGGATGAGCAGTTAGGAGTAATTTCAGCAGTTACAAACTTCTTTACATTGTATTTAAAGAGAAACAGAAGAAAGGAAAAGTTTATGTGTTTTGGACCTTTGGACGACTACAAATTTTGTACTCAATTTTTTTATGATTAATGAAAGAAGATCAATATTCTTGCATCTGTTGTTATTGATATGTTCCAATTTCCATTTTTTATTCTCCCTTCTATGAATAAAATTTATTAATGTAGTTGTAGGTCTCTTTTTACATATGTGACTAAGAGTTAAATATCCTTAATGGGCGCTCCTTCATTTTAACTATTCCACTTTCATAAAATTATTCTAAAGTTTAAAGTGATAGATTTTTTTTATCATCATATCTTTTCGGGCTTCCTTATTCCATGTTCTTCTTATCACTCTAATTAATTTCAATAGATAATGGCATTGTGAAGCATTTATTGCGTCTGATTATTCAGGGTTTTAATAATTAGTTTCTGAAGGTGATTAAGCAAAGACCATTTGATATAATATTTTTGTGACATATATATATATATATATATATATATATATATATATATATATATCTGTCACGCCTCTCGTTACTCAAAATTTTTTTTTTTCTTTTTGAAATTCATTTAATTTATAGCTTATTAACCTTCTTTACTTATACTTCTGTAATTCATAACTTCACTTATTTTATTACCTCAAATACACAAGGCAACATATTCATCAATGTTTTGTTTTCATCCCACGTATTCTCTGGAATTTATTTCAGGTAGGAAAAGTGTACATCCATGATTTCTTTTCCCCTACCTGCGCATTTCCTTATAGATGAGGCTTCACTTTATTAAACAATTTAATGACATATATAATTAATTTTCCCTATTCATTAAGGTCGAGCAACCTAACAAGCCGATGGGTGAATTTACCTTGTGCGGAAATCTACCTCTTATAGCAATATGGGTTCGATTTTCCCTCATGGTATATTTTTTCAAAGTTCCGATTGGTGATTTGATACACCACGAAAAGCATACGAGTGACTCTGTCCCATCCGTATCCATGTGTATACAAGTTTATTTGTGATCATTCGACTGACTGTAAACAACTGTCAATTAAATCACGCCGTCAATTTACCAGTACCAAATTCAATGCTAGGGTTTTCGTGTTATTTTTCGCCTGCTATGGGATGAAGACTTGACTCGAGCGTAGCCGAATGGCTCAGACCTCAGCTATCCATATGATGACACGAGAGTACTTACTGCCGGTGATTGCACTGCAACCTTAATTGCTCGACCCTCGGGTGAGACGCCTCCACCGGTCACTCTGCTGGATTTACTCTATCGACTTGCTTGTTGAAACTCCTTGTGGTACATAACTCATGTCAACAACGTGGAGTTTTATTTTTTTATACATCTCAGGAGTACTGAATGCACTATATGCAGAGGATTTCAGAGTTCATAGGGATTCCTTCGAACTACCTGGCTGACAGATGGACGTGATGGCGTTGAGTGTTCCTATGATTCTCCCGGAAATGGTTTACATAAGTTCGGGTCACTCCAAACCCTGCTAAGCTCTGGTGCCTATAGATGGGGTTTTTTTTTTTTTTTCCTGTGTTGGATTTTATAGCCACTATCAGCCAGGTAAATCAACTCTTCAGGTATGGTAGACAAGGATTCTTGATCCTCTTTTTCTGGTATCTTTTCTAATTTCTGTGGTTGCATTTTGCGATTCAGTTAAGTTAAATGTTGATTCGAACCAGAGAATTAGATAGCTTGACAACGCAGATGTTTAAATCACTAAATTAGTGTATGACTAATGCGTTATGCCAAACTTCTGTCTTGCCCGACTATACCGGACTGCCATCAACACAGGGAAAATACAGTAGGTAAGCGTATTCTATTTCAAAATGTTCCCTCTATTCCTTTCGTGTTATCCTATTTTAGTTTCTCATAATATGGTTCGGACCTCTGTAAATTTCTTCTGATTCTTTTATTTCCAGAGCTACGATGTGGAAACATCGGTGACCCAACGAGACTGACGGAACCCACTCAGTTACCTGGTTCCTTTGCGTATATTTTCTCGTGTTCGGAGGTGACAAGGTAAGGGTTTCTAGCTTCTTGGCTCGCTTCATTCTTGACTGTGTACGATTGTCTCTTGGTGATTGTCCTATTTCTTCATACAGGAAGCAAACGGATTCTACAGTTGAGTTTGGCGATTGTGTTGGAACTCGTTACGTTGAGATTTTCGGCATGAGTGAGCCAACTCGATTCAGCCGTGAATTTTCCCTTAGCTCTTCAAATTTCCCGTCACGTTTCTACGGTGATGTTAAAATTTTGTTTTCCGTTAACCACTGTGGGTAGCTGGCATATACATTGGTTCTGTATTTAAATTGTGGTCAGTATCGTGTGATAATGGCGATAATTCCGTCAGCCATTTTACAATCATTCTGGATCTACTTGTCATATTTGGGTTTGTGAAGGGGGTTTGAGATCATTCACACGCTTTTCTACTATCTGCATTTCTTATGATAATTGTCCAGCGTAATGAAACCTATTTTTCTCGTTCTACCGTTTTGCTTATGTATCTATATAAGTATTCTCAGCTCTACGTTTAAATTTTGGGCTCGCTGCCTATGAACTTAAGTAGTTATTCAGTCATGTACAGTTAGAGTGAAATGGCCCTTTTTTTTTCCTCACTATATGGTTTCTACGTTTATTCCTCTAGCTCGAGTTTTCGATATATTGTGTACTCTTTGAATCATATAAGTGGTATAATGTTAATTTCCAGTTTAGTAGGGAATAAGATGTCAGTTTCGTTTTTAATTAATCATTGTAATTAGTAACTCACTCCTTATGCATTTACCTACACAATTTTTAGTTGGCTGTTACGACCACTACTGGAATCCTGGCATGACCTTTTTCATGCTACTAGAAATTCTCTGTTGAACCGTCTAGCTCGCTTCAACGCGAGTCGTCACTGATAATGAGATGTCATGCGTTACTATTTACTTGTTTCCTTTTTTTGTCTGTGTGTGTTTATATGAGAACCGGACTTTGCAGGGATTGGCAGAGTACCGTAACTGTTTCAAGAATTTTCTTCGAATCTTCTTAAGATTAAAAACCGACTGTTATAACTGACTTGTATAATGAGATGCGCGTTTATCTACCACTAGTTTTTATACTTCTAGGTGGTATCATAAGCAGAATACTGATATTGGAAATGTGATTTGTAAATGACAGAACGTTGATTTCGTATGTTGTATGAACATCCTGTGCAGATGGCGTTTTCACTATTTTGTTTGACATAGGCACAATGCCTAGTAGATTAAATAACAACTATGGTTTAGTATTAATCCCAGTGGCTATATGATTCATATATATGTTTCTTCCACCCATATACTCATTTATAATAGTTGTTAAAATTATCTCTTGTTTTAGCTCTCGGTACTTATATATATATATATATATATATATATATATATATATATATATATATATTAATTTAATGCACATACAGGTATTCGATAGTTCATTTGATAGTGGGACTTCAGCCTAGGTTAAGTCTATTGTGGTGATATTTATTTCAGGGGTAGGGGTAAATTAGAGAATGCCATATGTACTATAAATACTATGAATGATGTGCCACTTCTATAGAGAAAAATTACTTCTTGATCTAGAAAAAATTCTAGATACATATGCTAATGTCTTGGCTTCTCTTTTATTGTACCATGTAGATTGTTCAGTTCTGATATCATATTTTCTAGCATACCTATGGGCATATAACTTCACCTTGGTATAGATATATATAACCAGTTAATATTTAATTTTCTGTGGAGACTAAGTACCTTCGGATTTAAACCGACCTTGGTTAAAAGTTTTTGTGGTTTTCTATTCTATGGAGTACTGGGCTACAACTAAACAAAATCTAGAAGGTGAATGTCTTAGGATGGATTCTGTTAAATGTAGTACTAAAATCAATCATACCATTCAAATTAGTTTTATATGTAGCCAATTCATACCATAATAACTCAGAATAACAAGAATTTCAGAAACATACCACTATTGCAAATGACCAACCTCCCAACCTTAGAGTCCTCTTTGTCTGCCAGAACTCACCCCCGAGCTGAGATCACCTCCATCACAGATCAACCCCTGATCTGCTTAGGAGCAGCTTATTTAAGCTCATATTTCCCCAAAGCATGTTTCTAATTCTGCGTCCAGAATAGCAGGATGATTTCTTTCCTGTTTAGCCTAGGCTTCCCATTTGGGACTCTTTAAAGCTATTTTATGCTTTTCCTCAGCTTTTCCAGCTTTTCTTACCTCCTCCCAACTACTTTCCTCCTCATTGGGGAAATTTAGATTCCTCCTCAAATCTAAATTAATTTATTTCAAGAATTTTTGAAATTTTGTGGGGATTTGTTTCCTTATCCATCCTCATGGATTTGGCAAGTGATCTCTAATTCTCATCTTGGAAAAAATGCACAATTATTTTATTTATTTTTTTCAAATTAAATATTCAATTACATTCACACCATACTTATCCTTTGGGGTTCACTCCCCTTAGGATTAAAGTTCAAATGTCTAACTTTTCAAATTCAACACACAAATTGGGGGTGTTACATATTCCCCCTCTGAAAATAAACACCATCCTCGTTGTTGTTATTCAACTACAAGAGTTCACTTAAACAAAAATGGATATTTTTCCATCACTTCAGCTTCCCTTTCCCATGTAGCTTCTTCAGCAGTAAAGTTCTTCCACTGCACTTTTACTCTGGCCACTGTTCTATTTCTCAATTCAATTTCTTCCCGCTCCAATATTTGAAGCGGTTCTGGCAGAAACTCCCCTTCTCGTTCCACCTGTACAACATTCCAATCAACTATGTGAGAATCATCACGCACATATCTTTTTAATAATGAAATATGAAACACATCATGCACTCTAACATGGGGTGGTAAGGCCAGCTTGTAAGCCACTGGTCCCACCCTTTCTAAAATTTCAAAAGGCCCACAATATCTAGGAGCAATTTTTGCACAACTTCCAGCATAAAGTGTGCTCTTTTTGGGTTTGATGCGCAAATACACATGATCCCCTTCTTTAAATTCCTGGTACACTCTTTTCTTATCAGCATAGCTTTTCTGGCGATCTTGTGCTGTCTTGATATTCCTTTGTATCTGTTTAACAATTCTTTCCATCTCTTGTAAGGCATCAGGTCCCAGCATTAATTTATCTTCTGGTTGGCTCCAGCTCAAAGGAGTACGACACTTTCTTCCATATAATTCCTCAAACGAACTCATTTTAATAGAAGATTGGTAACTGTTATTATAGGCAAATTCAGCTAAATGCAGATACTCCTCCCAGTTTGATTGTCTATCCATCACATACATTCTCAACATATCCTCCAAAATTTTATTCATCCTTTCTATTTTCCCGTCAGTTTGAGGGTGATAGGCAGTACTGAAATTCATCTTAGTACCCATCCCTCCAAACAATCCTTTCCAAAACGCTGCTGTAAACTTAGCATCTCGGTTTGAAACAATTACCTTTGGCACCCCATGAATCCTTACTACCTCCTTCAAGAATACATTTGCTACTTGAGCTGTCCCAAAGGTAGACTTCACTGGTATAAAGTGGGCAGCTTTTGTGAGAGTGTCTACTACTACCATTACCGAATCATGTTGATATTTGGTTTTGGGTAACCCTATTATAAAATCCATGGAGACTGTGTCCCATTTCCATTCTGCAATTGGAAAAGGGTTTAAAAGTCCTGCTGGATGTTGATGCTCAACTTTGACTAGCTGACATTCCATACATCTACTTAAATACTCTGCCACATCTCTCTTCATTCCTGGCCAGAACAACTTTTTCTTCAAGGCTGTTAACATCTTTTGGTATCCTGGATGTCCTGCATAGGGCTGTTTGTGATATTCATCTAAAATTTCTCTTTTTAATGACTCTATATTTGGAATATACAACCTGTTTTTGAAATAGAGTAGCCCTTTTTGGTTTTGAGTGAAATCAGTTTTATCCCTTTTCTGCAGTTTCACCAAGAGTGTTTCATAGTTGGGATCTTGATTTGCTGCTTTTCTCACCAATTCCTCTACCTCCATCTGGGCACTACTTCCAATGCTGTTTAGATTTTGACAAACATTTCTACTTAATGCATCCGCAACTTTATTTTCTTTTCCCTTGATATGTTTTATGTCCATATCAAATTCACTTAAAAAGGACAGCCATCTGGCTTGTCTTGCATTTAGATCAGTTTGAGAAAATAAATATTTAAGATTAATATGATCAGTCATCAATGTGAACTTTTTCCCAAGAAGATAGTGCCGCCACATTTTTAAAGCATGGATAACAGCTGCAAATTCTCAATCATATGCACTATAATTCTATTCATGTATTTTCAGTTTCCTAGATTCATAGGCAATAACTGAATTTTCCTGTAATAGTACTCCTCCTAGCCCCTCTATGCAAGAATCTGTACATACAACAAACTCTTTATCAGGATCAGCAATTTTTAATATAGGGGCTGAAATAAGCTTTTCTTTTAATTGTTCGAAACTGTTTTGACATTTCTCAGTCCACACGAACTTGACACCTTTTCTTTGCAATGAAGTGATGGGATGTGCTATGGCAGAAAATCTCTCCACAAATATACGATAATAGCCTGCTATCCCCATGAATGACCTTACTGCTGAAACGTTAGTTGGAACCGACCATTCTTTAATTGCTTTTATTTTTTCAGGGTCAACTGCAAGGCCTTTTTCAGAAATAATATGACCCAAATACTGAATCTTATCCTTGTAAAATTCACATTTACTAAACTTAGCATATAGTTGATTTTCTTTCAGAGTTTGTAACACTATCCGCAAATGTTCTTTATGTTCCTCCTTATTTTTAAAGTAGACTAAAATATCATCTATGAACACCAGAACAAATTTATCCAAATACTTATTTAACACACTGTTCATCAGATACATAAAGGTGGTAGGGGCATTTGTCAATACAAAAGGTAAGACTACAAATTCGTAATGTCCATACCGAGTTCGAAAAGCTGTTTTGCTAATGTCTTCTTCCTTGATTCTGAGCTGGTGATACCCAGTTCTTAAGTCAATCTTGGAAAACACTGAGGCCCCTCTCACTTGATCAAAAAGATCATCAATTATAGGGAGTGGATATCTATTCCTAATGGTCAACTTATTCAGTTGTCGATAATCAATGCCCATCCTAAAAGTTCCATCTTTCTTTTTCACAAATAAAACCAGTGCTCCCCACGGAGACACACTTGGTCTAATGTAGCCTTTATCCAGTAATTCTTGCAGCTGCATCTTCAGCTCCATAAGTTCAGGCGGACTCATTCGATAGGGGGCTCAGGAAATAGGTGTGGCTCCCGGTACCAAATCTATGGAAAAGTCAATTTCTCTTTTGGGGGGAAGATGAGGAATCTCATCTGGGAAAACTTCTTTGAAATCCCTTACCACTGGTAATTCACTCATCAGATTTTCTTCAGTTCTTTGTTCCACCTCTTCCACCTGTACTGCATAAACTTGGTATCCTTTTCTAGCTATTCTTTTTAATTGTAAGGCTGATATTTGTCTTACTGAAATGGATTTTGGTTTCCCTCCTTCATCCACACAATGCAGCATTTTATCCCAGCAGTTCATCAGAGCTTTCTTCTTTTCCAGCCAATCCATTCCTATCAGCAAATCATAGGATCCTAATGGAAATATGTTCAAATTTACTTCTGTTGGAAAGCCATTTAATTGTATTGCTGTTTTGGGAAATTTATGTGTGACTTTTCTCTTAGTTCCAGTGGCCAGCTGTACCAACCATGACTGTTGAAATTTTTTAGGTTTAATTTTACATTTTTCTACAATTCCAAGACTAATGTAACTCAAAGAAGCACTTGGATCAATCAAAACAGTAACAGGTAGGTCAGAAATCTTACCCTCCATTTTCACCATGGTTGCTTGATGTTTTGCTTGCCGGTTTTCCAATGCTGCACTGATAGTTGGTATATTTCTGGCTATGTCATTTACTGTTGTTGCCTCTCGCTCTCTGCTAATCATATGAATATTTCGATGGGGGCAGTACCTCATCATATGGGGTTCTCCACAGCCCCAACATTTCAAAGGTTCCTTCATTCTGACTGTCCCTTCCTTTTTATTGTTCCCTTCTACTTGTTTTGAAGCCACTTGGGACTGAGCAGTTTGGAATTATTTTGGTTTATTGAATTTTTTCCGCTGATGATCTCTGCCAAAATTCCTTAGATATGTTGGTTTTTGTCTTTTCCCTTTGAACTCACCCTTGTTCAACCAGCTCGTCCCTTGATCCACCCTACCTTTAAACTGCTGATAGCATAATCTTGCTTTCCTAACCGCTTCGTCCATTGTCTTTGGGTTGTCAAACTCAATTTTCTCCTTGTACACAGTAGGCAAGCAATTCAAAAACCTTTGGACCTTTGACTTTTCTTCCCTAATGTAAGGGACATATCTCAGTAAATTGGTAAACTTAGTGACAAACTCATCGATAGTGAGCTGTCCTAGTCTAAGTTCATGGAATTATTTAGCTTTATCATCATAATAATGTTCGTTCAAATAACGATTTTTGAACTTAGCCTGAAAATCTTCCCAAGTAACTGTCTTTTCATCAATGGCATGCACCATTTTTGTCTCCTCCCACCACAGTGTAGCTTTTCCTTGTAGCTGATACACTGCTAATCTGGCCTTCAGATTGCTCTCATATTCATAAACTTGGAAATACTTGATCATGTTCAACAACCAAGCTTCAGCATCTTCTTCCTTCTCCCCATCATAGGAGGGAGGTTTGATCTTTCATAATTCCCCCTGCAATTCTCTTTTCTGTTTATTTTGATGTCTATCAGCCTCCTCCTCATCAGACTCATCCATCTTCCTCTTTCCGGAACCTTCACCTTCTTGGCTGTTCCGGGAAGTGAGTTCTTTGATGAGCTTTTCCTGCTCCTTGCTGGCTGATGACAATAGGTCATTTTGGCTTCTTAGTTCAGCCAATTCTCGTTGCAATCGGTGCAACATAGCCATTACCGGGGCATTGGGATCTGGAGTAGCAAATTCATCACGCAGATCCACATAAATTCCTCCCTCTTCAGCCATTTTAGCACCACTGTACACACTCCAAATTTTTGATCAGTAATACACAAAAAAAAAATATAACTATCATTCAGAATTCAGTGAGCACAATAACAACAGCATAGTTTTTTGCAACTTGGGCTCCGATACCATTTGTCACGCCTCTCGTTACTCAAATTTTTTATTTTTTTTCCTTTTTGAAATTCATTTAATTTATAGCTTATTAACCTTATTTACTTATACTTCTGTAATTCATAACTTCGCCTATTTTATTACCTCAAATACACAAGGTAGCATATTCATCAATGTTTTGTTTTCATCCCACGTATTCTCTGGAATTTTTTTCAGGTAGGAAAAGTGTACATCCATGATTTATTTTCCCCTACCTGCGCATTTCCTTATAGATGAGGCTTCACTTTATTAAACAATTTAATGACATATATAATTACTTTTCTCTATTCATTAAGGTCGAGCGACCTAACAAGCCGATGGGTGAATTTACCTTCTGCGGAAATCTACCTCTTATAGCAATATGGCTTTGATTTTCCCTCATGGTATATTTTTTCAAAGTTCCGATTGGTGATTTGATACACCACGAAAAGAATACGAGTGACTCTGTCCCATCTGTATTCGTGTGTATACAAATTTATTTGTGATCGTTCGACTGACTGTCAACAGCTGTCAATTAAATCACGCCGTTGATTTACCAGTACCAAATTCAATGTTAGGGTTTTCGTGTTATTTTTCGCCTGCTATGGGATGAAGACTTGAATCGAGCATAGACGAATGGCTCAGACCTCAACTATCCACATGATGACACGAGAGTACTTATTGCTTGTGATTGCGCTGCAACCTTAATTGCTCGACCCTCGGGTGAGACGCCTCCATCGGTCACTCTGCTGGATTTACTCTATCAACTTGCTTGTTGAAACTCCTTGTGGTACATAACTCATGTCAACAGCGTGGAGTTTTATTTGTTTATACATCTCAGGAGTACTGAATGCACTATATGCAGAGGGTTTCAGAGTTCATAGGGATTCCTTCGAACTACCTGGCTGACAGATGGATGTGATGGCGTTGAGTGTTCCTATGATTCTCCCGGAAATGGTTTACATAAGTTCAGGTCACTCCAAACCCTGCTAAGCTCTGGCGCCTATGGATGGGGTTTTTTTTTTTTTTTCCTGTGTTGGATTTTACAGCCACTATCGGCCAGGTAAATCAACTCTTCAGGTATGGTAGCCAAGGATTCGTGATCCTCTTTTTCTGGTATCTTTTCTAATTTCTGTGGTTGCATTTTGCGATTCAGTTAAGTTAAATGTTGATTCGAACCATAGAATTAGATAGCTTGACAACGCAGATGTTTAAATCACTAACTTAGTGTATAACTAATGTGTTATGCCAGACTTCTCTCTTGCCCGACTATACCGGACTACCATCAACACAGGGAAAATGCAGTAGGTAAGCGTATTCTATTTCGAAATGTTCCCTCTATTCCTTTCGTGTTATCCTATTTTAGTTTCTGATAATATGGTTCGGACCTCTGTAAATTTCTTCCGATTCTTTTATTTCCAGAGCTATGATGCGGAAATATCGGTGACCCAACGAGACTGACGGAACCCACTCAGTTACCCGGTTCCTTTGCGCAGATTTGCTCGTGTTCGGAGGTGACAAGGTAAGGGTTTCTAGCTTCTTGGCTCGCTTCATTCTTGACTGTGTATTATTGTCTCTTGGTGATAGTCCTATTTCTTCATACAGGAAGCAAAGGGATTCTGCAGTTGAGTTTGGCGATTGTGCTGGAACTCGTTACGGTGAGATTTTCGGCATGAGTGAGCCAACTCGACTCAGCCATGAATTTTCCCTTAGCTCTTCAAATTTCCCGTCACGTTTCTACCGTGATGTTAAAATTTTGTTTTCCGTTAACCACTGTGGGTAGCTGGCATATACATTGGTTCTGTATTTAAATTGTGGTCAGTATCGTGTGATAATGGCGATAATTCTGTTAGCCATTTTACAATCATTCTGGATCTACTTGTCATATTTGGGTTTGCGAAGGGGGTTTGAGGTCATTCACACGCTTTTCTACTATCTGCATTTCTTATGATAACTGTCCAGCGTAATGCAACCTATTTTTCTCATTCTACCGTTTTGTTTATGTATCTATATAAGTATTCTCAAATCTACGTTTAAATTTTGGGCTCGCTGCCTATGAACATAAGTAGTTATTCAGTCATGTACAGTTAGAGTGAAATGGCCCTTTTTTTTCCTCACTGTATGGTTTCTACCTTTATTCCTCTGGCTCAAGTTTTCGATATATTGTGTACTCTTTGAATGATATAAGTGGTATAATGTTAATTTCCAGTTTAGTAGGGAATAACATGTCAGTTTCGTTTTTAATTAATCACTATAATTAGTAACTCGCTGCTTATGCATTTACCTACACAATTTTTATTTGGCTGTTACGACCACTACTGGAATCCTGGCATGACCTTTTTCATGCTACTGGAAATTCCCTATTGAACCGTCTAGCTCGCTTCAACGTGAGTCGTCACTGATAATGAGATGTCATGCGTTACTATTTACTTGTTTCATTTTTATGTCTGTGTGTGTTTATATGAGAACTGCACTTTGGAGGGATTCGCAGAGTACCATAACTGTTTCAAGAATTTTCTTCGAATCTTCTTAAGATTAAAAACCGACTGTTATAACTGACTTGTATAATGAGATGCGCGTTTATCTACCACTAGTTTTTATACTTCTAGGTGGTATCATAAGCAGAATACTGATATTGGAAATGTGATTTGTAAATGACAGAACGTTGATTTTGTATGTTGTATGAACATCCTGTGGAGATGGAGTTTTCATTATTTTGTTTGACATAGGCACAATGCCTAGTATATTAAATAACGACTATGGTTTAGTATTAATCCCAGTGGCTATATGATTCGTATATATGTTTCTTCCGCCCATATACTCAGTTATAATAGTTGTTAAAATGATCTCTTTTTTTATCTGTCGGTACTTATATATATATATATATTAATTTAATGCACATACAGGTATTCGATAGTTCATTTGATAGTGGGACTTCAGCCTAGGTTAAGTCTATTGCGGTGATATTTATTTCAGGGGTAGGGGTAAATTAGAGAATGCCATATGCACTACAAATACTATGAATGATGTGCCACTTCTATAGAGAAAAATTACTCCTTGATCTAGAAAAATTTCTAAATACATATGCTAATGTCTTGGCTTCTCTTTTATTGTACCATGTAGATTGTTCAGTTCTGATATCATATTTTCTAGCATACCTATGGGCATATAACTTCACCTTGGTATAGATATATATAACCAGTTAATATTTAATTTTCTGTGGAGACTAAGTACCTTCAGATTTAAACCGACCTTGGTTAAAAGTTTTTGTGGTTTTCTATTCTATGGAGTACTGGGCTACAACTAAACTGAATCTAGAAGGTGAATGTATTAGGATGGATTCTGTTAAATGTAGTACTAAAATCAATCATACCATTCAAATTAGTTTTATATGTAGCCAATTCATACCATAATAACTCAGAATAACAAGAATTTCAGAAACATACCACTATTGCAAATGACCAACCTCCCAACCTTAGAGTCCTCTTTGTCTCCCAGAACTCACCCCCGAGCTGAGATCACCTCCATCACAGATCAACCCCTGATCTGCTTAGGAGCAGCTTATTTAAGCTCATATTTCCCCAAAGCATGTTTCTAATTCCGCGTCCAGAATAGCAGGATGCTTTCTTTCCTGTTTAGCCTAGGCTTCCAATTTGGGACTCTTTAAAGCTATTTTATGCTTTTCCTCAGCTTTTCTAGCTTTTCTTACCTCCTCCCAACTACTTTCCTCTTCATTGGGGAAATTTAGATTCCTCCTCAAATCTAAATTAATTTCTTTCAAGGATTTTTGAAAGATTGTGGGGATTTGTTGCCTTATACATCCTCATGGATTTGGAAAGTGATCTCTAATTCTCATCTTGGTCAAAATGCACAATTATTTTATTTATTTTTTTCAAATTAAATATTCAATTACATTCACACCATACTTATCCTTTCGGGTTCACTCCCCTTAGGATTAAAGTTCAAATGTCTAACTTTTCAAATTCAACACACAAATTGGGGGTGTTACAATATATATATATATATATATATATATATATATATATATATATATATATATATATATATATATATATATATATATATATATATATATATATATATATATATATATATATATGTCTTCCAAACTTATTACCTACCACAACCAAGGGATTGTTTCTTAATATACAACATTTTTTGGTGCCATTTCTGAGGATGAAGAAGCAAAGTCCATTCCCTAGGTTTTTTTTATATTTCCTCTGGTTGTTCAGAGAGGAGGAAATATCAGGTTTTTTTTTTATTCCATAATGATGGTGTCTAAAAGACCTCATACGAGGTCAGATAAATCACAACAGAAAGTTCGTATTTTGTCAGATCCTGAAAATTTAGTTTCTAAGAAGGTTCAAAAACCAATGACTCCTTCCACACCTAATCCTACACTACCTGCACCTGGAAGTAATTCTCATAACCCTTCATCTAAGGATATTTGTAGGAAACTTACTTTATTCGAACAAGAATCCTTTTCCCCACCAGTTCATTTTCAACAACCAAGGTTAGAAGAAAAATATTTTTAGTTTGTTTCATTTACCTTCACACAAGCTCAACCAAATACATCTGTTGGTTCTTCTTCCATTTTTCATCAACCACTTCCCATATCAGATGTTTTACCACATTCATCCACATTCACAACTGGTTCACAAACCCCACCTACTCTAGGAGCGATTAACCAAGGCATAAACATGGTAGCCCCTGCTTTCTTAATGAATATGTATGCAACGTTAAATCTTCCACAACCTATGACTTCCACACCCTGAGAATACCTCAAGTTACTTCCTCATTTTACTAGTGAAGATGAAATGAATGCAGAACAACACTTGCCATTGTTTTGCACTTTTTTTTAGAATCTAAATGTAGAACATCTTGATGTAGTGATAAGACTTTTTGTACAGTCGCTGAATGGAGAGCCAAGAAAGTGGTTCAAAGGTTTACCAAATGCCTCAATTAACAATTAGGAGGAATTAAAAACAAAATTCACCCGAATATGGGGTGAAAAAAGAGATCATGGTTATTCATTGACGAAGTTTAATGCAATCAAGAAAAGGTCTAATGAAAACATGACTGATTTTATTAAAAGATTCAACAAAATGTATAATAGTTTACCCATAGAAATGAAACCCCCTCCTATTGGAGCAAGGGTAGTTTTTTCTCGAGCTTTTGAGTCATATTTTAGTTTCACTTTAAGAGAGAGGAGATCTTCTACACTTGAGCAAATCCAAGCTGATGCTTTGGAAATTGAAGCAAACATGACTGTTGCTGGGAAAACACAAGAAAAGAAGTCAGTTCAAGAGAAAGGCAAGGCCAAAGAAGAATCACAAAGGGATCAGAGGATTGATGACATGACAAAGGTTATCAAGAATTTGTGAAATAAGTTAGTGACTATGGATTTAGAGAATAAAAACTCAAAAAGGCCTTCACAACAAAACAGATGAGTTTTCAATCACCAATTTAGAAAGTTTACCCTGAAAATCTTGCAGAGGGAGAGAAAAGTTCAAGATCAAGTTCAAGCACCACTGTACATAGAAGAAACACCCTCACAGTCTACTAAATATGATCAAAGGGAAGTTGAATATCATATATCTACCATGTACATTAAAGAAGATGAAGAAGAGGAATAATGTGAATAAGAATACATAGAAGCTGAGGTGTCCTTTGACCAAGAACACATGGATGATTATTGTAGAAAATTTACAGAATTTATGAAAGTAGAGTTGCATAAAAAATATGATTTAAGATCAAGAAAGAGATCAAGGACACGGGATGATGAAAAACAACAAAAAGGGTAATTTCCTTCTCCAATGGTGACTCCAAAATCAAAGAACTCGTTAAAACAATGAAATAAGGGGAAAAAACCTACGAATCCAGTAAGTGGAACTGAAAAACAACAGGAAAAGACTTCCCGAAACAAGACTATTGATACTAATAATTTTGAAAAGGTTGTTACTGTACCTGAGAAAATTTCTAATTCTAGCAGAAATTAGGAAGAACCTAAGAATATTTTCAAACAAAATCAAGCTTTTAGTTAGTCCAAAGAGCTAGAAAAGGTGAAAATCCAAGTACCCCTTCTTGAGCTAGCTAAGACACTAGGTTACAAGAAGGCGATTGCAGAATTCATTAATCTTTCTCATTCTGATGATATTGGTGATACTCTGAATTTGCAAGAGGAAGAACCAGTGGTAACTTTTGGTACACATGTGAAGGAGGTAGATTCTTTTTCTCCCTCATTTTATATATCACTGCTCCTTCATGATTTCATTCTTCATAATTGTATGCTAGGCTCAAGTGCTTCACATAAACTCATGCCATTACCTGTAATGAAAGAATTGAATTTAGAAATTACTAAACCCTATAGAGACCTATATTCATTTGATTCGAAAAGGGTGAAGCTTGTTGGGATTATCAATGACATGGTTGTTTCCCTGGCCCAAATTCCAACCAAAAGTATCATGATGGAAGTAGTGGTCGCATATATTCCAACTAGGTTTGGTATGCTTTTCTCCAGATCTTGGGGAGCAAAGCTTGGAGGAGTTTTAAAACTAGACTTCACATATGCTATAATTCCTATGTTTAATGGGGAATAAACAAGGTTATATAGAGAAACAAGATTTGTTAAAACTACCACAAAGAAAGATGCAAGAAATTACCCTATTTATGGTGAAGAAAATGAAGATATCTCATGTTTTATGATGCATCAAGATTCAAAGTTTGTTGAAGACACAGAGAAGCAGCTCTCTCCAGCAACTGTACATAATGAACTGGGTTCAAAGAAAATTTGGAAGTGTTATTTTGATGGTGCCGATTCAAAAGATGGCACATGAGCTAAATTTTTACTAATATCCCTAGAAGGTAATCTTTTACCTTTTTATTTTAAGCTTGAATTTGAATCAAGAAATAATGTAGATGAGTATGAGGAATTAATTTTAAGTCTTCAAACTGCTAAACAAATGTGAATCCAGTGCATTTCCATTTTTGGTGATTCTGAGTTGATTATAAGATATATTAAAATCCTTTGTCAAACCAAACATCCAAGGTTAATGTCATATAGGAATGAAGTATGGGACTTGATTGAGAATTATTTTCGAGCTTTGAATCTTCAATTCATTCCAATAGAAGAAAACAAAATGGAAGATTCATTCGCACTTGCAACTAGTAATTTCAAGCCACCTATAAATCTGAAACTGAGGTATGAGATTGAACTGAGGCACAAACCCTTTATTCCTAACAATGTTAAGCACTGGCAAGTTTTTGAAGATCATGAGCAGACAAGTCATTTTCTGACAATAATTGAAAATTTTGAAGATCTTGAAATATATCAAGATTTAAGGGTGAAAATGTGAAGTTGGGTTACACTTTTTGCCCTTATTTGAGAAAAAACCTTTCATTTTTTTTTCGGTTCTTCAACTTTAGTCAAGCTAAAATAAATTTTTTTGTTTAGAATTTCATTTTGCGATAAAAATAAAAGTTGTGAGAAATTTTGTTAGCTTTCTATTACTTATTTTTTGGAATTTTTGTATACATATTTGATATGTCAACTTAGTGTTTCTTTGAGTGTGTGTTTTTAACAATCAAAGGATTCATAAGAATTCATGTTAATACGCAATGTTTTATTCTTTGAAAATTTGTGTTTTTGAGAAAAAAAATGTGTTACAAAAATCTAGACAGAGTCTACTTTTCTTTCATAATGTTTACAAAGTCAATAGATTCATATTATAATTACTAGAATTTTTTGAACTAGTACAATATGAAAAAATTGCTTATTTTGAATATGTTTCACGACGCAAGAAATTTCTTAACATAAGTTATAAACTAAAAATCTAAAAGCTACCCATTAGAGATGACGGACCAATGTAATGCACCATATTTTTTTCAAATTTTTTTACAATATCTTTCGAAGATACAGAATTGTGATTTCACTAAATCATAATGACCTTTAGAAATTGATTGCACCCATTTTATTACAAAATTAATTAAAATTTGTAAATATTTATGAAATTCCACAAAAGTTATATTTCCTCAAAAGTAGATTCAATTATGAAAATGCTTGTCTTGGTTATGACATTTAATTCAGAATTTTTCATGGAGTTTAATTAGTCCAAAGTTGCAGATGCATATTCATAGCTTGGCTCTGCGTAATTGCTGACGCGTTAGTTCAGCCAAACTCTTAAAAAAAGTTCGGTCAAATTATTTTTTTCACCGACGGCCCGTCAAGTCTAACGACATAAAAGTTTGGTCAAATTTTTATAAAAGTTTGGCCAAACTATTACCTAACTTTCCGTCAGCCAAAAAATACCACAGAGCCCCTCCAAAAAGAAATTTCACAGCAATATAAATTGCTGCGAAATCATTCATTATTTTCGCATATTTTCACACATTTGGTCTGATTTTACAAAGGTCCTAGTCTGATTTTGTAAAGAATTGTTTTGGGTTTAAGGAATTTTGTTGGAGGTACATTCAAAGAACATTTTTGCAAAAGAATGTTTTTTGGGTTCAAGGACTTTTCTTGGAGGAAAATTCAAAGGACATTTCTTCGAGGTATGTGATACATTTTTTGGATGCTTTTTGGGCTTCATTTTTTTTTAAAGTATGGATTTGGACTTAATTTTCATGGAGGTAAGTGATATATTTTTCATATTTTTTTTGCACATCATTTTTTTTGAAAGTATGGATTTGAGCTTAATTTTCATTGTTTTTGAAGGTATGGATTTGAGCTTAATTTCGAAAGGACTCTTTTTAGGTTTACTATTTAAGAAGTTGGAATTAATTTTCAATGAACATTTTTTGGAGGCATTTTTTGAAGTGACATTTTTTTAGATTACGTGTTTTGGGTTGAAGTAAATATTTTTTAATTATTTTTTAAAATGAGTTTTTGTCTAACTTTTTAAATGAAATTTTTTTGTAGGACTTTGAAGGAAATATTTTGAGCTTCATTTCATTTGTGTAAAACATTTTTTTCTCGAATTTTTTGAATTAAGTGTTTTGGATTGAAATATGCAGTTTTTGCAAAATTTGTAAAATTAATATTTTTAAAATTAAATATTTTGTGATGTTTTTTTTTAATTGAGTTTTGTTCTAGATTTTCCAAGTAAATTTTTTGAACTTCATACTATATTATCATGGTAAATAAAAGGAATTGGACAAGAAAATATGATTGAAAAAGAAACCCTGAGGAACATATAGAAGAGACGTGACAATCTCACAAAAGAAAGATAGAAGCACTCTCAAACATTGAAGGGGAAAATCAACCTCAACTAGAAGTTGAAGCAGGTATGTAAATGTAAATATTACGAGTTTTATATATTTAAAATTTTCTTAATGTAAAATGTGAAGCTTAATTTTTATTTGATCAAATAATTTGAAAAATATTTTGGAATGTAAACAAATAGAGATATTCCTCCAAACATTGATGATGAGATACAAAATTTTGAAAGAGATATTGAACCAACGATTGAAAATTCAACTGAAGAAATTAAATCACAAGGTATGTAGATATATATAATAAATATATGTATAACTTCAATAATACGTGCATGTGTTCAACATATATACACACACACACACACACACACACACACACACATATATATATATATATATATATCTGTGTGTGTGTGTGTGTGTGTGTTGAACACATGCACGTATTATTGAAATTATACATATATTTATTAATTTAGTTTTTTATTGAATATGTAAACGTATTTTGTACTATTCATTCGAATATGTACATGTGAAATCAATTTCGATGATGAGATGTTAGAAAATGTTGATACTCACACATATGGAGATAAAAGAGCTGACCATTATATACGATATCATGTTAACCACATTTTTGATACCTACTTCATAAAGGAAAATGTGACAGTCCAAGCCCAAATGTTTAAATGTCTCCTATCATTAAGGAAATTGAAATAAGCTATGATTTTATAGGGTATTCGAAAATCAACCAAACATAAAAAAAAATGAAGGAAAATGTGATACAAAATATAAAAAGTGCTATAAATTCAATTAGAAGATCTAGACATAAAAATGTTTCAGCTGTACGTAGAGAAATACCTATGGCATTTTTTTCATCAAGTGCTAAAGAGAATCACTTGGTAAAATCTATGCCATGAGCATTAGGAACCTCGCGAAAAACTTTGCACAAACATCGGAAACTTTTGTTGGAAATAGATGTAAATTATGAACTCACTTGTTGGAGAGCTATTTGTAGGCAACCATACAAAGATAGACTTAGAGAACATGTTAGAAAAATAATATATGAATACTGGAAGAAAAATTCACGTGTTTTGCCAAATGCAAGGGATGTGATGCAAAGATGAATAGCACGAAATCAGTACGAAGAACATGAATTTTTTTTCTTGGAAACTACTCAGATAGAATTGTTCGACAAGTTCAAAGAATGGAATCGTGAAATTCATGTGTCAATCAGTGCTTTTGTTCAAAAAAAACCATGGTATGTAAAACCTATCACCGTACACAGAACTTGTTGTCATTATTATGTGGAATTTGAGTTATATTATGAAACATTCCTTAATTTTGGTAGAAAATTTTGGAAGGATTCACCTCCTCCTTCCACTATCTGTGATTTCATATCTCAAATTATATGTGAAATACAAAGCAATGATCTATTTTACGAAAGGAAATGTGTTGGTGGTAAAAAATGCGATAATTGTGGAAATTTGACTAAATTTCAAAACAAATATC
Organism: Pinus albicaulis; assembly: GCA_034641835.2. Classification (NCBI taxonomy): domain Eukaryota; kingdom Viridiplantae; phylum Streptophyta; class Pinopsida; order Pinales; family Pinaceae; genus Pinus; species Pinus albicaulis. The sequence continues at coordinate 1,472,428,538 of CM076582.1, forward strand.
ATATTAATATAAATGATCAATAATTGTCCAACATGAAAGTGAAATGAAAGAGATATGAATATATCCATACATCAATTCAAGGTGAAAATAGTTCTAAAAGAATTTAATTATGAGAATAAGAATTTTTTTTGATAGGCTTTTTGAGAAATTTTGAGGAAGAAATTTATAAATACACAAAGCATTCCAATAGAGCTCGATGGAAAGACTTGAAATTCAAAAAATCCCATGAAGTTTTTCCAATAGGGACCATTTTGTTAGTAATTGATTTTGCAAAAAACTACACATTTGTTCCACAAAAAGAAATTCAGAGTGAATACTATCATTCTGACCAAGTCTCCATGCTCGTCCATATTCTACATAGACATGCTAAACAAAACGGCGATAATATAGAAAGAACCAGTGAAAATCGACATGTTATTAAAAAATATCACTTTTATATCAGTGATGATCGTACACATGATAGATATTTTGTGCAACACTGTTTTCGAAAGATTTATGACTCCTTGAAAATTCGCGAAATAAAATTCAATGAACATTGGATATGGTCATATGGATGCACAGGTCAATTCAAATCTGCATGATTATTCTTTTGGTTGTGTTGTCTTCATAAGAAAACCTGCATTAAACATTGTAGGAATTTCTTTGAGACTGGTCATGGAAAAGGAGAACATGACGGTGCAGGAGCATGCATAAAATGGGCACTTCGAAGATATCAAATAAATACCTCTACAACCTGACTTGTGGATGCTAAAGAAGTTGTTCAATGGTGCATCGCTACTCTAAGCCTTGAGACTAACCGATCATGGCAAGTGCAAAGGTACATTCAATTAAATTTTTATTGGATATCTAATTTTAAACAATATAAATTTATCACAATTTGATTATCTCTGATTGATTATCTTTGATTGTATTTTGATATCATATTTACATTCTTCTTTGAATTTTCCATATAAAGGTTTTTTTTGGCATATCGGAATCGAATAAGTAGATAGATCAATTGGAAAGGACGTTGAAAAAATAAAAGGAACTCGAAAATTGCATTAAATTAAAACAAATTTGTCGAGAAATGTGTTTGCATTGGATAAAATAAAATATTCTTGTTTTTGTCATGTTTGCATAGACAACACATAATCCAATGACATTTGCAAACAAAAAATGTATGTAGAATATTGGAAACATACAGAGCTAAATACAAAGGAAAAAATGTTTGTTGCAATGTTTGAAGAAATGAAATCAGAGGAGACTACAATATCATCCGATGGTGATCGAGTTTCTGATCTTGTTAGAGAAGGTAACATTTTAATTGCTTTCAAATGATAAAGATCTAGAAATAAATTTAAATACATTTAAGTTTGTTAAGTTTGTTTTATTGTGCAGGAGATGTTTTTGTTGTAATGGCACCTACTGACAACGATGAAAATGTGAAGTATAATTTGATGCGTTGCACTGAATGAAAAATGAAATTATTAGAAAACTATAATTATCACGGGTTTCCATATGAAAGAGGATCTATTATACTGAAAGGTTATTTTTTCAGAAAAACTAATCAAAGCGGGGATCTTTTTTTCTTTGAAGACTATGAACCTGATGTCATAAGTTGTCAATATAGTCACTTTGTGTGTGCAGCACGCATAAAGTTGATAGAGGTTCAATCAAAGAAAAAAACGAAAATTAAGAAACGGAAAATGTCAAAATGCCATCATGAACGGATCATTGAAGATGGAATTCCATTGGAATTTTTTTTATTGAACTGCCCAATGATTTATTCTCTTTGGATTATGTTTTAGAACTTCCAGAACTCAACTAAAAATTGAGATTTATCGACTCTTAGCAGGTAGAGTGAAAGACACGATATCTCTCTGCAATTTTTCATGAATTTGTTCACGCCTTTCTAAGGTGCATTGCTGCATGTTTCTTTCCCACGGTATATTTGAAATGTTGGCCGGATATGTCGTTGTGGATGGAAAACCTTCTTCTTGAATGAAGGGTTCCACGCTTCGTCTATTTTGACCAACATTTGGAGCATTTTCACCCTCTTCATCAATATATAAAATTTTATATATTAGAAAAAACACATGTAAACAAATTTGTACAAATTGAATGAAAAAAATATTCAAATTGATGGCAACCTTGATGTGGTTGGCTAGAATCTTCCCCACCTTGAAACTTTTGAGAACCAAGATGACCCTACCGAGAACCAACACCAGCAACCTTTGATTGGTCTCTGGGGGAATAAATATCACCACCTTCACGCAACCTGCTAGCACTTATTGATGGCCCTTTAAGGGGATGTTGTGAAACCAACTCGAAAAATAGAAGAAAATAGATATAAACACCTTAGAAATAAGCCACTTCGAGGGGGAAACCTCCAATACATTACATTAATGAACAATTCTTGGATGATACAAATGAAAAAAACATCCTTCTATATATAGGAGTCCATGGGGCCACAATATAATCCTAGTGGGGCCACAATGTAATCCTAGCCGACCTAACAATAATAATGTAAGGGCACAATAATAAAAATATGGGGGTTACAGGGGTACAACAATAAAAATAAGAGGGGCTAAACTAACATAATAAGGGACTACACTATTAATATAGGGACTTAAAATTCCCCTCTCATTCAAACAAGTGTTTTCCTCAACGCTTGATTATTTCTTGATGCTTCTGTATAAAATTCTCATCCTCCCATGTGGAATCTTCTACTGGAAAGTTCTTCCACTTGATGAGATACTTTGAAATTGATCATACTTGTCAATTTATTATGTCTGTTACTACTTCAGAAATTCTTTGGATGTGATGTTGATCTTCGTGTTGTTTCATTAGATTCTGCACCAAAGTTAGGGTTATCCTTTGAGAGTTGGAGAACTTGTTGTTGATGCTAGATGTGATCTTCCACTAATTTATCATTAATATTAGCTATTATTTGATCCTTCAAACCATCCAAGTTAGCCTTCATTTATGCTTTTAAACCATCTATGTCATCTTCGGTTCCTCTTGATAAGATCAAAAGTTTCCACACTTGGTACTGTAATTTTGATATCTCATACTGCAATTCTTCCTCTTCATGTGTCATAGTATAGATTTTTGAGGGCTTAATGGGTATGGAATTATTTTTTGAAGGCATTATAGAATCCAATACTGATAAAAATTCTAAAATATGCCCTTGGAATCACTTCAAACTGCTTTCTCAAAAAAAAGTTATGCAATTTTAAAAACCAAATACACACCTTTTTCTTGTTTTGAGGAGCTCGATATTGACACTGAATTGCATCTATGATTTAGGATATTCAATATCTGAAATTTGGCATTGAGGCATCCCTCTGAATTCTCTTTATAATTCCACAAGTTTGACCTAATTTGGATTCTTTAAGACAAAGTTGTGCCCAATGTCCTACGATGACTTAATTATTAATTGGTTTAGTAGAGCTAACTTCTATGAAATGCCACGTGTCACTGTTTCCTCCTTTAGCTCTGAAATTGACAGATAGGAAACTAAATTCCATTTTCTTGAGTCTACTTTTTACATAATTCCAATCTGATGCTCAGAGAGAGATTTATGAAGGTTTTCCCATGATCACCTCTTTGAGATGAAATTAGGGAGCCTGAAAAAGTCCTAATTTCCATATCTTATCTCCAAAAATATTGCAAACCAAGCTTTGAAATTTTGCGATGATGTTCCTCAAGATTTCAGTTTTATGCTCTAAAAATTTCAGCTTCTGAACCTTCGTAGAAAAAACGTTATAGCAAAAATGCCATGATGACCTATTTGGAGCAACGAAACCCTAGAATCCAAAATTATGATACCAAATGTTGTGAAACCAACTCCAAATATAGAAGAAAAGAGATATCAACACCTTATAAATAAGCCACTTCAAGGGACCAACCTTGAATAGATTACATGAATGAAAAATTCTTGAATGATACAAATGACCAAAACCTCCTTCTATATATAGGAGTCCATGGGGCGACAATATAATCCTAGTGGGGCCATAATGTAATCCTAGCCGACCTAACAATAATAATGTAAGGGCACAATAATAGCAATACATGGGTTACAGGGGTACAACATTAACAATAATGGGGCCTCCACTAACATAATAAGGGACTACACTATTAACATAGCGACTTAACAGGGGATTTGAAGCACCACAAACCTCTCGAGGTGAGAGATAAGCTTCATAAACAAATATGAATTTATAATCAATTGAAAAATACATTCATACATATAAATACACGTACATATTCATTGATTAAATTGCATAAACCATACCATGACTAGGTGAACCATGGGCATGCACCATGGATGGAGTAGAGACCCTTCTCCTCTTATCTCCTAAAAAATAAAAAAATAAACTTATTAACAACTAATTTAACTCACAAAGTTTATATAAATTCAATTCCATATGTACACACATGTATGGATATTTAAGATTATATTTAAATACCATGAACATCCCTCGATCCCCAATCCCCCCCCCCCCTCTCATAGAGATATGGGATTCTATTGATATTCCTTGTTCATCCTCCATGATATATATATCTACGGTGGACATTTACAATTATTTTTTTAAATGACTAGAATTTAAAATAAATTCAGAATAAACTTCAGAAAATTAATGTAATTTACTGTACACAAATTATGTAATACAAAACTTTCAAAGCACTATTTGATGTGTGAAACTCAATTTAAGCAAAAGAAAATTATAAAAATAACAAGTTCACCAAATTGCACTTTACATGGTGGGAGCACACTTGGTATAAAATTGAAAAAAAAACATTGTCTTTAAAAAAGAAATGAAACTCCATTCTCCATTTAAACAAAAAAATTTTGAAGTCCACACATTTTAATTTTATAAAAATGTGAATTTCACCACTTGTTGCAAATGTGAAGTTCACCAAGTTGCGCTTTACATGGTGTGGTGGGAACACACTTGGTATATAAATGAAAAAATCACATGGTCATTAAAAAATATAAATTTATAAGTACAAAATACACACATATCCAAGATATATTACAATGTCCATCAATAAATTTTGAAGGAGAGAGTATCAACACTAGTTCATCTTTGAGAGATGAATCTTGAATTTTTGAAGAAGAGTGTCTCAAAACTAATTCATATTTGGGAGATGAATCTTGAATTTTTGAAGAAGGGCGTCTCAAAACTAATTCTTCTTTCAGAGATGAATCTTGCATTGGAATTATCTCGTATAATTCTAATTCATCTATTAGTTCATCTTTGATAGATGAATCCTGAATTGGAATTTCCCCATGCACTAGATCAACGGATATCTTATTCACATTTGAACAATGTCTTATACTAAAAAATTGAAATTTGCTAACAATGTTGTTTGCTATTCCATGTAGTTTTTTTAGCCTCTCATTCTTAACTTGGTACATGCCATTCATCTGGTTGCACACAAGTTCAGAATTGGTGAAAACTACAATTTCATTTGATTCATACTCCATAGTTGTTCTCAAGCCTTCTATCAATCCAACATAATATGCCTCATTGTTTGTTGTTCTTCCGGGTATATTCATTTTCCTTTGGACGACTTTTCTTGTCGCGATATTGGAAATCACATATGTAATCACTGCTTTTCGTAGATTGGGATAGCAAGAAACTTCTATGCATAATTTCCATTTTTCAACCATATTTAATGGTTTTCTTATCCTTGAAGAAAAAAAAAATTCAATAAAAATATATATTAAATTGACATGTATTGCAAATGCATGGGAGAATTGACACAAGATCATGAGATAAATGAAGAAATTCTATTTATATCTATTCCAGAGATTGACTGTAGGGGAATTTACTAGATATGTCACATTTCATAAAAGATGAGATCCAAAGGCTACATGGCCCTTTAGAGACTCTGACTATAGAAATTTTAGAAGTTAACACCACGTGTCCCAATTATACACTATGAAGGGTGTAGAGGACATGTGGAATCACTCACACTACTTTACATAGACACAAGGGTGTATAAGAATGCATTTGTTTTACATTGAATATATTTCATTTTAAATTAATAATCTATTTGAAGCAATTACCTATATAAGGTTAAAACTTATATGTTTTGTATCAAATCACTTTTGTTTTGAATGGGAAACTTTTATGGCTAATGTGTTTTTCTCGAATTGTGATACACCCCATTAAGGTGGGAGATATATCAAAATGATTCCTATGGTGTAATAAAATATAGATGCATAAATTCAATGAGCATAGTTTTGAGATATAAAAGTGAAAATGGAAGAGTTTTTTGTGAAAAAATATCAATGCCACTATGGATATATATCTCCTTATATAAGTTGTTCTTTCCCCTATCGAGAGCGTAGCTATGACTAGGCTTCTATTGTACAAGCACAAGCTCAATAGCATGGGAGACCATAGACTTCCTAAGCTAGCTTCAAATTCCATCCAAAACCACCTAAGGCCTAAACGAGGTTGGTATAAATACACCAGGGCCTGGTTAAACCATTGTGAGATCGACAATAATTTTGCATTGCAAAACATCAATAACATTAAAAGAATTTTTGCTTCTAAGTTCAAAGAAAAAGTGCGGTGTAAGAAAGATCTAGCAGCTAAAAGAAAATTAAGGTATTATAAGGAGGTCATCAACCCCACCCTAGAAGATCAAAATTATCTCTCTGTTTTAACTAGCTGAAAGAAGAAAATTAATATAGCCAAGATTAGAAAGAACTCTCATGAGCTCGATAGTGAAACAGGTCGTTGGACAGCTCCTAAAACACCACGGATGGAAAGAATCTGTCATCTTTGTGAGAATATGAACATCAAGGATGAAAACCACTTCATCTTAGAGTGCCCCGCATACAACCACATTAGAGATCAATTTCATAATATTTGTTTCAATATAGACCTTCCTAGCCTTTTAAGATGTCAAAATTATAGTGAGCTTGGGAGGCTTGTTTCCAAGATTTTTGAGCATAGGAATAAAATATAAAATCGAATTGAATAACTCTTTTCGTTAGGTCCGATAGACCAAAGATTGGTCTTAATGGACATTAACCACCACCATCATCATCATATCTGCAACATTATAAGGGATTTTTCTAGAATGATGTCCACTAAGTTGGAAAGAAGGGAAAGTATCACAATTATATGTTAATGTGCATGTGTTTTACATTGAATATTTTTCATTTCATTAAATATATATTTTAAACATTAACTATATATTAAGGTTAAAACCTATGTTTTGTATCAAATTAATTTTGGTTTAAATTGGAAACTTTTATGGCTGATTTTTTTTTCTTGAAATGTGATACAACCCATTGAAATGCGAGACATATCGAAATGATTCCTATGGTGTACTAAAATAGATACATAAATTCAATGAGCATAGTTTTGAGATATAAAAGTCCAAAATGGAAGATTTTTTTGTGAACAAATATCAATGCCACTATGGATATATATATGTGTCATTAGAAAGGATTTTTCTATAATGACATCCACTAAGTTTGAAAGAAGGGAAAGTATCACAATTATATGTTAATGTGCATGTGTTTTACATTGAATATTTTTCATTTCACTAAAAATCTATTTGAAATATTAACTATATATGGTTAAAAGCTATCTTTTGTATCAAATTTCTTTTTGTTTCAATGGGAAAATTTTATGGCTAATTTGTTTTTATTGAAATGTGATACACCCCATTAAAATGGGAATTATATAGAAATGAATCCTACAGTTTAATAATATAGTTTCAAGTAGTTTAAAAATATAGATGCATAAATTCAATGAGCATAGTTTTGAGATATAAAAGTCCAAAAATAGAATAGTTGTCTACGAACAAATATCAGTGGATCATTATGGATATATTTGCTTCATTAAAAGAGAATTTTCTAAAAGGTTGTCAACTAAGTTTGGAAGAAGGGAAAGTATCATAATTATATATGTTAATGCATGTGTTTTACATTGAAAATTTTTCAATTTAAATTAAGAATCTATTTGAAACAATTACCTATATAAGTTTGAAACCTATGTTTTGAATCAAATTGAACTGTTGGTTTCAATGAGAAACTTTTATGGCTAATGTGTTTTTTCTCAAAATGTGATACACCCCATTAAAATGGGAGACATATCGAAATGATTCCTATGGTGAAATAAAATAGTTTCAAGTAGTTTAAACATATAGGTGCATAAATTCAATGAGCATATTTTTGAGGTATATAAGTCAAAAATGGAATAGTTTTTGGTGAACAAATATCAATGGATCACTATGGATATATTTTCTTCATTAAAAGGGATATTTCTAGAAGGATGGACTAAGTTGGAAAGAAGGGAAAACATCACAATTATATGTTAATGTGCATGTGTTTTACATTGAATATTTTTCATTTTGTTAAGAATATATTTTCAAAACAATTAACTATATACTTGGTTAAAACCTATGTTTTGTATCAAATTACATTTTGTTTCTAAATACTATGTTTTTTACATTGAATATTTTTCATTTTATTAAAAATCTACTTGAAACAATTAAACTATATAAGGTTAAAACCTATGTTTTGTATCAAATCACTTTTGGTTTCAATAGGAAACTTTTATGGCTAATTTGTGTTTTTCTTAAATTGTGATACACCCCACTAAAATGCGAGATATATGGGAATGATTCCTATGGTGTAATAAAATAGTTTGAAGTAATTTAAAAGCATAGGTGCATAAATTCAATGAGCATAGTTTTGAGATATAAAAGTCCAAAATGGAATAGTTGTTTGTGAACAAATATCAATGGATCACTATGGATATATATCCTTCATTAAAAGGGATATTTGTAGAAGGATAGAAAAAGTTGGAAAGAAGGGAAAATATCACAATTATATGTGAATGTATGTTTTTTACATTGAATATAAAAGGTTTTTTTTCTCTCTCTCATTGTTTTAGACCATGCATATGAAAATAAAAAACTTCTATTTAGATCTATTCTACAGATTGACTATAGGGGCATTTATTGGATATGTCACCTTTCATAAAATATGAGATCCAGAGGCTACCTGGCCCTTTACAGACTCTACATATAGAACTTATAGAAGTTAACACTACCTATCCCAATTATACCCTATGAAGGGTGTAGAGGACCCATGGAATCACTCAAACTACTTTACGTAGACATAAGGCTGTATAAGAATGCATGCATTTTACATTGAATATTTTTCATTTTAAATTAAGAATCTATTTGAAACAATTACCTATATAAGGTTAAAACCTATGTTTTGTATCAAATCACTTTTGGTTTCAATGGGAAAATTTTATGGCGAATGTATTTTTCTAGAAATGTGATACACCCTATTAAAATGGGATATATATTAAAATGATTCCTATGGTGTAATAAAATAGTCTCAAGTAGTTTAAAAATATCGATGCATAAATTCAATGAGCATAGTTTTGAGATAGAAAATTCAAATATGGAATATTTGTTTGTGAACAAATATTAGTGGATCACTATGGATATATCTGCTTCATTAAAAGGGATTTTTCTAAAAGTATGTCCACTAAGTTTGGAAGAAGGGAAAGTATCACAATTATATGTTAATGCATGTGTTTTACATTGAATATTTTTCATTTTAGATAAGGAATCTATTTGAAACGGTTACCTATATAAGGTTAACAACTATGTTTTGTATCAAATTGAAATTTTGGTTTCAATGGGAAACTTTTATGGCTAATGTGTTTTTTCTCGAAATGTGATACACCCCATTAAAATGGGAGACATATTGAAATGATTCCCATGGTGAAATAAAATAGTTTCAAGTAGTTTAAAGATATAGATGCATAAATTCAAAGATAATAGTTTTTAGATATATAAGTAAAAAATGGAATAGTTGTTTGTGAACAAATGACAGTGGATCACTATGGATATATTTTCTTCATTAAAACAGATTTTTCTAGAACGATGGACTAAGTTGGAAAGAAGTGAAAATATGACAATTATATGTTAACGCATGTGTATCAAAATTAAAAACTTCTATTTAGATCTATTCCAGAGATTGAATATAGGGGCATTTAATAGATATGTCACATTTCATAAAAGATGATATCCAGAGGCTACCTACCCTTTAAAGACTCTTCGTACAGAACTTGTAGAAGTTAACAATACCTATCCCATTTATACGCTATGAAGGGTCTAGAACACTCGTGGAATCACTCAAACTACTTTACATAGACTTAAGGGTGTATAAGAATGCATGTGTTTTACATTGAATATTTTTCATTTTAAACTAAGAATCTATTTGAAACAATTACCTATATAAGGTTAAAACCTATGTTTTGTATCAAATCCCTTTTGGTTTTAATGGGAACATTTTATGGCTAATGTGTTTTTCTAGAAATGTGATACACCCCATTAAAATGGGAGATATATTGAAATGATTCCTATGGTGCAATAAAATGTTTTCAAGTAGTTTAAAACTATAGATGCATAAATTCAATGAGCATAGTTTTGGGATATAAAAGTCCAAAATGGAATAGTTTTTTTGTGAAGTAATATCAGTGGATCACTATGTATATATCTGCTTCATTAAAAAGGTTTTTTCTAAAACGATGTCCACTAAGTTTTGAAGAAGGGAAAGTATCACAATTATATTTTAATGCATGTGTTTTACATTGAATGTTTTTCATTTTAAATTAAGAATATATTTGAAAGAATTACCTATATAAGGTTAAAACCTATATTTTGTATCAAATTGAACTTTTGGTTTCAATGGGAAACTTCTATGGCTAATGTGTTTTTACTCAAAATTTGATACACCACATTAAAATGGGAGACATATCAAAATGATTCCTATGGTGAAATAAAATAGTTTCAAGTAGTTTAAAGATATAGATGCATAAATTCAAAGAGCATAGTTTTGAGATATATAAGTCCAAAATGGAATAGTTTTTGGTGAACAAATATCGATGGATCACTATGGATATATTTTCTTCATTAAAAGGGATTTTTATAGAAGGATGGAAAATATCAAAATTATATGTTAATGCATGTGTTTTACATTGAATATAAAAGGTTTTCTCTCTCTCATTGTTTGAGTCCTAATATTATAAAAGGTTTCCACTAAATCCATCCCTATTAATTTTCATGTGAACCACATTCCCAAACCCACCCATCTGTGTACCGAAGAGCCAAGCCAAGTGTAAAAAGGGTTTATTTCATATTCTACCTTAACAAATATGTGATAAATTTCAATAGAATTTATATGGTAGAAATACATATAAAGAGTAATCCTTAGTATCGATCTATTTTGACTTTAAGGAATAAAGGGAATTTTTTTTTTTTAAGTTTATCTTAGGAGGTAGAACTAAACTGTCGATAACCCACAAAAGAAACCACGGCCCGTGAGCATCATATGCAAACAGAAGTTACTCCTATGTTTGAAACAACACCTCACATCATTATAAGGGTTGGAAACCACTAAGAAACCCATACTAAGTTTGATTGAAGGTACTCATTGTTATGCAGGTTTATGGATTGATAGAGTCTAACGGGGCAGGGTCCTCGATAGTAACCTATGAAGTAAGTAGACATTATGGAATAGCAGGCTTTCTTACAGCTCATGTGGAAGCTAAAGTGGTGGAAAAAACTATTGGAAAAGCTATTCCCCCCAACCAAAAATGGGAGCTCTGGTTGCGGGGACCTACAATCATGAAAAGTATTCCCAAGTCATCTTCAAAAAAATTTCGTTGGAGACTACTTTCAAAGCATTTAACAAATTTTTAGACCTGGTTAATTGGATTCTGTTTTTGAATTTTAAGACAGTTATTTCAAAGAATTTAACAAATTTTCATACCTAGTTGATTGGATTATGTTTTTTATTGGAGCCTGTTTTTCAATTTTAAGACAGTAATTTCAAAGCATTTAAAAAATTTGCAGCCTGGTTGATTGAAGTCTGTTTTTCAATTTTAAGAGAGTGATTTGGATAGTGCCCTAATCCCTGCATCCATTAATTATGAGAAAAATATTAAGCTGTTATATCACAATTATAAATAAAAAAATAAATAAGTAACAGTGAAACTACCTATCGCGAGAATGACAACAGGGATGCCTATTAAAGATTCTTTACCCCGAACTCAAAATCTGTAATTTTTGTAGCCACAATGTTCTCAAGAAGTAATAATATTGCCCTAACTAGAGAAATTGAACCATGTAGGCATTCTGAGATAGAAAATAGAGAGTTTAATACAGTTGAATATTCTATTAATTCAGGCATACCACACTTCACCTGCAAATACATCACCATGTGTCTCACTATATAACTATGGGATGACTAGATTCGATGGACATAAGAGATACTGAATCACTTAGAACTTACTTACATTGCAAAACAATAAATTTTGAAACACCACCTTCTAAGTGAGGTAAATCAAGATAATTTACTAAAAAGATAGCTCAATAAACCTATCACATCATTTTAACCTTCCGATAGCTCCCAAATCAATGGTTTAATTTAATATGATGTCATAATAGTCTCTTCCACAGCTTGAAGGTTTCAGCTACTCCATGCATGTTATCTTGGTAATGAGGAAGAAACTAAGTTAACTTTGGACTCAGAAGTTCAGTACTGAGTTGATTTAATTTAACTACTTTTAATATGAGATATGAACATTCCATTCTTAGCAGAAGCAATAAGCCGAAAAGGAACATACCTAAAAATTTGTAGCAAAAATTAGTAGACGAACCCAGGCTATCCCTGAAGATTCTGAAGACGTCGTGGAAGACAACCAAATTCCCGTGAACAAAAAAAATCAGATTAAAATCAAATTAAAAAAAAACCAATAAAAAATAATTACAGAAAATAAAAAATTAACAAAATTTACCTCAGCGTCGAGGCTCAAATAAAAAAAACATGAAATCAAAATAAATCAACGAAGAAGACCTCGTCACACGAGACACCAAATCAATAGAAATCAACGAACAAGACTTCGTCACACGAGACAGATGTGAACGAGAATCATGCAAGACACCAAATCAACAGAAATAAAAAAACAACACATCATTATGCGAGAAATATGTCAATAAGAAACCTACAACTTTTTGCGGACAATATATTTATAAAATAATAGTTCGGCCGAACTATTTTAGAAGTCCGGCCAAACTAATAGTTCATCTGATCTTTGTTTTCCAGTTATCGAATCTCTGGCCAAAAATCTATTTTCCATTGTCATCAGTAAGTCATCAATGTAAATTGTAGAACAAGTTTAGTCAAACTAATTTTGAAAGTTCAGCCGAACTCCTGAATAGTTCAACCGAAATTTGACAAATTTTCAGCCTAACAATTGAGGGAAAATTTTTTATACCCCCGATTCTCAAAAAAGTGTTACCCATCTTTGCACTTTTACCTACTTGCCTCATCTGTTGAATCTGCCTTTCAATTCTGCGAATTCGGGCTGTTGCATGCTACTATGGCACCTTGATATCTTGTAACTTAGTTTTGATCTCTCAGAGGATTGAAATCACTTTAGGTTTGCCCTCTATTGGTTGTAATATTTGTAGTGCTTTTACCAAAACACATTTTAGAGTCTAGTATGTATGGATACATTGATGAAATAGAGAAATATGACCTCTATTATTTCCTAGATCATTTACAAATTCCATGCTTTCCTCCTGTCCCTCTATGTCCTCTCCATAACTGTTTGTTTCTCTCTCCCATCCCCGGATTGAAATTCTAATTTGTGGTGGGTTACCAGCAGAGTATGCTTTGAAGAGATTCTCCATTATCTCTTTCTATGTCTTCCTACCTCTCTTAACTAGCTCAGCCATATTTTTGGTGAGTTGTTGCATTCCTTTTTCTCTTGGATTAGGTTGATGCCTTACAGATTGTCTTTTAACCATTTTTCTAGAACCTGTATATATTATCAGAAGGCCATTGTACCTAAGCTGGAAATGTTGACGGGGAGGAGTGATCTTCAGCAATACCTATGAAACCTCCAGGGAAGGTGTGCTCTACAGGAAACTCTTCGGGAACTCCTTTGCTGCTCCTACCAAAACACATGAATTGTTTTCCTCCCTGAGCTCATTTCCTTAAACTTTTCCATTTTTGTTTCCAATGTTGGCCTGAAATTCCTAGTTGGCATACCATTTCTGTCATAATGGACCTGTATGTTGTGTATTAATCTCCCTGCATTCTCTTAATTGTTGACAGGTACTCCCACACTATGGTATCATGTTGATGCATATTCATTGCCCTCCACTTGCCTCGTCACATTTGGTGTTCGGCACCCCGATTGGGGGTCTTGACTTCTAGATTTATCCTTCTCTATAATGATCTAAAGGGGATGTAATTCAATATCCCATATCTTGTCTCTTTGATTCGCATCCAACTGTCGTTCCTCATTTTGACATCCCCAATTTTCTAAAAAAATTGTAGTCTCATTTCTTGTTCTGCGAACATACAATGGTATGAGATATTGGATTTGTTGTATTAGTGCTCCTATATCTTGTATAAGGCATGTTTTTCTCCAACTTTTGATTACTTTTTCTCAGCGTGTCCCTTGTTGAAATTTACTTATCACCCCTATGAACATTGTCGAATCTTCTTCTACAATGAGTCGATGATAATTTTCTCGTTTCTCTATTATGAGCCCTTGTTGCACTACTGTTAGCCCAGCCTCATTCTTAGTTACATAGCCTATATCCATTGCATATACACTCCAAGTTATTCCTTGAGAATTTTTGAATATTCCTCCTACTCCTACTTGGCCTGGGTTACCTTTTGATGCCCCATGAAAATTAATTTTGATAAATCCACATTGTGGTGGTACCCATTTATCTAATGAGTTTTGTCGAGGGGGTTTAAATTTCCAAACAATATTTTCTAGCATTTTAGGTTTTAAATTTAATTTCGCTAGTATTTGGCCTTCTATACATGTAGTCTTGTAACCTTCATCAACCCATTTATCTAGTAATATAGTTTTCTTGATCTTTTCAATGATTCCCTGCCATATTTAATTTTTATCTTGAACTTCTACATGGAAGATGCAATGATTCATTTCTTTCCTGATACCCCATAGTATAAATCTCGTTGAAAATCTCCATGCTCTATTGAGGACTTCACAATTTTATCCCCCTTTTCTCCATTTGATAATAGTCTCATTAACGCTTGTATTATCTCTGTCTTTTTGCTGAAAGATCATTTCATTAATTTTCCAGAAATTCTCTACCATTTCACAGGTATTTAGAAGATGTTCTATTGTTTCTTCTTTTCTGTTAGACATATGAAAAAGTTAAGGGCCATGCATTCCTCTCCACTATAACTAATCCCAGGCCAGTATCATTCAATTACTTTGGAGCCAAAGGAAGTGTTCCACTTTTGGCCAATATTTAAGTGACCGATTTTTTCTCCGTATAGGGACTACTATATTATGTCTATTATGAGCTTTGATGTAATATCCCTCCTGTATGGTAAGCATCAATTTTCTCTGATAGCCCCATCTGAGTATATCTTTCCCTATTGTAACAACTTTTTCTCTGGTTTTTAGTTCCTTTTCCAGATTTTTCCACTATAGTGTCTCTGGGGCTTCTGTTCAATGTCTTTGACCTTTCCATTTTCTCCATTGGTTTTCCTCTCTCTAGCACCAATTTTTTTTGTAGTTTTCCTATTTGGTGTTTTTGTGAAGAGGAAAATTTCCTCTAAATCAAGATGGCTAAATAGTTTTTCTCTTTGTTGCCATGAATCCTCCCAAAATAGAGCCATCCTTCCTTCCCTTACTTCCCAGAAACTATGTTGCCAAATTAAATCTTTGTTGATAGTTTCTAAGTTCCATATATTAGACCCTTTGGGGTTAGTATCTGCTTTTACTTTCCCTAGTAATGTCCTCGGCATGTGATATTTTCGCTCCCAAATCAATTTCAAGAGATCCTGTCCTCCTTTTATCCATCTCCACCATAATTTTGCTCCCATAACTTGATTTTACATGTAGGGGTCTCGAAGGCCCAGTCCTCCTGTGGTTTTCAACTTTGTGAGTTTTTCCCATGAGAGAAGTGCCCATTTTAGAGCGTCTTCGGCCCCTTGCGAGAGAAATTTCTTAAAAATATTCACCATATTATTACATATTGTCTTTGGAACCACCATCCTAGATAATTCATACACTAGTATAGATTTAAGAACTGATTTTAACAATATTACTTGACTAGGAGAATTCAAGGCTCGAAATTCCCAATTTTGTAATCTTTTCTGCAGCCGATTAAGAAGGTCCTTCCATCGTGAAACCCTTAGGGAGGTTGTATTTAATGGAAAACCTAAGTATTTCATGGGGATTATTCTAGCATTGAAGCCTAGCATTTGAGCTAGGAATCTCTTTGTGGCTTCATTGATATTGAAAAAATAGACATTTGAAATATCATTGTTAACTAGAGTACCTGTTGCTTCCATGAATATTTTCAGAATGTTTAAGATGGATTTTTCCTCTCTGACTAAAGCCTGAAAAAATAGAAGGATGTCATCAAAAAACTATTGATGCGTAAGGATTAGATATGGTCCCCATAAGTTCATTCCTTTTAATTGACCTCCTGATAACTGAGCCTAAATTATTCTACCAAATCCCTCAGCCGCTAAGATAAACAAAAACGGCGACAGGGGATCCCCTTGAGTGAGGCCTTTGGATATGTTAAAAGGCTCGGAAGGGACGCCATTCAGAAGAATTGAGAAATTAGGGGATGAAATGAAAAAATTCAACCATTGTATCCATCTATTGTCAAAAAAAAAAGATTTGAGAACTACTATCACGTAAGGTAAACTTACGCAATCATATGCTTTAGAGAGGTCCAGTTTAATTAAAATACCTTTCACTTTGAGTGTCCTTAAAGATTCATTTGCTTCTTGAGCAGTGACAATTCCGTCCATAATTTGTCTCCCCTTCACGAAACCTATCTGTTCCGGAGATATCAGACTTGGTAGGAGTGTTTTAAGTCTATTAACCATGATCATCGACAATATCTTGTAGATTACATTACATAAATCTATTGGTCTGAAGCCTGCTGGAGTATCTGTAATGTCCTATTTTGGGATGAGCGTTATGAATGTAGCATTAAGAGTTGAACATACGTTTCTGAACCTCTTTGATTCCTCTACGAATTCCCAAATATATTGACCCATGAAGTTCCAGGTTGCTTTAAAAAATTCTGCTGTAAGTCCATCCCATCCTGGAGCCTTATTTTTAGGCATGTTCTTAACCAATTCTTCCACCTCTTTTATAGTGATTTATCGTATTAAATAAATGTTCTGATATCTACTGACAATAGAAGGAATTTTTCTAGTTATTCTATCAATTTTTTCCTGTCTATTCTGCTGAGGTTCTATGAGAATATCTTTGAAATTATCTACTAGTATTTTTTCCATATCTTTATGTTGAAGTACTCGATTCCCATTTTGGTCTTTCAATGAGAATATTTTATTATGCTCTCTCCGTTAAATCAATTTTTTATGGAAAAATTTTGTATTCCTCTCCCCTTCCTTCAACCATTGTACCCGTGATTTTTGCTTCCATAACACTTCTTCTTTCTTTCTTCATTCTTCCAGTTGAATCAGAATCTTTCCTTCTTCTAGGGCAAGAGCCTATGATTTTCCATTTAAAATAATATTATGTTGAACATTCTTCATACTTTCTTTCAGTATTTCGTGGTCCTGATGGATATTACCAAATTCTATTCTATTACATTTATTAATTTTTGATTTAAGTCTTTTCAACCGAAGTTGAAATGAGTGCATTATCTTCCTTCCTACAACATGGTTATTTTCTCACCATTGTTTTTCTTTGTCTAAAAATGTGGGATCCCTTAACCAGAATAGTTCAAATCTGAAAGGCCTATTCTTCGGATTTTCTTTGATGTCTATTTCTATGCTTATAAGCCAATGGTCTGAACCTAACGTTGGAAGGATTGCTACTTCACAATAAACATCTAAGCTTACTAAATCTTCTGAGGCTAGAAATTTGTCCAATATGGATGCTATCTGATGTGTTTCCCCACTTCTATTATTCCAAGTGAAATTTCCATTCACTGTAGGTATATCTACAAGTTTAAGATCAGTGATTAAGTCCC
Organism: Pinus albicaulis; assembly: GCA_034641835.2. NCBI lineage: Eukaryota > Viridiplantae > Streptophyta > Pinopsida > Pinales > Pinaceae > Pinus > Pinus albicaulis. The sequence goes on from CM076582.1 coordinate 1,472,446,595, forward strand.
AAAATTGTTCTATATCAACGTCTTCTCTCCTTATTCCACCTTTTTTCAGTAAGATTTAATATCATGTTAAAATCTCCTCCTAATAGCCAAAATTTCTCCTGGTACATGTTGCTAAGATTCCATATACTCTGTAAAAATGCCTCTCTTTCTCCTAGAACTAGAGGCCTGTAAACAACTGATATGAATACCTTTTCCTTTGTTCCTACTCGTCGAAAACATCTTGTTAATATGTGACGAAGGCCTATCCAACCTTCCACTACTACCTCAGCAGGAATCCAGAGAATGGCTATACCCCCTACCGTACCTCTTGAATCAATAGCCATGACCTCAAAGTGTCATTTAAAAGAGTGAAGTATAGTGTGAAGTTTCTAGGTCAAAACTTTTGTTTCTTCTAACATCATTACTTGAGGCTTTTCTGTCTTGAGTCTTTCTTTTAGATATCATTGTTTTCCTTTACTATTGAGGCCTGTAATGTTACAGGATATTACTTTCATTGAGTAACTTTTGGTATTGGTTGGAATATCATTGTTAACGGTATTGTCTTTCCTGTATTAACTAAAATTTCACTGACCAGTTGTATTGAATCATGCAATGTCCTTCCTCCTTTTTTCTTACTTCCTTTTATTCTTGATTGGATCCTTTTAATGTAATGGTTTTAGGGGTACCTACTTCTTTTTGCACTTGGGCTATCAGATAATGTTCGAACATTTCCTCTGGTCTTCTGGAATGAATCTATCATCCATATTCCTCCATTCATGCAGTAATCGCTTCAGGACCCTTTATTCAGCACATAAATCTCCCTTGTTTAGTTCAATGTCCATTGGCGTCTGTTCTATTATAGTATTATCTTCTACTTCAATGGGTTCTTGTGGTGCTTTTCTCTTTGCTACAAGAATTTTTTGGATTGTAATTTCTTAATCTTGCCTAGGGCTTTCTTCCTCTGTATGAAGAGTTTCTCTTTCTTCCTGTAATACTTCATAGTGATTTGGTGATAGCTTCTAGTTAGGCATTCTCTGTTGATTGTTTTATCCATGGGATCTGACATACATGCTTTGAATATGGCACGAGGGTGACTAGATGAAGAGAGATTCACTCAGCTATGTTTATGGCCGGGTGGTACGTGGGACTACCGAACCTCGTCAATTATTTCTTATGTCTAACATAAGCTAAGTTCTCTTTATTTTGTTCTTACTAATGTGTGGATTTAATGGTTTTTATCTAACTACTATTTCCATGGTTTTATGTTGGTTATAATAATGTTTAACTAATTGATTTGGGTCATGGCTATTTTAAGTATTTACTTGTAAATGCTAATATAATTGATGTAAGACCTAATTAATGTCATATATGTTAAAATAAGAGGGTGGTTATCCTTCTTGTAATGCCTCTTTATTTTTTTCATTCATATATGCTCTATCTTGTATCCTAAACCTGTAGATCTCATTCTTGCCAAGTGTTTAACAGAATTGCAGTCCCGGTTGGGGATGGTCAGGCCTATTCCTAGAATTACTTCTGGTATATTAGTCTTGTCATTATATATTTAGTTGACTCTAGAAGTTACAAGAAGTTCTACGAAATGGCCATAATTATGGGGTTGAAAAGTTACTTAAAACCTACGGCCGTAGGCACACGTCTGGAAAATTTAGTCCCTAGATGTAGGAATACACATTTATGGGTGCATCCGAAGCCTCCTATACCCATGCATTCAGAAATGAAGGATAGTTTTGGGTTTTTTATTGATAGAAGTTCAATGGGACACAGGGACAAGTTAGGTGGATGATTGGGATAGCCTCTCAGGGTCTTGTAGTAGGAGGTAGATTTCATTCATGTCTATCATGTATCCTAGACCTTTATATTTCATTCATGCCAAGTGTTTAACAAAATTCCAGTCCCAGTTGGGGATGGTCAGGCCTAGTCCTAGACTTAGTTTTGGTATATTGGTCTTGTCATTATGTATTTAGTTGACTCTAGAAGTTACAACAAGTTCTAGGAAATGGCCAAATTTATGGGGTTGAGAAGTGCCTTAAAACCTATGGCCGTAGGCACACATCTAGGAAATTTAGTCCCTAGATGTAGGAATACACATTTATGGGTGCATCCAAGGGCTCCCATACCCATGCATTCATAAATGTGGGATATTTTTGGGTTTTTTTTTTATAAAAGTTCCATGGGACACAGGGAGAAGACAGGTCGATGACTGGGATAGCCTCTCGAGGTCCTCTAGCAGGTGGTATAAGTTTTTGTTATGGTTTTCCACTTCAATTCCACTTACTTAAAGTCATCAAGGAGGATGAGTATATCTTAACTACCCATGATCTTATGTTTACCCTGGTTGGTCGGTTACTTGTGAAGGTGTGAGAAGAGGTGGAGGTTACAGGGGGTGTCAGATCATGGTTGACCTCTCCTTCATTGGTGTGTTGATCGTGCTTTCATATTTCATATGTGTTACTCATACTTATATTTTATGTACTTATTGCATATGTATGGCATTGGTCATAGTTGCAATGTTGTCGCCATATGAAAGTTGATGGTGATTGTATGTGGTTCCCATGCGTGGATGTCAGTCGTATATGCATTTTTTATTCATTTGAGTTTTGATATGTTGTTATGCATGCATTCTCATGGTTAAGGTTGTTTTCCATGAGGTCATTGCATGCATTTTATGTCATCATGATGTTTTTGATAAGATATGATGTTGATATGTTGTCTAAGATAGAACCGGACATGTAGATCATCAAACTGAAGTAGTAGCACTAAAATTCATGGTAATAGTAGATCGTCATCTAGGTTGTATGTTTGGCATGTAGGTATGTGGTTAATGGGTGTTATAAGAATTAAGGTTACTTATATACATGTTTTTCATTTTATTTTTTGTGTGGTTACATATATGATAAATGTTAGTGAATAAGTGTGGTCATATGTACGTTCGTCGGATAGCCATACATGGTAATAACATTTTGTTGTTTTATGTTACTTAAACTTGATGATTATTTCACATATTTTTTATGAGCATGTTATATGTTGACTTCTTTTTGTTATATGTTAGCTAACTTGATTATTAGGGTTATGGAATTAAGATATTGATGTTTTATGTATTGTGCTCATTTGGATTGGCCTATGTAGATGGTTATGGTTATAACATTTAGGTATGAGTTAATATGTTGTGATATTATGACATAATAACCTAGATGGAATGTGTAGATATGTGATTTCTATGAAAGAAACACAATTGTTTATGGGCCTATGCTGTGAACGTGTTAACTAGTTTCTATTATGGATATCATGACCTTATTTATGTTTGAGGTTATGTGTTCTAAAGTTATAACATGCTAATAACAAATTTAACGTTTGAATGAGAACTATTACCTCAAAACGAGAACTAGAACAAAAAAAAAATCAAAAAAACATGAAGAAATAACCTAAAACGTAAAGTGTTATTCTAGAATAACCTTTCTTTTTCCTAGGTCAAATTTTCAACATTTTTTAAAAATGGAAGTAAAATCCAAATTTTTGTGTGCCAAAAACACCGTAAAAATTAAAAGTATTGATGTTGGAATAACGTCTCCAATTTTTTGTGTTCAAAAAACACCCCAAAAACAAAATATATTGATGTTGGAATAACGTCGCCAATTGCTTTGTAAAAAGACACGTTGAAAAAAAAAATTGTCAACATATTTTAATAATGACTAAAGATACAATATCATAACTATTAAAAGTCTGAAAATTTCCTACGATACATGTGACATTAAAGATAAAATATCAAAATTCCTAAAATTCCAATGCTTTTCAGGCATGGTGTTAAAGATAAAATATGATGTCTGTGAAAAGCCTTAAAATTATAAGGATGACATTAATGAAAAAATATCATCTCTACGAAAATTTTGAAAATTCCAACATTTTCCAACCACAGTGTTAATATTCTTTGAAAAAATTCTTGCCATTTAATTTATTTTAATGTATTTTATTTTACGTGTATCATATTAATAACGATTTATTAAATATAATGTTTTTTATATATATAATGTATTGAAATCACTGGATAGGAAACTTTTCAGTAATGATGAATGAACAACTTTACAAAACAAATGAATTTATATGTCAATTTGGAGTTTTTGATACTCCGTACATTAATTTTTTTTTTTTGGAAAATTCTCTTAATATTTTATTTTTAAATCTTTAAATTGTTTCTTCAAACCAATATTTGATTATTGAGAAATATATATATTCTATTTTTATTTTCATACAATACTAATAATAATAATGATAATATTAATAATATTAAAAAATGGAAACTAATAAACATATTAAAGACTATGCAAAAAAAAGGGGTGTTTCCATAATCGTATCGACCGCGAAAGAAGTACACAATCGATAAAAAATTATTCTCCTAGACGTTTTGCTTGTACATTTTTTTTTTTTACATATATATGCAATCAAATATATTGAGAACATGAACACATTGAAACAATACAAAGTAAAATAAACAAAAAAATAAAAGAAATAAAAACAAAAAATAAAAGCATAAAAAAACAAGTTTACAGAAAAGAAAACATTAAAAAAACATAATTTAAGAAAATAATTTAAACAATTGACCAAAAAAACATAAAACTATCTAAATAATAATGATGAGATAAACTAAAAAGAAAGAAAAAAAACATTAAAAAAAAAACACAAAAAATACAATATAGACAAATTAAAAAAAAAAACTTCAAAATAAATAATAATAATAATAATAATAATAATAACAACAACATATAAAAAAATTAAACTTCTAAAAAAATATTGAAGAAACTTTTTTTTGAAGAAATTAAAAAAACAAATCAATATTTGAAAAAAAAGCATTAAAAAAAAATTAAAGAATGGAATACCTTATTCATAATTCTCATAAATGTTGTTGGAGAGTTGGTAAGACCAAAAGGTAGAACCACAAACTCATAATTTTTGTAGTAGGTTTAGAATTTTTTCTTGGGCATGTATTCATCCCTTACCCTTATTTGATGATATCCTAATCGTAAATTTATTTTAGGAAACACAGTAGCACCTTTGACTTGGTCGAATAGATCATATATCCTGGGAAAAGGGTACTTATTCTTCATAGTCATCTTATTAAGTTGTATGTAGTCTATACACAAGCTCATCGTGCCATCCATCTTGCAGAAAAATAAGACAAGAGCTCCTGAGGGGGGCACACATGGGTGAATATAACCTTTATAAAGTAATTCATGTAGCTTCTTTTTGAGTTCAGTTATTTCTAGAATGTTCATCCGTTAAGGATTTTTTGATACAAGTTGAAGACTCGACATTGGTTCGTATGGTGATTTGGTGATCCAAATAATTCACAAAACAAGCTATTAAGAACATTTGAATACTTTTGTAAACTAGGAAATGACTGAGGTCGATGCCCAAAGTCGCAACATATTTCACAATAATATGTTGCATTCATACCTGGTGGGCTACGAAATGACTAGAACTAAGTATGACCCTAATAATAGAAGGAAAAATATACCTATGCAACTCCTACAGTCGGTGGCGGTGGAGGACCCATAGGTGTAATGCATGCTCCGGGGCCCCGTAATCATAGGAATTTCATGACATGGTGTCCTTCGACCTAGCAATGGGTACACCATACCTGAGGTCTTGTCGGTCGAACTAGTGCAAAATTCATCAGTATTTTAATTAAAGTATAAATTTGAGTTTCGAGCCCCGTAATGGCAGGATCTCATGATGACCCCCTTTCCTTATACTACTATGGACATCCTGACATAGCTTCAATTATCATAGCCAACTCGAGAGCATCTTCTATTGTATTCATATTTTGTTGTGAGAGAAAAGTCCTGGTCACGGGTAACAAAACATTGTTAAATGTCCCTTTGATGGTGAGGATCAATAGGATATGATAATTTACTCATGGAGTCCTTGAATCATTGCATATGCTGCCAAGATAATCACCCCTCCCTTTGGCAGATGTCCAGTAAATCTGATAGTCCTAATTCATTCAACTGCAACAATTTAAACTCATGAAATTCAGATTGTCGTACACTAGTGTATCTTCATGTGATATTTTAGCTATACAGTTATCTAACATAGGTATCCAGAACCCTTCTTCTACTTTATGCATCAGAGTAACCACATTTAAACCCTATGTCCTAGATCCACTTTTACTTACGTTGGGATTCCTTACTGTACCAGAGAAACAACTTCCTCCTACACGTTATCTCTGAAATTTTCGACTCTCCATTTCCTTTTTCTGCTATTCTAAACTACTAACAACATCACCTATGCACTATAAATATCTTCTTCTAGCACTAAGTTCCTACAAATTCTTCTCAGCCACTCTTCAACTATCCTTGCTCTCTAGAGCACTCAAAAATCTTTTTCTTGCCATAAATTTTCTTGATTCAGTATGATACTTCATTCATCCTCCCAAATTAATGGAAGATTCCTCCTCCCTATTCCATTCCCCCAAACCAAGTCGTTTATGCTACCATTTGACCTCGTCAAAATTATAACATGTGCTCTTATATTATAAGTACTTTAATCCAAAGCGGAATTTCCATCAGCAACCATCCTCGCATGCAAAATTTCAATACTTCTTCTACAATGGAGAATAATTGATGTTTTTTAGCTACAAAAGTCACATTAACCTAGAATTAAATGACTTTTTCCAGCTTTGTAAGCCAAATCTCTAGCTTCTCCAGAAAATAACACCAAAATATCTCATACTGATCACAACCAGGTTTTGCATATAGTATTTCTTCTTTGACATAGTCTAAATTATTTTCCCTAAGCTATGACTATTGTAAGACAAAGCGGTCTACCTCATTCTGCCACCATTTTTGAAGATTGTGATAGATATAACATAGGCACACAATCTAAAACCCTTGTCGTAAACCTCAAGTTCTTGATAACATAACCCATTTTTGGAAATAAAATTTGGATTCAGATTGACCCAAGGTTCGACAGGGGGTGCCAACAAAGAGCCTCCGTAGTCTAGCACTTCACCGACATTTTCACTCCTCTAGAACTAGAGGAGAGTTTTACCTAAGGTGAGCCAAAACCATAAATCATTTAAAGGGAGTTTAGATATGAAAAATCATGGGCTTCGTACCCATTCTTATTCTCATTCTTAGTTAACAAACTTAGAAAATTTATTCATAGATTAGATGCATTCATAAAAATTTAAACGGCTACAAAAATTTTCATATTATTTCCAGAATTCCCATCTTCTATTACCGATCAAAATGAGTCTATTACATCCACCATGAAAACATAGCTTGAAACATTCATAGACTTATGCATAGCTTCATAAATAGAAAATAACATAATCAGAAATTACATTCAATTCGGAAAATACACACTCAGAAAATTCAACTTGATTTTCTAATGAACGCTCAGAACATTACAACCTCAACACAAATACAACATTCCCAAAATCTCAAGAAACTTTAGCCAAAAAATATCTGGACTCGTTGTCTCCTTTTCCTTTTATCCTTGCGCTCGCTTGATCAGATACCATGCTCTCTTGATCGTGGTTTCAATGCCTCGGGTCAATACCTTTCTTCTTCCTTGATGATAGCAAACTTGATCCCTTATTTCTCGGTACGTTGCCTTGTTTTTTGTTGCACGAGCTCCAAAATGAAAGTGTTTCCATTTTGAATTTTTAGGCACTCTCTTTTCAATAGCTTCACATAAAACATCCTTCATGACTATTTTTTTTTCTAAAAATGAAGGACCTAGTATGCACCTTGTATAAACACTTTTTTATATCAAAATTTCTCTAGAGCATGGTTATATTTAATTCTCACCGAAGTATTTTCCCTACTAATATCCACAGTCAGTTACTTCTCAAAAATTTAGTAATATTCTCATTCAGATCAACAAAAGGTGATGGATTTTAGTTATACACTTATTCCTAAAAGCATAGATCGAGGTGAAACTATTATCATATGGAAATCATACACAGATATGTACACATTACGAGACACTCATAAGAGAAACTCAAAGTTACTGATGAACACATAGAATGGTGACAATTTTAGTTGGAAACACCATTAAGGAAAAAAATAAAAAACTTTCCTAAGGTTCAAGCTAAAAAATTAGACTGCGTGGGTGCACAATTATTGAAAATCAACGGCTGCGCGACTATTTGTTCGGTATCTGCATGGTCTTGGAAAGTCCAATCAGCACCTTGGGTTGTTAACTTGCTTCAGTAACACTCCAAATATTTATTTGATGGGATGGTAAATTTGAGCATTGAGCCCCAATAATCCTTCGAGGAAGGGAATTGGTAGCTCTCATCTCATTTATGAGGTGAACCACAACATTGATGAGCCAAGGGGAGGAGGAGGCATTATGAAAATTTATAAATACAATTTCTAGGAGACCTAAGAAATAAGAAGAAGAAATGAATTTTTATGCTACCAAAATTTCTCCCTAGGAATGAAGCATTTCATTTATGAGATGATTTAATCATTTATATAGTCTTTTCAATTCTTTGAGTGATAGAGGAATCTTGAAAGGAGATTGAGGAAATGAACTTCCTTCTTGAGGAATTTTTAGCACCATTACTCAAGCAATTCTTTGCAAGTGTCCTATATTGATATATTCTATCTATTCTACATTCAAAAATGAATAAAGTGAACCCTTTCCCATTAATTTTCTTATGTGTTTGCTTCATTAAGTATTTTTCATGTTTTATTTCTTAGTTTTTAGTTTATGTTTATGTATGCATTATTTTCATTTTTACAGTGTTTTAATTACCCATGTTTATCGACTAACAAAACCAATTTATTGTGTTTTCCTTGTAGGAAACAACCAACTCCAAGGAATGTGTATTTGGTACTCCATAGAAACAAACACACTACCATACAGACATTGGGAGAGAAAGAATTGACTTAAACCCAAAAATTAGCAGGACACTGCTAAGTGTTAAGAGGGTGTGAAACGAGAAAAAAAAACTAATTTGTGCTTCTAGAAGATAGAAGTTGGAGCTTGCAGGGAACTATTGAGAAATTATGTCCATGGTTGGGCGGAACAGGACAGACTTTAATACATTTCCAAGAAAAATTTAGATAAGTACACGACCATGTGGATAATTTTGCGTTAATTAATTTTTTTATTGCCATTCAAGGTTATGAAAGAATGAGTTAGGATGCTCTTATGGTTTTAAATGATTTATTTATTAGTATTAAAATGAATGGAAAACCCCACTAATTTTATGTGAGTGAAATATACATAGATGTATGTGTATTTGTATTGCTTATGTTGGAAGAAAATTTGTGGTTATAGGAACATAGTAAGTCTTTCCTCTGTTGTGGTGGAATGGGGATGAAACCCTACCTAGGGACTAACCCTAGTATCCACTATATATGAGGACATGAATAAAGTAACAAAAATGTTTTGATTATGGTATAAGAAGTACCAAGGTGGTAAGGGGAATAACACTCTGTACACAATTTGCATTTAAAAATTAACACTTCACTTGAATTAAAAATTCTATTCATGACAATTGTACAAATATATATAGGTTTTTTATTTTTTACTTAAAATCCAAAGAAATACCATCAACAAAAGCCACATTAAATGAACAGAATTTGGAAAAAAATTCTACATAAAATTTTTATGAGAATAGAACCTTTAGAAAAATATAGGGTTTGACCTATATATGTATCACCAAGTAAAGAAAATAAAATATTTGTAGTAAATTATAGATATATTATCCAAATTTTCATAGATTTTTACATATAGAAAATAAAAATAAATGGATAGACTGTGAGGGTCAAATTCATGGGAACTTCACTCAATTAACGTCTGACATAACATGTGCAGTCATGCCATACTAAAGAATGCCCTTAATTTGACTACATATTGGAGAAAGCCTCTAAAAATCACATTTTTTAACCCCATACCAATACTAACCCAATACACCTTATCAATTTAAAAAACCCACACTTTCACTAGATATTGTAGGTATCCATTTTTTCATTAGCAGTTTTTTTACCCCTTTATATATTTTCATTAACTTGGAGCTCTATTTTTTTTAAACATGATAATATAAAACCCTTTATCCCTTATTATATTCTCAATCTATTGTATCATTTTTTCGTAAATATATATCCCCCAATATGAATGCACATTGTATGGCATTTCTCACCCTAGTGAAGCCCTACTGGTAAAATTTATACTTGGTGACAAAACATTGTCTCAAACAACAAGCAAACTTTTTTTATGATAATATTTCTAGCAAGGCAATCCAAATGATAATATAAAATTATTCAAAGACAGGGTAGAACCCTACTGTTTAACATCTTAAACTTGAGGTTGCATAGCTTGGCTCTCAACCTCTTCAAATGTAAATGAGGCCAAAGTAGTAAAGGGAGTAAGGGTAGGTAGTTAACCTAAAAAGGTTAGAGTAATGCTCATCATTGATTAAACCAAGAAAAAAGCACAACCATTGAACTCATCACATGTATAATGGTTTATTGGGACATGAACCTCTCCTCCCATGTGTTACATTGTTCGAATGATATGAGGCTTCCATGGGGGCAGAAGGTAGCCACGAAGGCTTCAAAGAGTGAAGAACCTTGCAATAAAAGTTCTCCAAGGAAAATAAATATGAATGTCACACCAAGGAAGTAAATATATTTATTTTGCAATATGTATGAACTTATATTATATAAGGTTAGCCACATTTTTAATATTAACTTTCAAACATTGATATAATATTGTAAGCTTGTAGTATTGTATAAATGAATACAAAAATAATTGCGACCTTAAGCTATGGGGAAATATTGGGTAGGATGACACCTTAGCTTTCCATACCCCTCAATTTGTAAGTGAAAACATTGTGCAACAAAGGAAATATATAACTAAAGTTTCATACCATGTTCATCAAAGCTAGGCGACAAGACTAATTTAATGTGGAGAGCATAAAATAACTCTTTGTTGTTGAAGAGTTAAAGAAAATTTTGGAATCTTTTTTTTTTACCTTTGTGAAGAAATGCTCAAGGGATATTTAGTGAATGTAGAAAATAATACATACATTATATTGTTAAAAGAAAAATTATTGGTAATTTATAGTTAATTTATAGGTGGTTCTAATAGGGATGTTAGTGAATATGTCCTTTTAAATATTGCACTAGTAGATGTACATGAAGGGATAAATCTTTTTACAATATTTTTTTTAGTAAAAAATATATAATAATATGCATCGGTTCTCACTTAAAATATTAATTTCATTTCATTGTGCATAGATGCTCTCTAGAGCACAATATGGAAGATATTTCTAATGTCATGACTTTTCATGTCCCGTGAGCATTTAAAGATTAATGCAATGTAATCTAAAATTTAATTCCTTCAAAATAAAATAATGTTTAATTCAATGGTATTCATTTGTTGCATATTTAAAAGGAGGAACAAAATTAGCCTAGATCTATCCTAACTCACGATCTACCAAGCCTCTATTCATTTTAGCCCTATAGATTCTTGACCGATATATATACGTGAGGTTTTATCAAACATTTTCTGGTAAAAGTATGATACATAGGGAAAATTATAATAATTCAATCATTCCAATAAATATTTGTAAATAGGTTTTTAAAATAAATAAATAATATATTAGATTTTTAAAAATAATTTTAGTTTATTCATTCTTTTATACTTAAAATAACCTAGATCAATTTTAACTTTGGATCTTGGTTCGTTTAATTCCAGCTTTGAATATGTTATATTCCACATGAATATGAAGGAGCAACACCATGGGTTCAAAGCTCAAAACCCAAGGTAATAATTCTTGAAAATTAATAAATTAATAATATATTTTTAGTTTAATTTAACTAACTTAAAATGTTTACATGACACTACATAACATTACATTGCTTGGAGAGGTGCTTTCAAATCTAATAGGGAAAATGTGTTGTAATGCTTTGTGAACATTTGGTGAAAATTTTGACTAAGACAAATTGCATAAAATTAAACTTTAAAAAAATAATTAAAAAAAATAATCAAATGTTGTCATATCATGTAAGGTATAGTTTTTGTAGGATACTCGGCTTTGACAATGCATGGTTTTTCCCATGTTATTTTTCTCTAAAGTAGCATATTTTTAGGTATTAAATTCCAATTATTAGGTTGAGCCGTGATCTAGATCCTAATATGGTAGACATATAACATAAATAAAATTAAATAAAAAGATCAATCTAATCTAAACATTTTAACTTTGTGAAAATAAAATAAAACCAGTAAAAATAAAGTTGCGCCGAGTTTATTCATATGGATACACTTGACCGTTTAATTTCCCCACTCTAAATAAGATATATTTTACATTAATACAAAGGGTCAATACCACTTGTTCTCAATACCATGGGTAGAGAGTATTGGCCCATTGTATTCATGTGGAATATAGCCTATTTAAAGGGGAAAAGTAAACTAGCATTGATCCATCTTAACTAGGGATCTACCAAGCTCAGAGAGGATCAAATTTCTTCAGATGCAAATCTCTTTTTAAACTTAAGATATTTTATCCCTCTCTACAACGTACATCTAGTCCATTATGATCCCTCTTTGCACCCCTACACATCTAGTACATTTTCCTTTATGATGTGATTGGAATATTAATTTTGTTTTTTGATTAGCTTGATAGTATGATAGGGTTAATAGATGATCTATCTTGAGAGCTTCATGTTTGAAGCTTAATGTTTGATATTTATCTGTTTGAGTAGTGGGAGATCATCATTTTCCCTGTTTTGTTCCATATTCTCTATTTTTGTTGATAATATGCACAGTATGTTGTTAGTAAGTTACAAGATACTGATATCATGTTTTTTTTTCAGTAAAACATTTTCATTGAAGCTTAATGTTTGATATTTCTGTGTTTGAGTAGTGGGAGATCATCATTTTCCCTGTTTTTGTTGATGTCCATATTCTCTATTTTTATTAATGATATGCAGAGTATGTTGTTAGTAAGTTACAAGATACTCATATGATATTTAGTAAATTACAAGGTACTGATATGATGTATTTTTAGTAAAACATCTCATTAATGTTTTGTTTTTTTTTAATCCAGAATAAAATTGAAAGAAAGTGCAAATGGAAAAAGTTAATTATAATATTGGAAAATAGCTTATTCATCTATACCATAGGCAGGGTCATGGTGCTACTCCTGCTCGTAAAGATTTTCCAGGTTAATACCATTTATATCACTCAATTAAAGCGATCTAAATTTATACGCGTAAATTTGGTTATGCCATGTTTTGGCCGCCTGCTCGTGATGGACTTCCTTCAACATCAAGTTTAACTTGGTCTGGTAGCAACTGTCTTGACATGGTTAAGTTCTTGGAATTTAGTTTGAATTTAATTTGGGTATTAGAACTGAAATATAATTTCAATTTCATTTGAGTATTAGAATCAGCAAACTCTGATTGATTTTTCGAGGAATTTTTATGGCACCAATAAATTAAGCTTACTTTAAATTTCTGCTTATCATTACTTCACCAATATATTTCTAATATTTTAATTGCGATGTTCACTTGAATGAAAATATGTATATATTTATTTAACATTAATTTGGAGGATATGTGAATAAAATTTGGTAATCGTATCATATTTTATCAATCAGCTATATCACACGGTGCAAATAACCAAGATACTATTTCAACCAGTACAAAGACCAGGCCCCTTGGCCATGTACAATTCAAAGGAAACAGAGGAGAACACTACCTTAGCTGCTTTGCTAATTCTGACTTCATAACGCCACACGTTTGGCTTTCCCATCTCTTTCTGCTGTCCCTTCACTGTGAAACAGACTGCAGATGCGAATGTCCAGCCAAGGCTTTTTGGTCCAGTCAAAGTCAAAGTCACAAAGATAGGCCAGCCATATAAGTTACTGTTATCGTCTCTTTAGACATGGATTGAATTCTCTGGTTCATATTTCCTTTTAGTTGTACAGGGACAGTGAGCAAGCTCGTTGTACTAGTTGTGTTTTTACTGCAAATTGTTAAAAACCATGATTGGGCATGAGCTCAAAAAACGAGGTGCTCACCTTTGGGATTGACAGGGTTACAGGGTTACAGTTTAGGTCAGAAAATGCCTAAATTAATATAATATAATATATAACCTCACATATATTATATAACCTAATATATAATATTAGGTCGATTAATTGTCCAAGTAATTTTGTTTCATGAAGTTCTTTTTTATGGATTGATTGTCCAAATAATTCTTTTCTATAAAGTTTTTACAATTATGAATGGAGGTTGTTTTTAACGATATTTATAATCTATATTTTTTTTTTGTTTTTTAGGCACCGTGAAAAGAAAATTAGATACATAGTTTTTTAAACTATGAATGAAATGAAGAGAGATAATGAAATTGTTTTCCAATTATGAATTGAATGAATGGAAACTATTTTAAATCATATCCATAATATCTTTGTCCTATGAAATTATTTTCCAACTATGAATGGAGTCTGTTTTGAAAAATATTTATAATCTAAATCTCTTGTAGTCACCATGAGAGGAAAATCAGATACATACTTTCAAAGTAAGAATGGAATGAATAGTGATAATAAAACTATTTTCCAATTATAAATGAAATGATCGAAACTATTTTAAACAATATCCATTATTTATACCTCTTATAACCACCATGAGATACATACTTTTAAAGTAAGTATTGACTAAATAGAGATAATAAAGTTCTTTTCCATCTCTAAATAAAATGAATTAAGACCATTTTGAGCAATATACATAATTTATACATCCTATGGTCATCGTTGAAAGAAAATAAATTACATACTTTCAAACTATAAAAAGAATGAATAGAAATAGTTTTGAACAATAACTTCAAACTCAATTGCATACTTTTCTACAATGTACAATGTTTGGCGGAGTAATTATCAAATTGATATATCAACTCTGCAGGATCCAACAGGATCATGTTTGGCAGTTTAATTGTTGAATCGATATATCACCTCTACAACATCCAACAGTATTGCGGCATCCGCAGACAAACAATATCTTGGCATTCGTTTGTGCCGCTTTACGGTTTTCAGAAAGCTGAGCACATCGTTTTGTAATCTGGGTGTTCTCGGCATTCGTTTGTGCCGCTTTAAGTTTTTCAGAAAGCTGAGCACATCGTTTTGTAAGCCATGTGCGTTGTGTGTTCGTTTAGGGCGCTGTCTGGCTTGCACAAAGGTGAGCACCTCGTTTTCTGACCTAAACTGTAACCCTGTCAATTCCAATCATTTACTGGAATTGACAGGGTTACATTTCAGGTCAAAAAACGAGGTGCTCACCTTTGTGCAAACCGGAAAGCGCCGTAAACGAACACGCAAAGCACATGGCTTACAAAACGATGTGCTCAGGTTTCTGAAAAACGTAAAGTGGCGCAAACAAACACCAAGAACAGCCAGATTAAAAAATGATGTGCTCAGCTTTTTGAAAACTGTAAAGCGGCACAAAGGAACTCCCAGATACTGTTTTTCTGCGAATGCCGCAATATTGTTGGATGCCGCAAAGGTGATATATCGATTCAACAATTAATCTGCCAAACATCATCCTGTTGGATCCTGCAGAGTTGATATATCAATTCAATAGTTAATCCACCAAACTTTGTATGTTGTAGAAAAGTATGCAATTGAGTTTGAAGATATTGTTCAAAACTGTTTCTATTCATTCTTTTTATAGTTTGAATGTTTGTATTTGATTTGAAAGTATGTAATTGATTTTCTTTCAACGATGACCACAAGATGTATAAATTATGGATATTTCTCAAAATGGTCTTCATTCATTTTATTTAGAGATGGAAACGAACTTTATTATCTCTATTTAGTCCATAATTACTTTAAAAGTATGTATCTGATGACTATGATATATATACATTATAGATATTGTTCAAAACAATGTCTATTCATAGTTTGAAATTAACTAATTAATTTTGCTCTCATGGTGGTTATAAGAGGTATAAGTAATGGATATTGTTCAAAATAGTCTCCATCATTTCATTTATAATTGGGAAATAGTGTTATTGTCACTATTCATTCCATTCTTACTTTGAAAGCATGTATCTGAGTTTCCTCTCATGGTGACTACAAGAGATTTAGATTATAAATATTTTTCAAAACAGACTCCATTCATAGTTGGAAAATAATTTCATAGGGAAAAGATATTATGGATATGGTTTAAAATAGTTTCCATTCATTCAATTCATAATTGGAAAACAATTTCACTGTCTCTCTTCATTCCATTCTTAGTTTAAAAAACTATGTATCTAATTTTCTTTTCACGGTGGCTAAAAAAACAAAAAAAAAATATAGATTATAAATATTGTTAAAAACCACCTCCATTCATAATTGTAAAAACTTCATAGAAAATAATTTTTTGGACAATCAATCCACCAAAAGAACTTCATGAAACACAATTACTTGGACAATTAATCCACCTAATATTATATATTAGATTATATAAATGACAATACCCATACCTGATGATTTGTTTTCTGGCTATAAGAGGTATAAATAATGGATATTGTTCAAAATAGTCTCCATCATTTCATTTATAATTGGGAAATAGTTTTATTGTCACTATTCATTCCATTCTTACTTTCAAAGTATGTATCTGATTTTCCTCTCATGGTGACTGCAATAGATTTAGATTATAAATATTTTTCAAAACAGACTCCATTCATAGTTGGAAAATAATTTCATAGAGTTTTTGATTTTGTAAGAGCTTGATCTTTCTGATTCTGTAGGCTAATTTGAGTTTCAGATTTTGTAAGAGCTAGATTCTCGGAGTCTAAAGACAATTCATTTTTTTTCTGAATCTAGGCTATTTTCCTTTTTTATTTTTAACAATTCCATATCCAACTTACCCAACTTTGTTGATTGTTATAATTTTTTTTTCATCTTTTTTTGTCTTCTATATTGCAATAATAAGTTTATGTAAAAAATATTATGTTAGTATTTAAACTTTATATCACAGTCATTATTATACAATTTTGAGTCACTATTATACAACTTCTAAAAGATGAAAAAGAAGAGAAAGTATTGGAATTATCTTTCTATTGAATACTAAGAACTCATGGAGGACTCCCCATTTAGGCCAAAGAACTGTTTTCACGCTTGCATCAAACGAAAATTGCTGGCATGATAGAACTTTTAATGATACTTTTTGACTTTGAATGAAAGATAATGATGGATTTTATGTAATATTTTTTAAATATAAGTTGTTATTAGAAGTTTTCTGCAAGGTTTGTGGTAGGTATCTGTTTAGATTAGCTCGTGAAATGCCATAGGCACATGATTACTATATTACGGATTAGTTGGGGAAAACAATGCCACACAGAAACATGATGAATAAACTGTGTGGTTGTTTTGACGTGGAAACAAGATTTTAATTATAATATTAAATTAATATTTTTTATTTTTAAAAGAAAAAATGTCTACAGATATCTTGTATATATATAATAAGAATTACATTGTGGTAATGGCATTGCTTTTTCTCTTTTCCATATTATTTCCACATTATTTTTTATTTATTGTGTTAGAATAACACTTGCTTACATTTAAATAATATTTTAAATTTTTATTTTTATTTTCAAAATATAATTTTAATGATTTTTGTAAATTATAAATTTAAATAAATACATGAATGACTAGTCATAAAGAGAAAATTCTTGAAATGGGAGAACATGGTCATAATTACTAAAGAAACATTATGGGATGGAAATTTTTTATGTAAAAATGAGTTAATAATTTTTATTTTTTAATTAACAAAAAAAATTATTTATGTAAAAATAAAAATTTTAAAGTTAAATATTTTAATATTTTAATTGAGTTTAAATATAAAATAAAAATTTTAAATTGAATGAAAATTTTAATTCTTTACTATAATTTTTGCATGATAAAAATTATTTTTATATAGGTATTTTAGAATATATAATTTATTAAAATATTATATTTTTAGTTATTTAATTATTTCTAGATATTATTATATTGAAAATGGTGTTATGGTATTTTAAAAATATTATATTTGAAGTTAATTGTTTAACTATTTTTCTGTTCTCCATTCAATTGATTCAGTAAAATAAATTGAATTGTTTAATTTATATACTTGAATTCATTATAATTTTAAACGTTATGAAATATGTCATTAATGAAAAAATATTATTAGAGACAAGTGTGAAGCATTATCAACTCATACTTGAGTTATTTTAAATTTTAAATTTAATGTTATTTAATAAATTGATATTATTTAGATGTCCAATGCCTATTTATGACGTGTTGAATTTATAATGAATATATATTTGTAATGGCTTTCAACTTTCTTGTTTCCCCTCTAAAACTAAAACATATATATAGATATATATATATATATCACATTATATAACCCCTTTTTTATATAAATAATAAAATATCTAAAATTTATTACACATTTATTTTAATTAATATAATTTGTTTAAAATAAAATAAGCTTAAAATATATACTATTCGAACCATCTCAACCTAGTTTCTAGCTTTAAAAAAAATATTTGTTAGCATAATTTAATATTATATTTTTGTTGGTCCCGCCACCTATAATTTGAATGTTAAGAACCATCGTCTCTTGAAATGGGATTGTATAATTATTGTGCTAAACTTTGGATAAAGACTATGATTTATGTTCCTAACCCATAGAATATAAGAAACAATGTGTGATATATAGTTAATTGACCCTTGTTTTGTTGCTTTCTTGTCGTTACGATCATCATTATGGTGTTGGCGCCATTGGGATGTCCGTGAACGAAGTGCAACGTTCTCTGGAGATAGCAAAGCGGCGGATACAAAGACCTAAAATGACGACATCTACTGAAGGAAAAGATGGAGTTGAAATTAAATTTGATTGCAGTGCTGTTGATGGAACTTGTCTGGAAGTGGAAGCGAGGGGAAAGCGTCAGAAAATGAACCTTGAAAAAGAAACATCTAAATTTTATAAATCTGATAGAGATGAAACTAAATTTGATTGCAGTGTTGCTTCAAATATTGATGGAATGTGTGTGGAAGTGGAAGCGTCATAAAATTAACCTTGAAAGCTTGAAAGAGAAACATTTGAATTTTACAAATGTTGGTGGATTTTCTCTGGACGCGAGACATCATTCTAAAGGAAGGCAGCCTAAAATGAACCTGGTGAAACTAAAGATGTGTCTGGAATTTTTCTGAATGAGTGAAGGGCTAAAATGAACTCGAATTGACAATTTCAAACATTTCAGATCAATTCACGTGTTTCTTCTCCCACTTTCTTATCATCTAGCTGTAGTTCTGACTTGCTTCTTCACATGAATGCTTCTAACAATTGTACCATTTTCTTCCATGATGCCAGACGCCATTACAGCTAGTACTTATCATAAACAGACTGCTCGTTTTCCTTCCTACCCTCATCCTCGTCCTCCTATGTTTGGGTTGGAAGCAAGTCAGAACTATTGCAAGATGATACGAAAGAGAGAGAAGTAGCACCTGAATTGATCTCAAATGTTAGAAATTTTCCATCAGATTTTGTTTTAGCCCTTCACTCATCGAGAAAAAAATCCAGACAAATATTTACTTTCACCTCCAAGGTTCATTTTAGGCTGCCTTCCTTTAGAATGTTGTCTCGCATCGAGAGAAAATCCACCAACATTTGAATGAAATTCTCAAATTTAGTTTCATCTCCTTCAGCAAATGTAGTTCTTTTTAGGTCTTCGTATCCACCGCTTTCCAGTCTTTAGAAAACCCTACAGTTTATTCTTGGACCTACATTGGAGTCCTTTAACTGGTTCGTGGTAAAGATGGAAATAAATATAAGTTGTCATGCTCAGATATTTAAATGAAATGAGAATAAAATAACTTTAGGCCACCTTCCTTGACAGAGGCCATAAAAATAATCCTTTCTTTTATATGTTAAAAATTTAATTCCAGCTACAGAGCAGAATGACACAAGGCACAATGTTTTTTGTTATAGTCCACACATTTTGGTATTTACATGCTAAAAAGTTAATTCCAACTACAGAGCACAATGAATGACAGAAGGCCCAACGTTTTTTTGCTATAGTCCATACTCCACCGCTCATTGATTGTTTGCATTTAAACACCTGCAAAAAAAATTCTTTTGTTATGTATGTAGCTCTGTCTCACTGTATAAAACTGTGATTTAATTCACGCAAACCATGGAATTTGTCTATCTAGGCAGTGGAATAGTGCAGATTGTAGCTTTCTGCCAAAACTCTGGTCAACTAAAATTTAAAAAATAAGGTAGTTGGAGTGTTTGAAATCTATTTTTGATAGTGGAAATGGATTTAGAACTATAAAAAACCCTTAAGACACTCAAAATACTAAAGGTTTACAACTGTAAACAAGGTTATGATAAAATATTTGCTAGATTTTTTCGAAATATTTGCAAGATTCTGGACCAAAACGCTGTTTTTTTTTACACTACATGCAAACCATGTCTGGAAAGCCCTCCATTACTCTTTATAAACCTTCTTTAGCCACCATTTAAACACTATCCTAGTGCCATTTAAAACACCACCCACCAAAGCGCAACCCATACAAACCATGTCTTCAAAGCCCTCCATTCCTCTTCATAAACCTTGCAGCCACCATTTAAACAGTACCGCCATTTAAAACACCAAAACCAAAGCACAACCTACCGTTTCATTTAATTTTTAATGGGCCACATCAGTCTCGTTGAACCCACTCAACCACGTCCACATTTCTCTCAACCAATCTGGTGCCAATTCCATAGAATGAAGATGACATCGACAGTCTCCAAAATGGATGTGATAAGCATCCATCAAATCTACTTCAGTTTATTTGAAATCCGCCATGGATCCACCATCGACCAATCAAAATGCTTTAATTATAAATCTTCCAAAAAATCACATAAGGAAATTTTGGAAGCAAATTCTATCAAGGCTATCGTGCAAAACAAATGCACAGTCACCCATGCACAATTTGAATGCGATAAGTTCATAAAAGAGAAGAGAATTTTGTTCGAAGGTTTTGAAATCTGGAAAAAAGCATTCACATATGTTTTAAACTTTAGGACTAAATTTTTAATGTTTTAATGTGTTATCCTATGTTGCGACAACATAAGCTTTAAGTTTTCTTTACATAGGGTCAAATGTTCTACTTTGTTTTAAAAGTTCGTTGAGAGTTTTTATTTTAAAACTTATATTTTTTATTATATATATATACAATAAAAAGTGCATTGTAATAAAAAGAATGAAAAGGTGGCAAGTAAGCCACATTGTTTCTTTTTAAAGTAATAGTGTGTGGAAAAAAAGTGTGTGGACCGTGCATTAAAAAAAAGGAGATAGAGAGAAACTTTGGACCACTGTGTGTGTCTTTAAAGAGAGAAGAGAAAAATTGTAATATTGTGTTTGTAGAAGTTTGTGTAACTTTTTTTTAAGTCAGAACAATAGTTCTGAGACCTTTTGTAATATCTTTTCAAAGTTTAGTTAAATAGTTCTTTTTATGCCATCATTGTCAAGAATTTTAAGATTAAATCTCTGTGTTAAACTTGAGGAATTTTATTTCCTTTGTTGTTTGGAATACTTCAGAAATTCCAACATGGTATCAGAGCTAGTCCAGGCTCTTTGAAATTTGTCAAAGAAGTTGAAGAAAGAAGGATTTGTTGCAGATTTTGACCAACAGTGTAAAAGCTCAACAAAACAAGGTATTTACAAAAAAAAAAATTTTGCTTGTTTAAAAAGTGTAGCCTAGATAAATCTGTTAAGGGACAAAGTTTATCTCTCAACAGTGAGAAGATTTATTTGGAAACAAAGTCAAGTTAAAAAAAAAAAACATAGCTCAGTAAGCTAGCTATGGCAAGAGCCAACACAAGCACGAGTATAAGAAATACTCAACTCTCACAGTTCAATGGGAAGAATTATGACTATTAGGCAATCAAAATAAGAGCCATGTTTGTCTCTCAAGATTTATGCAAGCTAGTTGAAGATGGTCTAAAAGAATCAACAAATGAAAATGGATTTAATGCTTTAACATAGGCATAGAAGGATTTGCTGAAGAGTAATAGGAAGAAGGACTCAAAAGCCCTCTTCTATCTCTATCAAGCAGTGCGTGAAAATTTATTTCGAAAGATTGCAGCAGCAAAGAGGTCCAAGGATGCATGGATACTCTCCAAACAACCTACCAAGGTATGGAGAAGGTAAAGACAATAAAACTTCAATTAATGAGAAGAGATTTTGAAGTCATTTGCATGAAAGAGTCTGATACAATAAACTTATTCTTCACAGTGTTGATTGAGTTGGTTACCCAAATGAGATATGATGGATAAATAGTAGAAGAGAGAAGAATAATGAAGAAAGTGTTGAGGAGCTTATCCTCAAAGTTTGAAGGTTAACAACCATTGTCCCATGAAGTTGGATTGTATAATTCTAGTTAAACTTTGGATAAAGACTATGCTTTATGTTCTAACCCATCAAATATAAGGAACAGTGTGATATATAGTTACTTGACCATTACAATGAAATAATGGTTGTCATTACGATGATCATTGTGGTGTTGGGGCATGTGGAGATCCATGAACGAAGTGCACCATTTTCTGGAGACCGGAAAGCGGCGGATACAAAGACCTAAAACGACAAAAGGAAAAGGAAAAGATGAATATGAAGCTAAATTTGATTGCAGTGCTGCTTCAAATATTGATGGAACTTGTGTGGAAGTGGAATCCTAGAAAAGTGTCATAAAATGAACCTTGAAAGAGGGAAATGTGAATTTTCTTCAAATGTTGGTGGATTTTCTCTCGACGTGAGACAACGTTCTAAAGGAAGGGGGCCTAAAATGAACCTGGTGAAACTAAATATTTGTTTGGATGAGTGAAGGGCTAAAATGAACTCAATTTCAAACATTTGAGATCAATTCAGGTGCTACTTCTCCCTCTTTCGTATATAACCATAACCATTCTTCTTTGCATTCCAACCCTTTCCCTAGTGCTCCAATTGTACCATTTGCTTCCATTATGAAAGATGTCATTACAGCTGGTACTTTTGATAAACATACTGTTCATTTACCTTCCTACCCTCATCCTAGTCCTCCTATGTTTGGGTTGGAATCTCTTCAGCTTACCCGTCCTTATCCTATGTTTACCACTCTGTTGGAAGATGTTAGAATTGCAAGTATACCAACTTCTCCACGCTTTCATTCCTCGACTGTATCACAGGGTTCAATTAACCCACATAGCATTTGAGTGGAAGGATGCCCACGAAATGATCTCAAGAGTTCATTTTAGCCCTTCACACATCCAAAAAAATCCAGACAAGTTTCATCTCAACGTTCATTTTACGCCGACTACTTTTAGAAAATTGTTTCCCGTCCAGAGAAAATCGACCAACATTTGAATAAAATTCAGATGTTTCTATTTCAAGGTTCATTTTATGACGCTTTGTGCGGCTTTCCGGGTCTCCAGAAAACGATGCACTTCATTCTAGGACCTACATTGGAGTCCTTTTACTGGTTCGTAGTAAACATGGAAATAAATATAATTTGTCACGCTCACATATATAAATGAAATGAAAATAAAATAAGTTTAGGCCTTCTTCCTTGACAGAGCGCCATAAAAACAATCTTGGTTTTTACAGGTATACAGTGCTTCTACATCCGAGTTGACTACCTTCTTTTATTTGGTTCGTAGTAAAGCTGGAAATAAATATAATTTGTCACGCTCACATATTTAAATGAAATGAAAATAAAATAATTTTAGGCCTTCTTCCTTGACAGAGCGCCATAAAAACAATCTTCGTTTTTACAGGTATACAGTGCTTCTACATCCGAGTTGACTACCTTCTTTTATTTGGTTCTTTGGTTGAAGTTTCCAGTGTCAACTCTCCAGCGTTTTCGTTTCCCTAATTGTACAGGTGGGTTTTATTTTTGGTATCTCTTCTTTCCTTAACTATGCTGCTTAATGCCGTGTGTCACCGGTTATCTTTTCCAATCGATTTTGTTAATTGGTATATGAAAGGGTTTCAATGACTCACCAGTCTATTTACTGACTGGTTCTGACCCCTGTTTGACCAGGTTAGGTTATCTCTTCTTTCCTTAACTATGCTGCTTAATGCCGTGTGTCACCGGTTATCTTTTCCAATCAGTTTTGTTAATTGGTATATGAAAGGGTTTCAATGACTCAACAGTCTATTTACTGAAAGGGTTTCAATGACTCAACAGTCTATTTACTGACAGTAAAATGAATGGCTTTTAATGAAATGCAGGTTCTTACCCGTGCAGGCTAATTTTCTTATACAGTAAAAGGCTTATTGTACTTCGGCGGTCTTTAAACATAGAAACCCTCTCGTGGGTGCTTATTATTTTAAGTTTCGAACTCTCTGGGGTTCTGGTCATTGAGATTGTTGAAAACCCCTTTGGGTTCTGGTTATTTCGAACAGGGTTACTCGACATTTGTATTAATGAATCTCTACTTTGAACGTTGAAACCCTATGGTTCATGTTTTTTGGTTGTTTTTCGCAACGATGACGATGATTTTATTGTTGGATTAATTGGTGATGTTCCAGGGTTATGATTCAACTATATATGTATTTCAATATATGAGAAATTCACCGAATATTCTCCTGGATTTTGTCGTAATTAATGCTATCGTGTTTTTCTTAAAGGGGTTTTCTAGTTTAAAGTCTATTTATTTACGATGCATTGCATGTGTTATTCATTGTTGGATTTTCAATTACATTTATCACTTCTATAAATCGTATTGTTATCTTTAATTGCGCAACTCTCAGACTTTGGCTGGTTCCGGAATTTTATTTGATGCATGCTTCTGATTACAATATTGAAGTTTTGTAACGCAGGCTTATAATTACAATATTGAAGTTTTTTTGGAAAATTATTGTTTTATTTATTTTTGTATAGGATAAATAAAATATGACAGGGTAAGTTATGGTGGTAATTAGTGATTTCAATGACTTTTTTAAAGTTTGTTGATTATAGAGACTTTTTACAGCTTAATATAGAGTACATGTGTAAATGTAATGTGAGAAATGTAATGTGAACATTTGGCAGGTGTAGATGTAATGTGAGAAATTGAAGGTAAGAAATGTCATGTATGTAAACATTTGAAATGCTAGAGTATATTTATGAACACTCAAAAAAATTGTATGGTAAATAAATATAAATATAACTAAACCAGAAATATGGTAAATAAAAAATAAAACTTCTTTATATACTTGCTCTAGAGATATGTTAAATAAATAAAAATATAAATAGAGTAGAGATATGGTAATGAAATAAGACCTCTTTTTATATTTACTCCATGTGTAAATGTAAATGTAAAAGTAATGTTTAACATTATTATTTAAAATTTAATCTAATTAACATAATTTTTGACGTAATGAAAAATCACTTCTTTCCCTAAATATATAAATTTAACACATTTAAAGTGTCTAATTGTAATTGTGAGCAAGAATTTCTATGACGTGGTAAATAAATATAAATATAAATAGATCAGAGATATGGTAAATAAATAAAACATCTTTTTATATTTACTCCATAAACCTTTTTATATGTAGAAAACTAAAAAATGAGGTTCTATTTAGGTAAAGCCTATGGGCCAAATACCATGGAAGAAATTATTATTATTACCATGGGCTAAATATTGTGGTCCAAATACAGTATGCCAAATACCATCGGCTAATATAATGGAAATATGAAAATGTAAATGTAAACGTAATGTTTAATAAGTGTGAGCTATGCCGAGTAATAATATTTGTGTGAAAGGATTTCACTATAGAAACTGCTATAGATTTTTAGTTTTGATTTCCCTGCATTTTTTTTTCTACCACTTTTTTTTTACCTTTTCATTTACTTCTACTCCATGGATTTGATCATGTGTAATGAATCACTCTTACCACCAAATTTGAATGGTCTAATTTTTTCCTTGCCTGAAATGTTGTTTGGCTTTGAAACAAAGTGATTGCAAGGATCTCCATTAAGTTTTGCACTAAAAAAAGAGGTTTCCACCCCTAGATATTTCATCCCTCTAGGTGCTTTGATACCTCTCACAGCTTGATAGATCTGGAGTTAAGATGGATCTAGGTTGGTTATAGTAATGTTCAGTCTGTGTCTGTGGTCCTATTCATAAAATCTTCTATAAGGAATGTTTCTCTCTCATCCCATTCATCAAATCGTCTGTAAAAGAATGTTTCCCTGGAAGCATAGAATTTCCCATGAAACTAATCCTTATAGACTCAATCACATGTCCTTCCATCATGTTGCTTCATGGTTAACCAATATTACATTTTTGTTTAGCTACAATTCCATGCCACAACCAAATATTGGTGTAGCTCTGGATACAGTATCCGTATATTGCCTAGATTTTTCTAGCATTTACGACAAGCAACTTCTTCTGATTTTAATTTCCTTGAATAAATGAGTTTAACATTAATAAACTTCATTTTTGTAAAAAATATTTTTATTGCTATGTTAACAATTTAATCAAAATTGGATGAATATATCTATATTACTTATTTCATAAATTAACAGAACGTTATCTAACAAAGAACTAATAAGATAGCACCCAAATCCTTACACAAAACTGTAACAAAATAATTTATAATAACGCATAACAAATAACAAATAAATACTTATATGATCAAGTACTTTTCGAAGACTAGATCCATGATAGGACTTTTCATTTCTGCCCAACCACAAAGTTTTGGGATTACCTCGAGATCCCTTCCCCAAGCCTCTTTAGCTTCAAAGATATTTAAACCTGAATCCTTTTGTAATCTCAAGACCTTAAGTCAAGTTCAAAATTTCATAGGAAAATTCGAATGGATGCATCCAACTCAAGAAGACTTCCTTAACAGTACTATTGCAACTTGAACACTAACTTGTCACACAATTTCTTTCCTTTTTCTCTCTAGCATACTCCTTATGTTTCATATTGCTTAGAGATTTCATTTTAATCCCTCTAGGAGAGAGTTAATTGTCTAACTACATGGATTTTGAAATATTCTTATTTTTATATTTTTTAAAGTCCTTTCCCATAATATCTCTGACTAAGTAACTTCCCTTTAACAACACTCAATAGATGAAAATAAAATAATATACATAGTTTGTGAGATTAATTTACAAACATATAGTAAATGATCAAGTTTTTTCTATAATAAATAAAGTAAATAATCATTATTTACATCGTTGGGGAGTGTTAGATCTTCTCCCTCTTAAAAAAAACGCCATGCTTCTTCTTTATTCCTATATTTAGAACCGGCCAGCATTGAATTCTCATCCTCACAAGTTAACTATGTTGGGTAAAGTACTTCCATTTCACTTTAACATGAGTGATGGTTCACTTCCATAGTATTGTTTCTATCGGATCGAGAATAAGAAGAGGCTCTGCCAAGAATTCTTCATCCGATTCTACCATGGCATTGTTTCTATCTGATCGAGAATAAGAAGAGGCTCTACTAGGAATTCTTCATCTGATTCTCATACATATTTGATTAGTTCATCATGAGCTAGTAAATAATTGTATGAAGAAAAAAAACATATTTACCACTCTTTTACATGTATCTCCTTCCAATTAATAATGCTTTTAGAGTCACACATTTATTTCTTTAGTAAGGAGACATGAAACAAATTACGTATTTTTATATAACTAGGTAAAGAAAGTTGATAAGCAACTTGGCCAATTATTTATAGAATTTGGAAGGGTCCATAATACCGAGGAATGAATTTTGCACATCATTTCCATTATAGGGTGGTTTATTTGGTTTTTATCTAACATAAACATAAAATCCCACCTAAAATTCCATGTAACTTCTCTTTTTCTTAGCATAAGTTTTTTTCCTATCTTGGGAATCTTTTAGGCTTTGTCGAACCTTTTTCACAGTTGTCTCCATCTCTGCCAACACATCAGGTCCCAACATTAGTTTTTCTTCAAGACTATTCCAATTAATGGGCATTTTACACCTTCTTCCATACAAGAATTCAAAGGGGCTCATTTTTAACGACTCATGAGAACTTTTATTTGATATGAATTACACCAAGTGAAGATACTCTTCCAATTAACTTTGATGTTGCACAACAATAATTCTTAACATATCTTCAAACACTTGATTTAATCTTTCTCTCTACCTGTATTTTTTTGGGTGATATGCAATGCTAAAATGAACCTGAGTTCCTAACAAGGTAAAAATGGTTTTTCAAAATGTTGACGTGAATTTCACATCTTTTTCAGATATCATAACCTTTGGGAATCTATGTAGAAAATAAAATTAAATTAACGTATAAATAATCAAAATAAAAGAAATAAAAACAAGAAATAAAAGCATAAAAAAACAAGTTTAAAAAAAAGAAAACATTTAAAAAACATAATTTAAGAAAATAATTTAAAAAATTGACAAAAAAACATAAAACTATCTAAATAATAATGATGAGATAAACTAAAAAGAAAGAAAGAAAACATTAAAATAAAATTTAAAAAAAACACAAAAAAATACAATATAGACAATTCTAAAAAAAACTTTAAAATAAATAATAATAATAATAATAATAATAATAACAACATATAAAAAAATTAAACTTCCAAAAAGATATTGAAGAAATTTTTTTTTGAAGAAATTAAAAAAACAAATCAATATTTGAAAAAAAAGTATTAAAAAAATTAAAGAATGGAATACCTTATTCATAATTCTAATAAATGTTGTTGGAGAGTTGGTAAGACCAAAAGGTAGAACCAGAAACTCATAATGGTTAGCAGGTTTAGAATTTTTTCTTGGGTATGTATTCATATCCTAATCATAAATTTATTTTAGGAAACACAGGAGGACCTTTGAATTGGTCAAATAGATCATATATCCTGGGAAAAGCGTACTTATTCTTAATAGTCATCTTATTAAGTTGTATGTAGTCTATACACAAGCTCATCGTGCCTTCCTTCTTTCAGAAAAATAAGACAGGAGCTCTTGAGGGGGACACACATGGGTGAATATAAACTTTATAAAGTAATTCATGTAGCTTCTTTTTGAGTTCAGTTATTTCTAAAATGCTCATTCGTTAAGGATTTTTTGATACAGGTCGAAGAATCGACATTGGTTCATATGGTGATATGGTGATCCAAATAATTCACAAAAAAGGTTATTAATAACATTTGAATACTTCTGTAAAGTAGGACATGACTAAGGTCGATGCCCAAAGTTGCAACATATTTCACAATAATATGTTGCATTCATACCTGGTGGGCTACAAAATGACTAGAACTAAGTATGACCCTAATAATAGAAGGAAAAATATACCTATGCAACTCCTATAGTCGATGGCGGTGGATGACCCATAGGTGTAATGCATGCTCCGGGGCCCCACAATCATAGGAATTTCATGACATGGTGTCCTTTGACCTAGCAATGGGTACACCATACCTGAGGTCTTGTCGGTCGAGCTGGTGCAAAATTCATCAGTATTTTAATTAAAGTATAAATTTGATTTTGGAGCCCCGTAATGGTAGGATCTCATGATGAACCCCTTTCCCTATAATACTGTGGACATCCTGCCATAGCTTCAATTTGGATTGCCAACTCGAGAGCATCTTCTATTATATTCATATTTTGTTGCGAGAGAAAAATCCTGGTCATGGGTAACAAAACATTGTTAAATGTCCCTTTGATGGTGAGGATCAATAGGATATGATAATTTACTCATGGAATCCTTGAATCATTGCATATGTTTCCAAGCTAATCACCCCTCCCTTTGGCGGATGTCTTATAAATTTGATAGTCCTAATTCATTCAACTACAACAATTTAAACTCATGAAATTCAGACTGTCGTCCACTAGCGTATCTTCATGTGATATTCTAGCTAGATAGTTATCTAACTTAGGCATCCAAAACCCTTCTCCTACTTTATGCATCATAGTGACCACATTTAAGCCCTATGTCCTAGTTCCACTTTTACTTACGTTGGAATTCCTTACTGTACCAGAGGAATGACTTCCTCCTACACTTTCTCTCTGAAATTTTCGACTCTCCATTTCATTTTTCTTCTTTTCTAAACTGCTGACAACATCACCTATGCACTATAAATATATTCTTATAGCCCTAAGTTCCTACAAATTCTTCTCATCCACTCTTCAACTATCCTTGCTCTCTACAACGCTCAAAAATCTCTTGCTTGCCATAAATTTTCTTGATTCAATATGATACTTCATTCATCATGCCAAATTAACGGAACATTCCTCCTCCCTATTCCATTCCCCAAAACCAAGTTGTTTATGCTACCATTTGACCTCGTCGAAATTATAACATGTGATCTTATATTAGAAGTACCTTAATCCAAAGCGGAATTTCTGTCAGCAACCATCCTCGCATGAAAAATTTCAATACTTCTTCTACAAGGGAGAATAATTGATGTTTTTTAGCTACAGAAATCACGTTAACCTAGAATTAAACAACTCTTTTCAGCTTTGTAAGCCAAATCTCTAGCTTCTTGGGAAAATCACCCCAAAATATCTCATACTGATCACAACCAGGTTTTGCATATAGTATTTCTTCTTTGACCTAGTCTAAATTTTTTTCCGTAAGTTATGACTATTGTTAGACAAAGCGGTCTACCTCATTCTGCCACCATTTTCGTAGATTGTGACGGATATAACATGAGCACATAATATAAAACCCTTGTCATAAACCTCAAGGTCTTGATAACATAACCCATTTTTGGAAATAAAATTTGGATTCAGATTGACCCAAGGTTCGACCGGGGGTGCCAACAAAGAGCCTCCGTATTCTAGCACTTCACTGACATTTTCACTCCTAGAGAACTAGAGGAGAGTTTCACCTGAGGTGAGCCAAAACCATAAATCATTAAAGGGAGTTTAGATATGAAAAATCATGGGCTTCATAACCATTCATATTCTCATTCTCAGTTAACAAACTTAGAAAATTTATTCATAGATTAGATGCATTCATAAAAATTTAAAGGGCTACAAAAATTTTCATATTATTTCCAGAATTCCCATCTTATATTACTGATCAAAATGATTCCATTACATCGACCATGAAAACAAAGCTCGCAACATTTATAGACTTATGCGTACCTTCAGAAATAGAAAATAACATATTGAAATATTACATTCAATTCAGAAAATACACACTCAGAAAATTCAACTTGATTTTCTCATGAACACTCAGAACATTACAACCTCAACACAACTACAACATTCTCAAAATCTGAAGAAAATTTAGCCAAAAAATCTCTGGACTCATTGTCTCCTTTTCCTTTTATCCTTGTGCTTGCTTGATCATGGTTTCAATGCCTCGGGTCAATACCTATCTTCTTCCTTGACGATATCAAACTCGATCCCTTATTTCTCGGTACGCTGCCTTGTTATTTGTTGCATGAGCTCCAAAATGAAAGTGTTACCATTTTGAATTTCCAGGCACTCTCTTTTCAATAGCTTCACATAAAACATCCTTAGCAACTATTTTTATTTATAAAAATGAAGGACCTAGTATGCACCTCGTATAAACACTTTTTTATATCAAATTTCTCTAGAGGATGGTTATATTTAATTCTCACCTAGGTATTTACCCTACTAATCTCCACAGTCAGTTACTTCTCAAAAATTTAGTAATATTCTCATTCAGATCAACAAAAGGTGATGAATTTTAGTTATACACTTATTCCTAAAAGCATACATCGGGGTGAAACTATTATCATATGGAAATCATACACGCATATCTACACATTACGAGACACTCGTAAGAGAAACTCAAATTCAGTGATCAATACATAGACTGGTGACAATTTTAGTTGGAAACACCATTAAGGCAAAAAATAAAAAGCTTTCCTAAGGTTCAAGCTAAAAAATTAGACCGCGTGGGTGCACAATTATTGAAAATCAACGGCCGCGCGACTATTTTTTCGGTATCTGTATGGTCGTGGAAAGTCCAATCGACACCTTGGGTTGTGAACTTGCTTTAGTAACACTCCAAATATTTATTTGATGGGATGATAAATTTGAGCATTGAGCCCGAAGAATCCTTCAAGTAAGGGAATTGGTAGCTCTCATCTCATTTATGAGGTGAACCAAAACATTGATGAGACAAGGGGAGGAGGAGTGGCGATGAAAATTTATAAATACAATTTCTAGGAGACATAAGAAATAAGAAGAAGAAATGAATTTTTATGCTACCAAAATTTCTCCCTAGGAATGAAGCATTTCATTTATGAGATGATTTAATAATTTAGATAGTGTTTTGAATTCTTTGAGTGATAGAGGAATCTTGAAAGGAGATTGAGGAAATGAACTTCCTTGTTGAGGATTTTTTAGCACCATTACTCAAAAAATTATCTGCAAGTGTCCTATATTCATATATTCTATATGTTCTACATTCAAAAATGAATAAAGTGAACCCTTTCCCATTAATTTGTTTATGTGTTTACTTCATCAATTATTTTTAATGTTTTATTTATTAGTTTTTAGTTTATGTTTATGTATGCTTTATTTTCATTTTTACAGTGTTTTAATCACCCATGTTTATTGACTAACAACAACCAATTTATTGTGTTTTCCTAGTAGGCAAAAACCGACTCCAAGGAATGTGTATTTGGTACTCCATAGCAACAAACACACTACCATACAAACATTGGGAGAGAAAGAATTGACTTAAACCCAAAAATTAGTAGGACACTGCTAAGTGTTAAGAGGTTGTTAAACGAGAAAAAAATACTAATTTTTTCTTTTGGAAGATAGAAGTTGGAGCTTGTGGGGAACTATTGAGAAATTATGTCCATGGTTGGGGGGAACGGGACATACTTTAATACATTTCCAAGAAAAATTTAGATAAGGACATGACCATGTGGATAATTTTGTGTTAATTAATTTTTTTTATTGCCATTAAGGGTTATGAAAGAATGAAGTAGGATGTTCTTATGGTTTCAAATGATTGTATTTATTAGTATGAAAATGAATGGAAAACCCCACTAATTTTATCTGAGTGAAATATACATAGATGTATGTGTATTTGTATTTCTTATTTTTGAAGAAAATTGGTGGTTATAGGAACATAGTAAGTCTTCCCTCTGTTGTGGTGGAGTGGGGAAGGAACCCTACCGATGGAATAACCCTAGTATCCACTATATATGAGGACATGAATAAAGTAACAAAAATGTTTACATTATGGTATAAGAAGTACCAAGGTGGTAAGAGGAATAACACTTTGTACACAATCTGCATTTAAAAATTAACACTCCACTTGAATTAAAAATTCTATTCATGAAAATTGTACAAATATATATAGGTTTTTTTATTTTGGACTTAAAATCCAAAGAAATACCATCAACAAAAGCCACATTAAATGAACAGAATTTGGAAAAAAATTCTACATAAAATTTTTATGAGAATAGAACCTTTAGAAAAAGAGAGGGTTTGACCTATATATGTATCACCAAGTAAAGAAAAGAAAATATTTGTAGTAAATTATAGATATATTATCCAAATTTTCATAGATTTTTACATATACAAAATAAAAGTAAGTGGATATACTGTGAGGGTCAAATTCATGGGAACTTCACTCAATTAACCTCTGACATAACATGTGCAGTCATGCCATACTAAAGAATTCCCTTAATTTGAATACATATTGGAGAAAGCCTCTAAAAATCACATTTTTTAACCCCATACCAATACTAACCCAATACACCTTATCAATTTAAAAAACCCACACTTTCACTAGATATTGTAGGTATCCATTTTTTCATTAAAATTTTTTTTACCCCTTTATATATTTTCATTAACTTGGAGCTCTATTTTTTTTAAACATGATAATATAAGACCCTTTATCCCTTATTATATTCTCAATCTATTGTGTCATTTTTTCGTAAATATATATCCCCCAATATGAATTCACATTGTATGGAATTTCTCCCCTAGTGAAGCCCTAGTGGTAAAATTTATACTTGGTGAGAAAACATTGTCTCAACCAACAAGCAAACCTTTTTTATGCTAATATTTCTAGCAAGACAATCAAAATGATAGTATAAAATTCTTCAAAGACAGGGTAGAACCCTACTATTTAACAACTTAAACTTGAGGTTGCATAGCTTGGCCCTCAACCTCTTCAAATGTAAATGAGGCTAAAGTATTAAAGGGAGTAGGGGTAGGTAGTTACCCTAAAAAGGTTAGAGTAATGCTCATCACTAATTAAACCACGAAAAAAGCACCACCATTGAAGTCATCACATGTCTAATGGTTTATTGGGACATGAACCTCTCCTCCCATGTGTTACATTGTTCGAATGATATGAGGCTTCCATGGAGGCGCAAGGTAGCCACGAAGGCTTCAAAGAGTGAAGAACCTTGCAATAAAAGTTATCTAAGGAAAATAAATATGAATGTAACACCAAGGAAGTAAATATATTTATTTTAAAATATGTATGGACTTATATTATATAAGGTTAGCCACATTTTTAATATTAACTTTCAAATGTTGATATAATATTGTAAGCTTGTGGTATTGTATAAATGAATACAAAAATAATTGCGACATTAAGCTATGGGGAAATATTGGGTAGGACAACACCTTAGCTTTCCATACCCCTCAATTTGTAAGTGAAGACATTTTGCAACAAAGGAAATATATAACTAAAGTTCCATACCATGTTTATCAAAGCTAGGCAACAAGACTAATTTAATGTGGAGAGCATAAAATAACTCTTTGTTGTTGAAGACGTAAAGAAAATTTTGGAAATTTTTTTTTTTAACCTTTGTGAACAAATGCTCAAGGGATATTTAGTGAAAGTAGAAAATAATGCATACATTATATTGTTAAAAGAAAAATTATTGGTAATTTATAGTTAATTTATAGGTGGTTCTAAGAGGGATGTTAGTGAATATGTCCTTTTAAATATTGCACTAGTAGATGTACATGAAGGGATAAATATTTTTACAATATTTCTTTTAGTAAAAAATATATAATAATATGCATGGGTTATGACTTAAAATGTTAATTTCATTTCATTGTGCACAGACGCTCTCTAGAGCACAATATGGAAGATATTTCTAATGTCATGACTTTTCATGTCCCGTAAGCATTTAAAGATTAATGCAATGTAATGTAAAATTTAATTTCTTCAAAATAAAATAATGTTTAATTCAATGGTATTCATATGTTGCATATTTAAAAGGAGGAATAAAATTAGCCTAGATCTATCCTAACTCACGATCTACCAAGCCTCTATACATTTGATCCCTATAGATTCTTGACCCATATATATACGTGAGGTTTTATCAAACATTTTACGGTAAAAGTATGATACATAGGGAAAATTGTAATAATTCAATCATTCCAATAAATATTTGTAAATAGTTTTTTCAAATAAATAAATAATATATTAGATTTTTAAAAATAATTTTAGTTTATTCATTCTTTTATAGTTAAACTAACCTAGATCAATTTTAACTTTGGATCTCAGTTCATTTAATTTCATCTTTGAATATGTTATATTCCACATGAATATGAGGGAGAAACACCATGGGTTCAAATCTCAAAACCCAAGGTAATAATTCTTGAAAATTAAAAAATTAATAATATATTTTTAGTTTAATTTAACCAACTTAAAATTTTACATGACACTACATAACATTACATTGCTTGGAGACATGCTTTCAAATCTAATAAGGAAAATGTGTTGTAATGCTTTGTGAACAGTTGGTGAAAATTTTGACTAAGACAAATTGCATAAAATTAAAATTTAAAAAATTAATAAAAAAAATAATCAAATGTCGTCATATCATGTAAGATATAGTTTTTCTGGGATACTAGGCTTTGACAATGTGTTATTTTTCTCTAATGTAGCATATTTTAAGGTGTTAAATTCCAATTACTAGGTTGAACCGTGATCTCGATCCTAGTATGGTGGACATATAACATAAATAAAAATAAATAAAAAGATCAATCTAATCTAAACATTTTGACGAGTTTATTCATATGGATACACTTGATGGTTTAATTTCCCCACTTTAATTAAGATATATTTTACATTAATACAAAGGGTCAATACCACTCATTCTCAATACCATGGGTAGAGAGTATTGGCCCATTGTATTCATGTGGAATATAGTCTATTTAAACGGGTGAAGTAAACTAGCATTGATCGATCTTAACTAGGGATCTACCATGCTCAGAGAGGATCAAATTTCTTGAGATGCAAATCTCTTTTTAAACTTAAGATATTTTATCCCTCTCTACAAGGTACATCTAGTCCATTATGATCCCTCTCTGCACCCTATACGTCTAGTACATTTTCCTTTATGATGTGATTGGATTATTCATTTTGTTTTTTGATTAGCTTGATAGTATAATAGGGTTAATAGATGATCTATCTTGAGAGCTTCATGTTTGAATCTCAATGTTTGATATTTTTCTGTTTGAGTAGTGAGAGATCATCAGTTTCCCTGTTTTGTTCCATATTCTCTATTTTTGTTGATAATATGCACATTATGTTGTGAGTAAGTTACAATATACTAATATCATGTTTTTTTTTTCAGTAAAACATTTTCATTGAAGCTTAATGTTTGATATTTCTGTGTTTGAGTAGTGGGAGATCATCATTTTTCCTGTTTTTGTTAATGTCCATATTATCTATTTTTATTAATGATATGCAGAATATGTTGCTAGTAAGTTACAAGATACTAATATGATATTTCGTAAATTACAAGGTACTGATATGATGTATTTTTAGTAAAACATTTCATTAATGTTTTGTTTTTTTTAATCCAGAATAAAGTTAAAACTAAGTGCAAACGGAAAAAGTTAATTATAATATTGGAAAATAGCTTATTCTTCTATAACATAGGCAGGGTCATGGTGCTACTCCTGCTCGTAAAGCTTTTCCAGGTTAATACCATTTATATCATTCAATTAAAGCGATCTAAATTTATACGAGTAAATTTGGTTATGCCATGTTTAGGCCGCCTGCTCGTGATGGACTTCCTTCAACAACAAGTTTAACTTGGTCTGGGTAGAAACTGTCTTGACATGGTTAAGTTCTTGGAATTTAATTTGGGTATTAGAACTAAAATATAATTTCAATTTCATTTGAGTATTAGAATCAGCAAACTTTGATTGATTTTTCGAGGGTTTTTTATGGCACCAATAAATTAAGCTTACTTTAGATTTCTGTTTATCATTACTTAACCAATATATTTCTAATATTTTAATTGCGATGTTCACTTGAATGAAAATATGTATATATGATTTAACATTAATTTGGAGGATATGTGAATAAAATTTGATAATCGTATAACATTTTATGAATCAGCTATATCACACGCTGCAAATAACCAAGATACTATTTCAACCAGTACAAAGACCAGGCCCCTTGGCCCTGTACAATTCAAAGGAAATAGAGGAGAACACTAACTTAGCTGCTTTGCTAAGTCTGACTTCATAATGCCACACGTTTGGCATACCCATCTCTTTCTGCTGTCCCTGCACTGTGAAACAGACTGCAGATGCGAATGTCCAGCCGCTAAGGCCATTTGGTCCAGTCAAAGTCAAAGTCACAAAGATAGGCCAGGCATATAAGTTACTGTTATCCTCTCTTCAGACATGGATTGAATTCTCTGGTTCATAGTTCCTTTTAGTTGTACAGGGACAATGAGCAAGCTCGTTGTACTAGTTGTGTTTTTACTGCAAATTGTCAAAAATCATGATTGGGCATGAGCTCAAAAAACGAGGTGCTCACCTTTGGAATTGACAGGGTTACAGTTTAGGTCAGAAAATGCCTAAACTAATATAATATAATATATAACCTCATATATATTATATAACCTAATATATAATATTAGGTGGATTAATTGTCCAATTAATTTTGTTTTATGAAGTTCTTTTGGTGGATTGATTGTCCAAATAATTCTTTTCTATGAAGTTTTTACAATTATGAATGGAGGTGGTTTTTAACAATATTTATAATCTATATTTTTTTTTGTTTTTTAGGCATCGTGAAAAGAAAGTTAGATACATAGTTTTTTAAACTAAGAATGGAATGAAGAGAGACAATGAAATTCTTTTCAAATTATGAATTGAATGAATGGAAACTATTTTAAACCATATCTATAATATCTTTTCCCTATGAAATTATTTTCCAACTATGAATGGAGTCTGTTTTGAAAAATATTTATAATCTAAATCTCTTGTAGTCACCATGAGAGGAAAATCAGATACATACTTTCAAAGTAAGAATGGAATGAATAGTGACAATAAAACTATTTTCCAATTATAAATGAAATGATGGAGACTATTTTGAACAATATCCATTATTTATACCTCTTATAACCACCATGAGAGCAAAATTAATTAGTTAATTTCAAACTATGAATAGAGATTGTTTTGAACAATATCTATAATCTATATATATCATAGTCATCACATACATACTTTTAAAGTAAGTATGGACTAAATAGAGATAATAAAGTTCCTTTCCATCTCTAAATAAAATGAATGAAGACCATTTTGAGCAATATCCATAATTTATACATCTTGTGGTCATCGTTGAAAGAAAATCAATTACATACTTTCAAAATATGTATTGACTACATACACACTGTATGTATGTAGTCAATATTAGACGAAAATCAATCACATACTTTCAAATCAATTACAAACTTTCAAACTATAAAAAGAATGAATAGAAACAGTTTTGAACAATATCTTCAAACTCAATTGCATACTTTTCTACAACATACAATGTTTGGAGGATTAATTATCGAATTGATATATCAACTCTGCAGGATCCAAGAGGATGATGTTTGGCGGATTAATTTTTGAATCGATATATCATCTCTGCGGCATCCAACAGTATTGCGGCATCCGCAGACAAACAGTATCTGGGCATTCATTTTCTCCACTTTACGATTTTCAGAAAGCTGAGCACATCGTTTTGTAATCTGGATGTTCTTGGCGTTTGTTTGAGCCGCTTTACGTTTTTCAGAAAGCTGAGCACATCGTTTTGTAAGCCATGTGCTTTGCGTGTTCGTTTAGGGTGCTTTCTGGTTTGCACAAAGTTGAGCACCTCGTTTTCTGACCTAAACTGTAACCCTGTCAATTCCAATCATTTACCATTGGAGATGGAGTTTAGAGTTTACACGTTAAATGATTGGAATTGACAGGGTTACAGTTTAGGTCAGAAAACGAGGTGCTCACCATTGTGCAAACTGGAAAGTGCCCTAAACGAACACGCAAAGCACATGTCTTACAAAAATATGTGCTCAGCTTTCTGAGAAACGTAAAGTGGCGCAAACACATGCCGAGAACACCTAGATTAAAAAATGATGTGCTCTTCTTTCTGAAAACCGTAAAGTGGCGCAAACGAACACCCAGATACTGTTTGTCTGCGGATGCCGCAATATTGTTGGATGCCGCAAAGGTGATATATCGATTCAACAATTAATCTGCCAAACATCATCCTGTTGGATCATGCAGATTTGATATATCAATTTGATAATTAATCCGCCAAACATTGTACGTTGTAGAAAAGTATGCAGTTGAGTTTGAAGATATTGCTCAAAAATGTTTCTATTCATTCTTTTTATGGTTTGAAAGTTTGTAATTGATTTGAAAGTATGTAATTGATTTTTTTCTAATATTGACTACATACATACAGTGTGTATGTAGTCAATACATAGTTTGAAAGTATGTAATTGATTTTCTTTAAATGATGACCACAAGATGTATAAATTATGGATATTGCTCAAAATGGTCTTCATTCATTTTATTTAGAGATGGAAAAGAACTTTATTATCTCCAGTCCATAAACACATTAAAATTATTAATCGATGACTATGATATATATAGATATAGATGATTAAAACTAATCTCTATTCATAGTTTGAAATTAACTAATTTTTCTCATGTGAATTATAAGTATAAATAATGGATGTATTTAAAACCAATCTCCATCATTTCATTTTATAGTGGAAATGGATTTTAATGTGTCACTATTCATTCCATTCTTACTTTGAAAGTATGTATGTGATTTTCCTCTCATGGTGACTACAAGAGATTGAGATTATAAATATTTTTCAAAACAAACTCCATTCATAGTTGGAAAATAATTTCATAGGGAAAAGATATTATGGATATGGTTTAAAATAACTTCCATTCATTCAATTCATAATTGGAAAATAATTTCATTGTCTCTCTTCATTCCATTCTTAGTTTAAAAAACTATGTATCTAATTTTCTTTTCACGGTGGCTAAAAAACAAAAACAAAATATAGATTATAAATATTGTTGAAAACCACCTCCATTCATAATTGTAAAAACTTCATAGAAAAGGATTATTTGGACAATCGATCCACCAAAAGAACTTCATGAAACAAAATTACTTGGACAATTAATCCACCTAATATTATATACTAGGTTATATAAATGACAATACCCATACCTGATGATTTGTTTTCCGGCTATTCCATAGCTCCGACTGTGCCACCGCTGCTTCGATGCACTTAATGCAACTGGTGCATGTAGTTCACTAATTCAAGAACTAAAGGAAGCGACAACTTTCAAATTCCCTTGCATGTACATCTCAAACTCATTGTTTGAATATGGTAATGCAAGGTTGTTCTCATCTTTTGTTTGGCACTAATTAATAAATCACTATACTTTTTAAAAATTTTGAGTTTTTGATTTTGTAAGAGCTTGATCTTTTGGATTCTGTAGGGTAATTTGAGTTTCAGATTTTGTAAGAGCTGGATTCTCAGAGTCTAATGGCAATTTTTTTTTTTTTTTAATGAATCTAGGCTATTTTCCTTTTTTTATTTTTAATAATTCCATATCCAACTTACTCAACTTTGTTGATCATTATATATATATATATATATATATATATATTTTGTCGTATATACTGCAATACTCATTTTCTTTTGTCATTGTAATAATAAGTTTATGTAAAAAATATCGTGTTAGTATTTAAACTTTATATTACATAGTCATTATTATACAATTTCGAGTCACTATTATACAACTTCTAAAACATGAAAAAGAAGAGAAAGTATTGGAATTATCTTTCTATTGAATACTAAGAACTCATGGAGGACTCCCCCATTTAGGCCAAAGAACTATTTTCACTCTTGCATCTAACGAAAATTGCTGGCATGATAGAACTTTAAATGATACTTTTTGAATTTGAATGAAAGATAATAATAGATTTTATGTAATATTTTTTAAATATAAGTTGTTATTAGAAGTTTTCTCCAAGGTTTGTGGTAGGTATCTGTTTAGATTAGCTCGTGAAATGCCATAGGCACATGATTACTATATTACGGATTAGTTGGATTAGTTGGTGAAAACAACGTCACACAGAAACATGATAATGAGAATTATAATATCTTGTATATATATAATAAGAATTACATTGTGGTAACGGCATTGCTTTTTCTCTTTTCCATATTATTTCCACATTATTTTTTATTTATTGTGTTAGAATAACACTTGCTTACATTTAAATAATATTTTCAAAAAATATGTTTTTTTTTTTCAAAATATAATTTTAATGATTTTTGTAAAGTATAAATTTAAATAAATACATGAACTACTAGTCATAAAGGGAAAATTCTTGAGATGGGAGAACATGGTCATAATTACTAAAGAAACATTATGGGATGGAAATTTTTTATGTAAAAATGAGTTAATAAGTTTTTTTTTTAATTAACAAAAAATTTCATTGATGTAAAAATAAAAATTTTAAAGTTAAATATTTTAATATTTTAATTGAGTTTAAATATAAAATTAAAATTTTAAATTGAATGAAAATTTTAATTATTTACTATCATTTTTGCATTATAAAAAATATTTTTATATAGGTATTTTAGAATATGTAATTTATTAAAATATTATATTTTTAGTTATTTAATTATTTCTAGATATTATTATATTGAAAATGGTGTTATGGTATTTTAAAAATATTATATTTGAAGTTAATTGTTTAACTATTTTTTTTTTCTCCATTCAATTGATTTAGTAAAATAAATTGAATGGTTTAATTTATATACTTGAATTCATTATAATTTTAAACGTTATGAAATATGTCATTAATGAACAAATATTATTAGAGAGAAGTGTGAAGCATTATCAACTCATACTTGAGTTATTTTAAATTTTAAACTTAATATTATTTTATAAATTGATATTATTTAGATGTCCAATGCCTATTTATGATGTGTTGAATTTATAATGAATATATATTTGTAATGGCTTTCAACTTTCTTGTTTACTCTCTAAAACTAATACACACACACACACACACACACACAGATATATATATCACGTTATATAACCCCTTTTTTATATAAATAATAAAATATCTAAAATTTATTACACATTTATTTTAATTAATATAATTTGTTTAAAATAAAATAAGCATAAAATATATATTGTTCCAACCATCTAAACCTAGTTTTTAGCTTTAAAAAAAAAAAATGTTCGCATAATTTAATATTATATTTCTGTTGGTCCCGCCACCTATAATTAGAATGTTAACAACCATTGTCCCTTGAAATGGGATTGTATAATTCTTGGGTTAAACTTTAGATAAAGACTATGATTTATGTTCCCAACCCATCGAATATAAGAAACAATGTGTGATATATAGTTAACTGACCCTTGTTTTGTTGTTTGCTTGTCGTTACAATGATCATTATGGTGTTGGCACCCTTGGGATGTCCATGAACGAAGTGCAACGTTCTCTGGAGACAACAAAGTGGCTGATACAAAGACCTAAAATGACGACATCTGCTGAAGGAAAATATGGAGATGAAATTAAATTTGATTGCAGTGCTATTGATGGAACTTGTCTCGAAGTGGAAG
Source organism: Pinus albicaulis (assembly GCA_034641835.2). NCBI lineage: Eukaryota > Viridiplantae > Streptophyta > Pinopsida > Pinales > Pinaceae > Pinus > Pinus albicaulis. The sequence continues at coordinate 1,472,489,435 of CM076582.1, forward strand.
CGGGGGGAAAGTGTCAGAAAATGAACATTGAAAAAGAAACATCTGAATTTTATAAATGTGATGGAGATGAAACTAAATTTGATTGCAGTGCTGCTTCAAATATTGATGGAATGTGTGTGGAAGTGGAAGCGTCATAAAATTAACCTTGAAAGCTCGAAAGAGAAACATCTGAATTTTACAAATGTTGGTGGATTTTCTCTGGACGCGAGACAACATTCTAAAGGAAGGCGGCCTAAAATGAACCTGGTGAAACTAAAGATGTTTCTGGAATTTTTATGGATGAGTGAAGGGCTAAAATGAACTCGGATTGACAATTTCAAACATTTGAGATCAATTCAGTTGTTTCCTCTCCCTCTTTCTTATCATCTAGCTGTAGTTCTGACTTGCTTCTTCACATGAATGTTTCTACCAATTGTACCATTTTCTTCCATGATGCCAGACGCCATTACAACTGGTACTTATCATAAACAGACTACTCATTTTCCTTCCTACTCTTGTCCTCGTCCTCCTATGTTTGGGTTGGAAGCAAGTCAGAACTACCGCAAGACGATGCGAAAGAGAGAGAAGTAGCACCTGAATTGATCTCAAATGTTCGAATTTGTCCATTAGAGTTCGTTTTAGCCCTTAAATCATGCAGAGAAAAATCTAGACAAATATTTACTTTTGTAACACCCCCAAGTTCTATGCTTTTCAAATTAGACATTGGAACATAAATCCAAAGGGGAGTGGACCCCAATGGATAGTTACTTGTGTGGATGTGGTTAATTATTTATTTATGAAAAATAAATAAAATATTGTGTATGCACTATGACCAAACGAGAAATTGAGATCATATGCCTAATCCATGAGGTTATGGAAAAGGTAAAGACTTTCCCCAAAATCTTTCAAAAATCCTTGAAAGAAATTATTTCTAATTTAGATTTTTGAGGAAAAATCTAAATTCCCAAATGATGAGGAAAGTAGTTGGGAAGAGGTAAAAAGCTGGAGAAGCTGGAAAAGCTGAAAGCAGCTTTAAAGTCCCTAAATAAGGGAAGCCTAGGCAAACAGGAATAAAGCATCCTGAAATTCTGGACGCAGAATTGGAAACAGGCTTTGGGGAAAGCATAGCTTAAATAAGCTGCTCCAGAACAGATTGAGGTTAGTCTGTTCTTGGAGGATCTCAGCTCGTGGGTGAGTTCTGGAGATAAACGAACTCTAAGGTTGGGAGGACTGGTCATAGTAGTGGTATGCATGCATAATTTTGGAGATTATTTTATGACTGTATTAATTATATCTGTGTTAAGTATATCAAGGTTATATGCATGGTTCTGTTAGAACTTCTTATTTAAATTTCAGATTGAATGTTTGTTCAGTACCCCATGCAATTACAAGCTAAGTGTAGTAGCTGAAAATTCAGTAGGTTAATAGCAAGGAGAAAGCTAAACAAAAACCAAGGGGTTAGTTCTGGGGACTTGTACATTGCAGTAATAAAGGGTAGAGATGATAAATCAATCAAATTCAAGTGGTAGCTTGCTGTCTTTGGAATGAAAAACTTAGTTGATGTGTTGTATAAACAGAACCTTTTAATAAAGTTGTAACCAATAACAGCAAGTAGGAAACCACTAAGTCTGTGATAGCAGTGTGGGGTTCAGTATATCAGCTGTATTACAATGGAAAGAATTGTAGAATTAAGAATTTAAATTGTTCCATTACATGGAAGTTTAAATATATGAAAGCAGAAGTTGAATCCTAACTAAGTACGAGGATCTGAAACTAGGGAGTCTAAACTATCAATTTCAGTATTCTCTACCTCCATTTGATTGAAGCAAGAGGATCTATATCCTAGTTTTCCAATGGAAGAGTTTAATATGCACCAAAGTTTCAAATATGTTGAATATTTGTAACAATAAAATAAGGGGAGAGTCCTATTGAAAATTTATTTGTGTGATAAAAGTGTGTGTGAGGGAAGATTGTAAGTATATTTAAAAATACTAGAAAAAGAGCATCTATTTACCTTCCATACAAACTGCTGGGAAAGTAGTTGGAGCAACGAAGGTTAACTAAATATAGATAGATGTATATGTGGATGCATACATCTATACCTTGATGCTGAAACTTTATAATGCTGAAAAGTCTATAAGGCTTGCAAACTGGAAAGTTTGAGGAAGGGCCTATTGATCAGCTAGAGTTGGACAAAACTCTGAAAAACTGACCTGAGAAATACAAACTAATATATATATAGATATATAAGTCAACTAGATGGACTGAGAAGAGTGGAGGTCAAGCCCAAAAATTCTCATGGAAATTCTTATATTCCCATGGCTGCCTATAATTACTAAAAAGAAATTAAATACCGGATAACAGTATGAATTTGTAATTGATTCAATAGAAATTTTTTGAATGTTATCTGGTGCATAAAGCAGAGTATATCTGAGTTTATGTTATATGGATAAGAAGCTGGGTCTGGGAGACGTGAAAAATTTCACCTCCAAGGTTCATTTTAGGCCACCTTCCTTTAGAACGTTGTCTTGCGTCGAGAGAAAATCCACCAACACTTGAATAAAATTCTCAAATTTAGTTTCATCTCCTTTAGCAGATGTAGTTCTTTTTAGGTCTTCGTATCCACCACTTTCCAGTCTCCAGGAAACCCTGCACTTTATTCTTGGACCTACATTGGATTCCTTTAACTGGTTCATAGTAAAGCTGGAAATAAATATAATTTGTCAGGCTCAGATATTAAAATGAAATGAGAATAAAATAATTTTAGGCCACCTTCCTTGACAGAGGCCATAAAAATAATCCTTTATTTTACATGTTAAAAAGTTAATTCCAACTGCAGAGCAGAATGAAACAGGGCGCAATGTTTTTTTTTATAGTCCACACATTCTGGTATTTACATGCTAAAAAGTTAATTCCAACTGCAGAGAAGAATGAATGACAGAAGGCCCAACGTTTTTTTGTTATAGTCCATACTCCACCGCTCATTGATTGTTTGCATTTAAACACCTGCAAAACAATTTATTTTGTTATGGATGTAGCTCCGTCTAACTGTGTAAAAATGTGATTTACTTCACGCAAACAATGGAAGTTGTCTATCCAGGTAGTGGAATAGTGTAGATTGTAGCTTTTTGCCAAAAATCCAGTCAACTAAAATTTAAAAAATAAGGTAGTTATAGTGTTTGAAATCTATTTTTGATAGTGGAAATGGATTGAGCACTATCAAAAACACTTAAGACACTCAAACTACTAAAGGTTTACAATTGTAAAGAAGATTATGATAAAATGTTTCCCATATTTTTTCAAAATCTTTACAAGATTCTGGACCAAAACATTGTTTCTTTTAGACTACATGCAAACCATGTGTTGAAAGCCCTCCATTCCTCTTTATAAACCTTCTGTAGCCACCATTTAAACACTATCCTAGCGCCATTTAAAACACCACCCACCAAAGCGCAACCCATACAAACCATGTCTTCAAAGCCCTCCATTCCTCTTCATAAACCTTGTAGCCACCATTTAAATAGTAGCACCATTTAAAACACCACCAACCAAAGCACAACCTACCATTTCATTTGATTTTGAATGGGCCGCATCAGTCTCGTTGAACCCACTCAACCACGTCCACATTTCTCTCGACCAATCTGGTGCCAATTGCATAGAATGGAGATGATGTCGACAGTCTCCAAAATGGATGTGATAAGAATCCATCAAATCTACTTTAGTTTATTTGAAATCTGCCATGGATCCACCATTGAGCAATCAAAATTCTTTAATTATAAATCTTCCAAAAAATCACATAAGGAATTTTTGGAACGAAATTCTATCAAGGCTATCGTGCAAAAAAAATGCACAATCACCCATGCCCAATTTGAATGCGATAAGTTCATAAAAGAGAAGAGAATTTTGTTCTAAGGTTTTGAAATCTGCAAAACTGCATTCACATATGTTTTAAATTTTAGGACTAAAGTTTTAATGTTTTAATGTTTTATGCTATGTTGGGGCAACATAAGCTTTAAGTTTTTTTTACTTAGGGTCAAATGTTCTACTTTGTTTTAAATGTTCATTGAGAGTTTTTATTTTAAAACTTATATGTTTTATTATATATATATATAATAAAAAGTGCATTGCAATAAAAGGAATGAAAAGGTGGCAAGTAAGCCACATTGTTTTTTTTTTAAGGGATAGTGTGTGGGAAAACATAGTGTGGACTGTGCATTAAAAAAAAGGAGATAGAGAGAAACTTTGGACCACTGTGTGTGTATTTGAAGAGAGAAGAGAAAAATTGTAACACTGTGTTTGTAGCAGTTTGTGTAACTTTTTTTTTAAGTGAGAACAATAATTCCGAGACCTTTTGTAATAGCTTTTCAAAGTTTAATAAAATAGTTGTTTTTGTGCCATCATTGTCAAGAATTTTTACATTAAATCTCTGTGTTAAAGTTGATGAATTTTATTTCCTTTGTTGTTTGGAATACTTCAAAAAGTCCAACATGGTATCAGAGCTAGTCCAGGCTCTTTGAAATTTGTCAAAGAAGCTGAAGAAAGAAGGATTTGTTGCAGTTTTTGACCAACAGTGTAAAAGCTCAACAAATCAAGGTATTTACAAAACAAATTTTTGTGCTTGTTTAAAAAGTGTAGCCCAGATAAATCTATTAAGAGAAAGAGTTTATCTCTCAACAGTGAGAAGATTTATTTGGAAACAAAGTTAAGTTTAAAAAAAAAAACATAGTTCACTAAGCTAGCTATGGCAGGAGCCAACACAAGCACGAGTATAAGAAGTAGTCAACTCTCACAATTCAATGGGAAGAATTATGACTATTAGGCAATCACAATAAGAGCCATGTTTTCCTCTCAAGATTTATGGGAACTAGTTGAATATGGTCTAGAAGAGTCAACAGATGAAAATGGATTTAACGCTTTAACATAGGCATAGAAGGATTTGCTGAAGAGTAATAGGAAGAAGGATTCAAAAGCCCTCTTCTATCTCTACCAAGAAGTGCGTGAAAATTTATTTCCAAAGATTGCAGCAGAAAAGAGGTCCAAGGATGCATGGGATACTCTCCAAACAACCTACCAAGGTATGGAGAAGGTAAAGACAATAAAACTTCAATTAATGAGAAGAGATTTTGAAGTCATTTGCATGAAAGATTCTAATACAATAAACTCATTCTTCACAATGTTGATTGAGTTGGTTACCCAAATGAGATATGATGGAGAAATAGTAGAAGAGAGAAGAATAATGAAGAAAGTGTTGAGGAGCTTATCCTCAAAGTTTGAAGGTTAGCAACCATCGTCCCATGAAGTTGGATTGTATAATTCTAGTTAAACTTTGGATAAAGATTATGCTTTATGTTCTAACCCATCGAATATAAGAAACAATGTGATATATAGTTACTTGACCATTACAATGAAACAATGGTTGTCATTACGATGATCATTGTGGTGTTGGGGCGTGTGGAGATCCATGAACGAAGTGCACCGTTTTCTGGAGATCGGAAAGCGACGGATACGAAGACCTAAAATGACAAAAGGAAAAGCAAAAGATGAAGATGAAGCTAAATTTGATTGCAGTGCTGCTTCAAATATTGATGGAACTTGTGTGGAAGTGGAATCGTGGAAAAGCGTCATAAAATGAACCTTGAAAGAGGGAAATGTGAATTTTATTCAAATGTTGGTGGATTTTCTCTCGACGCAAGACAACGTTCTAAAGGAAGGGGGCCTAAAATGAACCTGGTGAAACTAAATATTTGTCTCGATGAGTGAAGGGCTAAAATGAACTCAATTTCGAACATTTGAGATCAATTCAGGTGCTACTTCTCCCTCTTTCGTATCATCTGGAGGTAGTTCTGACTTGCTTTTTTCCGTGAATAACCATAACCATTCTGCTTTGCGTTCCAACCCTTTCCCCAGTGCTCCAATTGTACCATTTGCTTCCATGACGAAAGATGCCATTACAGCTGGTACTTATGATAAACATACTCCTCATTTGCCTTCCTACCCTCATCCTAGTCCTCCTATGTTTGGGTTGGAATGTCTTCGGCTTACCCCTCCTCGTCCTATGTTTACCACTCTGTTGGAAGATTTTAGAATTGCAAGTATACCAACTGCTCCACACTTTCATTCCTCAACTGTATCACAGGGTGCAATTAACCCACATAGCATTTGAGTGGAAGGCTGCCCACGAAATGATCTCAAGAGTTCATTTTTGCCCTTCGCACATCCAGAAAAAATCCACACAAATCTTCAGTTTCATATCAACATTCATTTTACGACGACTACTTTTAGAAAGTTGTTTCCCGTCCAAAGAAAATCGACCAACATTTAAATAAAATTCAGATGTTTCTATTTCAAAATTAATTTTATGACGCTTTGCGCGGCTTTCCGGCTCTCCAGAAAACACTGCACTTCATTCTAGGACCTACATTGGAGTCATTTTACTAGTTCGTAATAAAGCTGGAAATAAATATAATTTGTCACGCTCACATATTTAAATCAAATGAAAATTATTTTAATTTTAGGCCTCCTTCCTACCCTTTTTTATTTGGTTCATTGGTTGAAGTTTCCAGTGTCAACACTCCAGCGTTGTCGTTTCCCTAATTGTACAGGTGGGTTTTATTTTTGGTATCTCTTCTTTCCTTAACTATGCTGCTTAATGCCGTGTGTCACCGGTTATCTTTTCCAATCGGTTTTGTTAATTGGTATATGAAAGGGTTTCAATGACTCACCAGTCTATTTACTGACTCGTTCCGACCCCTGTTTGATCAGGTTAGCGGATTCAATTTGTAAAATGAATGGCTTTTAATGAAATGCAGGTTCTTACCCGTGCAGGCTAATTTTCTTATACAGTAAAAGGCTTATTGTACTTTGGCGGTCTTTAAACATCGAAACCCTCTCGTAGGTGCTTATTATTTTAAGTTTCGAACTCTCTGGGGTTCTGGTCATTGAGATTGTTGAAAACCCCTTTGGGTTCTGGTTATTTCGAACAGGGTTACTCGACATTTGTATTAATGAATCTCTACTTTGAACGTTGAAACCCTATGGTTCATGTTTTGGGTTTTTTTCGCAACGATGACGATAATTTTATTGTTGGATTAATTGGTGATGTTCCAGGGTTATGATTCAACTATATATGTATTTCAATATATGAGAAATTTACCGAATATTCTCCTGGATTGTGTCGTAAAGAATGTTATCGTGTTCTTCTTAAAGGGGTTTTCTAGTTTAAAGTCTATTTATTTACGATGCATTGCATGTGTTATTCATTGTTGGATTTTCGATTACATTTATCACTTCTATAAATCGTATTGTTATCTTTAATTGCCCAACTCTCAGACTTTGGCTGGTTCTGGAATTTTATTTGATGCATGCTTCTGATTACAATATTGAAGTTTTCTTTTTGGAAAATTATTGTTTTTGTAATGCATGTTTATAATTACAATATTGAAGTTTTTTTGGAAAATTATTGTTTTATTTATTTTTGTATAGGATAAATAAAATATGACAGGTTAAGCTATGGCAGTAATTATTAATTTCAATAACTTTTTAAAAGTTTGTTGTCTATAGAGACTTTCTACAACTTAGTATAGAGTACATGTGTAAATGTAGTGTGAGAAATGTAATTTAAACATTTGGCAGGTGTAGATGTAATGTGAGAAATTTAAGGTAAGAAATGTCATGTATGTAAAAATTTGAAATGCTAGAGTATATTTATGAACACTAAAAAAATTGTATGGTAAATAAATATAAATATAAATATAAATAAACCAGAGGTATGATAAATAAAAAATAAAACTTCTTTATATACTTGATCTAGAGATATGGTAAATAAATAAAAATATAAATAGAGTAGAGATATGGTAATTAAATAAAACCTCTTTTTCTATTTACTCCATGTGTAAATGTAAATGTAAAAGTAATGTTTAACATTATTATTTAAAATTTAGTCTAATTAACATAATTTTTGACGTAATGAAAAATCACTTCTTTCCCTAAATATATAAATTTAACACATTTAAAGTGTCTAATTGTAATTGTGAGTAAGAATTTCTATGATGTGGTAAATAAATATAAATATAAATAGATCAGAGATATGGTAAATAAATAAAACATCTTTTTATATTTACTCCATAAACCTTTTTATATGTAGAAAAATAAAAAATGAGGTTCTATTTAGGTGAAGCCTATGGGCCAAATACCATGGAACAAATTCTTATTAATACCATGGGCTAAATATTATGGTCCAAATACAATATGCCAAATACCATGGGCTAATATAAAATAGGTATCGTAAATAAAGAAATATAAAAGAGGTATACACGGAAATATGAAAATGTAAATGTAAACATAATGTTTAATATGTGTGAGCTATGCCGAGTAATAATATTTGTGTGAAAGGATTTCACAATAGAAACTGCTATAGATTTTTAGTTTTGATTTCCCTTCATTTTTTTTTCTACCACTTTTTCTTTTACCTTTTCATTTACTTCTACTCCATGGATTTGATCATGTGTAATGAATCACTCTTACCACTAAATTTGAATGGTTTAATTTTTTCCTTGCCTGGAATGTTGTTTCGCTTTGAAACAAAGTGATTTCAAGGATCTCAATTAAGTTTTGCACTAAAAAAAGAGGTTTCCATCCCTAGATATTTCATCCCTCTAGGCGCTTTGATACCTCTCATAGCTTGATAGATCTGGAGTTAAGATGGATATAGGTTGGTTATAGTGATGTTGAGTCTGTGTGTGTGGTCCTATTCATAAAATCTTCTATAAGGGAATGTTTCTCTCTCGTCCTATTCATCAACTCGTCTGTAAAATAATGTTTCTCTCGAAGCCCTAAATTTCCCATGAAACTAACCCTTATAGACTCAATCACATGTCCTTCCATCATGTTGCTTCATGGTTAACTAATATTACATTTTTTTTAGTTACAATTCTTTACCACAACCAAATATTGGTGTAGTTCCGGATACAGTACCCTTCATAGTCTATTGCCTAGATTTTTCTAGCATTTATGACAAGCAACTTCTTCTGATTTTAATTTCCTTGAGTAAATGAGTTTAACATTAATAAACTTCATTTTTATAAACAATACTTTTATTTCTATGTTCATAGTTTAACCGAAATTGGATGAATATATCTGTATTACTTATTTCATAAATTAACATATCGTTATCTAACAAAGAACCAATAAGATCAGGTACTTTTCAAAGACTAGGTCCATGATAAGACTTTTTTGTTCCACACAACCATAAGACTTTTCATTTCTGCCCAACCACAAAGCTTCGGGATTACCTCGAGATCCCTTCCCCAAGCCTTTTTAGCTTCAAAGATATTTAAACCTGAATCCTTTTGTAATCTCAAGACCTTAAGTCAAGTTCATAATTTCATAGGAAGTTTCCACTGGATGCAACCAACTCAAGAAGACTTCCTTAACAGTACTATTGCAACTTGAAAAATGACTTGTCTCACACTTTCTTTCCTTTTTCTCTCTAGCATACTCGTTATGTTTCATAATGCTTAGAGATTTCATTTTAATCCCTCTAGGAGAGAGTTAATTCTCTAACTACATGGATTTTGAGATATTCTTATTTTTATATTTTTATATTTTTTAAAGTCCTTTCCCATCATATCTATGACTAAGTAACTTCCCTTTAACAACACTAAGGAGACGAAAATAAAATAATATACTTAGTTTTTGAGATTAATTTACAAACATACAGTAAATGATCAAGTTTTTTCTATAATAAATAAAGTAAATAATCATTATTTACATCATTCGGGAGTGTTAGATCTTCTCCCTCTTAAACAAAACACCATCCTCGTTGTTTATTCCTATATTTAGAACCGGCCAACATTGAATTCTCATCCTCCAAAGTTAACTATGTTGGGTAAAGTACTTCCATTTCACTTTAACATGAGTGATGGTTCACTTCCGTAGTATTGTTTCTATCGGTTCGAGAATAAGAAGAGGCTCTGCCTGGAATTCTTCATCCGATTCTACCATGGTATTGTTTCTATCTGATCGAGAATAAGAAGAGGCTCTTCCAGGAATTCTTCATCCGATTCTCATACATATTTGATTAGTTCATCATGAGATAGTAAATAATTGTATGAAGAAAAAAAACATATTTACCACTCTTTTACATGTATCTCCTTCCAATTAATAATGCTTTTAGAGTCACGCATTTATTTCTTTAGTAAGGAGACATGAAACAAATTATGTATTTTTATATAACTAGGTAAAGCAAGTTGATAAGCAACTTGGCCAATTATTTCTAGAATTTGAAAGGGTCCATAATACCGAGGAATGAGTTTTGCACATCATTTCCATTATAGGGAAATTTTATTTGGTTTTTATCTAACATAAACATAAAATCCCACCTAAAATTCCATGTAACTTCTCTTTTTCTTAGCATAAGCCTTTTTCCTATCTTGGGAATCTTTTGGGCTTTGTCGAACCTTTTTCACAGTTTTCTCCATCTCTGTCGACACATTAGGTCCCAACATTAGTTTTTCCTCAAGACTATTCCAATTAATTGGCATTTTACACCTTATTCCATACAAGAATTCAAAGGGGCTCATTTTAAGGACTCATGAGAACTTTTATTTGATGTGAATTCCACCAAGTGAAGATACTCTTCCCATTTACTTTGATGTTGCACGACAATAATTCTTAACATATCTTCAAACACTTGATTTAATCTTTCTCTCTACCCCTAGTTTTTTGGGTGATATGCAATGCTAAAATGAACCTAAGTTCCTAACAAAGTAAAAATGGTTTTCCAAAATTTTGACATTAATTTCACATCTTTTTCAGTGATTATAACCTTTGGGAATCCATGTAACTTAAAAAATTTCTTCATAAATGTATCCACAATTTTCACGGTTTTATAAGTTGATTGAACATGAATGAAATAGGCCACTTTAATCAAATTATCCACCACTACCATGATGGATTAATTCTCATTCTTAGTTTTATGTAAGACAAATATAAAATTTGTAGTAATCACCTCCCATTTCCATTCTAGAATGGGGAACGGGTGAAGCAATCCAACTGGTTACTAGTGTTATGTTTTAACCTACTGGAATTCCACACATGTGGAAAAATATTCCATAATGTACTTTCTCATAGCAGGCCAACAAAAATGTTTTTAATAACAATAAATATCTTTTCATATCTAGGGTGAGTTGCATAAGGCCTTTTATTAAATTCATCTAAAATTAAGTGTCTAACAACCACTGGATTTGGGACATGTAATATTATCCTAAAACTCAATATATTATCTTCATTTATGCCATATTCACTATGTTTTGAAGATATGTTTTCCTCTTCGGTTTGCTGCCACAAAAACAAATATTTGGGATCCTTGTTTGCAGCCTCTTTAATTTGTTCTATAAAATTAAAATTCACATGGATGTATGATATTTCTCTTAAATAATGTGAATTCCTACTCAATTCATTTGTTACACACTTTTATTTTCATTTCAAATGTTTAATATCAAAATCAAATTCACTCAAGAAGGTTGTCTAACTAGCGTGTTGTAATAAACCTAGGCTAAAAGTTCATGTAAGAAAAGTTAACATATGCAAAAAAAAATGAGACCATGGTTAAGGGAAAATTATTGCAAGATGAATGTTGGGAAAATATATTTTAGTGGGAATAATTGGATATTTCCTTATGTCTAATGAAATTGGAAAATAAAAGGGCAAAGGATTTGGAAAGGAAAAATCGAAAATTTTGGAATTTTATTTTTGAAAATAAAAGAAATTAGGAGAAAAGGGAGGTTAAAGGTCGCATGTTGCATGTGAGGAGGAAAGTTAAATAAAATAATGAAAAATGATGAAATTAGAGGCCTCATTGATAAAAGAAATTCTAAGGATCACTTGGAAACATTTTGTTGTTTCAATTTTTTTGTCAGTTTAGTTTTGGAGCTCTCTCATTATTCACTCTATCTCACGTTCTCTTGGATACTTACAATTTTCTTGGCAAAAATCAAAATTGAGCCAAGAAAGAGGAAATCATGCGAAGGAAGGAGAAGGAAAGAAAAATAAGGCAATGATCAAGCAAGAGAGAGCCTGATCTAGTAGCTTTAGTAGGAATACTTGCATGTAACATATTGCATGTTTTATCTCCTATCGGGTTTGGAGATGCATAGATTATGCATGTTGGTATTTGGTTCTCGTACTATTGGTGGCATGGTTTTACCTAGTTTTCATAGTGATTTTCAAACTTGCATTTCCTTTTTCAGGATGCCATGGCGTGTTGGGATTTTTATATTGGTTTTGAGCTTTGAAATTTCCACATGAATTTAAAAATATATGGTGGAGGTGGTCTGAAGGAAAATTTCTAAAGGCCTAGGAATCACTTGACCGATTTTGGCGGGATACACGGTAAAGCCCTAGGGTAGTGTCTCAGTTTAGGGCCGAGTGATCTGTGATTGGATTTTAGTAAATATTGAGAGATAGGGAGATGGAAATATCCTCAAGGATAGTGATGGATTCGATACAGAGTTCCAGGATCGATTCGGTTGTGATAAAGGCATAGGCTTTGGTGAGATCATAGTATGGTGGGGGTGGGTGTAGTTTAGCCTTTGGATTCCCTTGGTTGATTTTGGATTGGTCTTTCCATTACATATAACATTCATTCTTGGAATATGGCATGAGGGTGTCTATATCAAGAGACATTTGCTCAGACATGTCTATGGTCAAGTGGTACATGGAATTCCTGAACCTGGTTAGTTATTGCATATGTTTAATGGAAGCTAAGTTCTAGTTATTTTGTACTTATTAATGTGTGGATTTCATGGTTGTTATCTCATTGTTATTTACATGGTTTTATGTTGGTTATAATCATGTTTAAATGGGTGGTTCATGTCACATTTATTCCAAGTATTTACTTGTAAATGTAAATATAAAGGACTAAATACCTAATTGAAGTCATATTTGTTCAAGGAAGAGATTGGTGATCCTTATTGAAATGTTTCTTAACTGGTTTCAATCATTAATGCTATGTCTTATATTCTACACCTATAGATTTCATTCACACCCAATGTTTGATAGAATTTTAGTCTCGGATGGGGATTGAAAATCCTAATCTTAGAGTTAATTTTGGTTTATTAGTCGTATCATCATCTGTTTAATGGATTCTAGAATTTACAACAAGTTCTGGAAATTTGCTAGAATTATGGGCTTGGAAAGTTCCTTAGATCCCATGGACACACGCACGGGTATAGGAAATTTAGTTCCTAGACACAAGAACGTAGTCTTGTGGATGCATCCAAAGCGTCTTGGACACATTCGTGTAGACTTGTGGCAGATTCTTGGGGTTTTTATTCATAAAATTTCAGTGGGACTAGGGACAAGTCAAGTGGATAACTGGGATAACATTTGAGTGTCCTCTAGCATGTGGTATAGGTTTGTGTTATGTTTTTCCACTTCGATTCCCCTTCGTTAAAGTCACTATGGAGGTTTAGTCTTTCTTAAAAACCCCTAATCTCTTTCTTACTCCAATTGACTTGTTAATTAGGTAGGTGTGAGGGGAGGTGGACGTTACATGTTCTATCTGAGCATGGTTTCACTCTCGTTGGGTGGTTTGTTGATTGTATATTCATGTCAATTGCATATGTGCTCCTCATAATTATGTTCTATGTGTTTATCACATATGTATGGAATTGGTAATAGCTGAAATGGTATCTCCATGTGAAGCTTGATGGCGATTGGATGTGGTCATCATGAGTGGATGTCCATTTTATATGCATTTGTAATGCATGTCAGTGTCAATATGTTGTTATGGATGCATTTTCATGGTTAAGGTTATCGTCAATGAGGTCATTGTATGCATTTTACATCATCATGATGTTGTTGATAGGATACGATGCTAATATGTTGGCTAAGATAGAACAAGAGATGTAGATTATTAAAGTGAAGTTGAAACCATTGACTTCAGGATAAGAGAAAAACTCCATCCATGTTGTATGTTTGGCATGCAGGTGTGTAGTTAATGGTTGTTATAATAATTAGGGTTACTTATATACATGTTTGTGAATTTATTATTATTTTGGTTACATGTATGATATATATTATTGAATCAATGTGGTCATATGTATGGTGGTCAGATAGTCATGCATGTTAGTAACTTGTTGTTTCTTTATGATAGTTAAACTTGATGATCATGTCATATGTTGTTGACGATTATGTTATATGTTGACGTGTTGTTTCTATATGTTAGCTAACTTGATGACTAGGGTTATCGCTATTGGTCAACATTTTCATTGATGTCAATATGGAATTACTGGAGATGGAAAATATTCCTGTAATGCATGAATGCCATGCAAACCCTAATTGCTAAGGATGCCATTAATGAAGTAAAACCTAGGTGCTAAGGATGCCCTTACATTATGAATATGAAAATACATTAAGGAATAAGTCTAAGATTCCCTTTATTCCCAAGTTATTTGTCCTTATGCCAATCTATTGAAGAAAATACCTAATGGTTGTAGCCTTTATCTTGAAACCCTAGCATATGCCCTACTAAATGAACAGATGAAGAAGCTCTAACATCGTTCAATTGAAAATCCTTAAAATATTGTTGGTTGGAAAGCCCCAAATGATGCCCTAGATATTTGATATCAAAATTTTTTAGAGCATAGCCTCATCATAATGCGAAGAATCTCCAGCATAAGAAAATCCCTAAAGCCTTCCATGAATGAACATACTTGGATGAATTCCTAATTCTATTGCAATAAAATTAACAATACCTAGAATTAATTGAAGCATACCATATGACGAAACCATATACTGCACCTAAAATCCAAATTGTTTTGAACAAACAATAGGTCATCCTTGAATACTTTAGATTTGGTAAAGAGAAATAGCAGTCAGTTAAAGGGGAAAGGAAACCCCGAGAGCAGAACTCATTGTACATTACCCTGTTTTCAAATATTTCTGCAACATTCAAGTTATCACAAATCTATATATAATAACCCCTATAACAACTCCACTTACCACAATTTTTTATTTTTTTTTCTAATTATATAATGACCATATGATTATATATACTAATTTCTATCTTCGTCATTAGTTGACAGATGTTGGTATTATTCCTTAATCAATATTTCGACACTTTTCAACAAAATTATTTTGATACTCTGATCATTCTTAGAATATTTATCTGGTTATACATTTGGTACTTTATCATTTCGATGTTCAAGACCTTATTTATGACTAATTGTTGTCATATAACTATCCCTCTATTACCTTTGTTCTATTTATCTAACACATGCTATCTACCCTCATGTTTTTATTTATACATGCTTTGGTTTCATAATTTATAGAGTATTGTTAATCTATTCTAAGGAATTCCCTTCCTTATGGTAATAGAATACACCCTAGACGTCTATAAATTTACGACTTGTAAAATAATTAAACCACTTCATAATAATTCATTCAAATTTCTACCCTTTTTTTTTGAACTTACCATTCAATATTAAAGTGCTACACTACCATATAACCATATACTATACCAATCCATTACTATGTGATTTGTATCTCATATAATGAATTTCAATGTCAACTCTTTGTTTACGCATGTTCTAATAAGGTTTAAGTATTTCATCCGAATGTCATCGTGCCACCTTAATGCTATTAACCTTGTATTAATTTGGTCAGACTCAATTTCTATAATATTATTACGTTTTAATATGAGGGTTCATCACATCCCATTTTTCCATTTCATAATGTATCTATCATACACTAATAATATAAGGGTTGTATACAAATATTTGGTTTGAAATTTAATTTTCGTAATTGTACCGGTACCTGAAATCCAAACCTCAGTTTTTTACAACTTTTCTAGTACATCTATTGTTAATGTGTTCATATGGCTTCTTGACCTTCATTACTCTGATTCTCTCCCCGTGGACGTTGTAAAACAGTTCTTATCCTTTGGAGGGATTTACGCTTATGCAACCCTAACTCGAATCTTTAGGTTTTCGTTGTTATAATTTTTGGTTCAGCTCTGCACTTGGCTTCCTCCACCCAGCCTGGTTTTACCTCTTCGTTGTAGAATTTTTACACGTAGGAGATTAAGACTCGATGGTCACGATGTTAAAGTCATTATCTTCATCCAAGAGGCTCTACCTCCAACCAAGTCAACACTTTTCTGTGTTTATGCTTCCAACACCCTTTCGAAATTTATTTTGACTATAAATCCATTATGTTTTTCGATTTTATTTCCATTTAACCTTGCTCGGATACTAATGCTATTATTTTTATTATTTCCCGCAATTTTAATTTAAGTCTATATGGATTTTTGTCCATCAATTTCCCACATTCTATAGGTAAGGGATTAGGTTTATTGAAACTCTAAAACCCCATTCAGTAAAGAAATCTCCATAGAATTTTTTGATGTAGCAGTTAGGCCGGTGTTGAGGTGTATTCTAAATATACTGGGAAAGGAGGATGACAACATAGTTGACAAATCAGTTCTGGGACTTTTTTTATTGATGATAAAGCTAGGAGTAGTGTTGGATATTCCTTCATATTGCAAAGAAGTTGTCAATACTCAACTCATGAGTTTATCACTCACTGTGTCATTCAGGTTCCCTTATTTTATAATTTACCTCTTTTTATATCAAATAGTGGAAGAATTCTTGCATTTGGGGTTAAACATCATGGATGTAAATAAAAAGAGGCAATAAGTAGTGTTTTGGACTGGTGTGGTAATAGAGGAAAAAAATGAGGACGGTCTATTTGATTTTGAAAATCATTTCATGTCTACTACATATAATATTATGAATGGGGTTTCTCCCCCATTTTTGTTGCCAAAGGCTGAAGAATTTCTGTAGTTGAGGAAAAATTGTAAATTCGGAGATTGATGTGTTTGTGAAGAATACTCATAGATTAGACTGTATGGGGCTGGGGTAGAACCATATAGGATTCCTAAATTTGTGCCTATGAGATTATTTTCTTTAGAATTCGTTAGGAAGAGTTTTTAATGTTGACCAAATACATTTTGTACCTATGAAAAAGGGGCATATGTTTAAATTACCTATGTTTGTGGGTCTATTTATAGTAAACATGAGAGAAGAAGATGATGACGTTAATATGATGTTAGATGGAATTCACTTACAGTTAGGAGATAAGTGGGCTTATGACCCCGATAAAGTAATTTCAAATAGGAGAATTGAAAATGGTTACTCAACATTTTTTCATGAAAGTACACCTGACATAGAGAAGCTATAAATAAGGGTTTTGCAGGTTATGTTGGCTCTAATATACAGACTCCTATCATATCTGGAAAATCAAGCAAGAGGAGTAAAACAGCAGTTGTTGATTCCGAAGGCGAAGAAAAGAGAGCCGAAAAGATAATGAAATTCAATGAACACATAACAGGTGCTCAACCTCATTTCTCACTTTAACTAGGACATGAGAAAAATGTTCCAGCCTCACCAAGAAGACATAGAGATGCGCAAGAGAAAGTACCTTTGATTAAACAAATATTTTCTTATATTTTTGAAAGAAATCAAAGGATGAAGGCTAGCATGGAGGCATAGGATGAGTATCAAATAACTCAAGACCAAACAAAATTGTTGACTACCATGGATATTGAAAAATATCAGTTTAATATTGCTCTTTCTCACCCCTCTCATATCACTATAGGGTCATAAAATAATTTCAATACTATAAATTTAACTGTTGATGTGAGAAATATTCCTTTGCTTGATAAAGTGAATTTCCATATGCAAACAAGTCAACTGATAGTGAATGATTTAACCAAAACTAATCAATGGCTCTTAAGGCTGATAACATGCTAGGGAAGGTGATCAAGCAACTAAAATTGGAGAAAGTGAAATCCAGGGCTTTAACAACACAAAATGAAGAACTTAAGAAGATAATTGTAAAGATTGGAGTAGATCCAAATGATAGGTCTGTTGTGCAGAAATTGCTACAAAGTGCAGAATCATAGATTTATATAGGGGAGAATTCTATGATAGCAGAGGTGGCAGAAGTGGAAAGTGAAAAATAAAGCCTTCTTCAGTAGCTCTTGTAGAAAGAAAAAGAAATTGCTAAGTTGAAGGAAATTGTGTTGACATTACAAAATCATATTGATTCTCATTCCTGCACTATCATTTTGCCATTTGGTAGTGATGATCTAGTGGCATAGATATATCAATTGACAAAGGAAATGAAAATGGCAGAGAAAGATCTCAAAAAGGCACAAAGCGATATGGAGACAGTAACAAAAATAATGCAGGCCAAGGATGGGGAAATTAATAAATAAAAGACAGATTGTTAAATAGATGGTGTTGATATCAAGAGCTTAAAGGAGAAATTGAAGGGAAATATGACTTTGATATAGGCTAAGGAAATTATCTGGAATTAAATCATTGCAGAGATGAAAGCAACTTGGGGATCTCTTACTATCGTATTAGAAGAGAAAAGCAGTGTCAGAGATTTTGAAGAGCACTTTATGGTAGACAAGCATAAGACTATTAACAAAGCCATATGGGCAAAGAAATTTATTGACTTCATTGATTCTAAGATGGATCAAGAGTTAGAGGAAAATGATATTAAAGATAGGATTATATATGCTGTGGAGATTAACAAATTGATTGTTAAAAATACTTGTAGTAAGACCATCAAGAAGAAGTTGACAGAGATTAAGGAAGGAGTGAACAAGTTTGACAATCTATATGACAAAAGAGCTAGGGAAGGATTTCCATCATGCTGGGAACTTAAAGGTTGTATTTTATCATGGGATTCTTATGAAGCACTATTGGTATTGGAAAAAAGAAAGGTTGATAACACTCATAAGAAGACTCATATCCTGAAAGGAGCAATATTTATTAACTTTCTTCAGAGACATTTTCAACTATTATGGTTTGTGAAAACCTTTTTTACAGAGTGACCAACATTCAACAGGATCACTCTCCTAAGTCAAAGCTGATTAACTCTACTAATTCAAAAGCTGATTAACTCTCATAAGTCAAATTCATAGCTTGGATGACTGTTTTACCTAATGATCCATCAAATTCAAATAAAGAAAAGTTAGCCAATCATAAAAATGCAACAACAACAGGTCCAATTCATATTCAACAAATAGATTACGGTTTAAGTTTTATTTTATCTCTATTATGAGAGTTCAATTTTAATAAGGAATTTGGGTGATGTGTAATAGGTAATCTAAGAAGTTTCAAGTAGTTTGAGCAGTTAGGAGTAGTTTCAGTAGTTACAAACTTCTTTACATTGTATTTAAAGAGAAACAGAAGAAAGGAAAAGGTTTTGTGTTTTGGACCTTTGGAGCACTACAAATTTTGTATGTTGCATCCGTTGTTATTGATATGTTCCAGTTTCCATTCTATATTTTCCCTTCTATGAATAAAGTTTATTAATGTAGTTATAGGTCTCTTTTTACATATGTGACTAAGAGTTAAATATCCTTAATGGGCGCTCCTTCATTTTAACTATTCCACTTTCATAAAATTATTCTGAAGTTTAAAGTGATAGATTTTTTTTATCATCATATATTTTTGGGCTTCCTTCTTTCATGTTCTTCTTATCACTCTAATTAATTTCAACAGATAATGGCATTGTGAAGCATTTATTGCGTCTGATTATTCAGGGTTTTAATAATTAGTTTCTAAAGGTGATTAAGCAAGGACCATTTGATATAATATTTTTCTGACATATATATATATATATATATATATATATATATATACATATATAAATCTCTTGCACACTGATTACCTACCACAACCAAGGGATTGTTTCTTAATATACAACATTTTTAGCGCCATTTCTAAGGACGAAGAAGAAAAGTTCATTCCCTAGGTTTTTTTTATATTTCCTTTGGTTGTTCAGAGAGGAGGAAATATCAGGTTTTTTTTTTATTCCATAATTATGATGTATAAAAGACCTCATACGAGGTCAGATAAATCGCAACAGAAAGCTCTTATTTTGTCAGATCCTGAAAATTTAGTTTCTAATAAGGTTAAAAAACCAATGAATCCTTCCACACCTAATGCTACATTACCTGCACCTAGAAGTAGTTCTCATAACCCTTCATCTAAGGATATTTCTAGGAAACTTACTTTCTTCGAACAGGAATCCTTTTCCCCACCAGTTCATTTTCAACAACCAAGGTTAGAAGAACAATATTTTGAGTTTGTTTCATTTACCTTCACAAAAGCTCAACCAAATACATATGTTGGTTCTTCTTCCATTTTTCATCAACCACTTCCCATATCAGATGTTTTACCACATTCACAACTGGTTCACAAACCCCACCTACTCAAGGAGTGATTAACCAAGGCATAAACATGGCAGCCCCTGCTTTCTTAATGAATAGGTATGCAACGTTAAATCTTCCACAACCTATGAATTCCACGCCCCAACAATACCTCAAGTTACTTCCTCGTTTTACTAGTGAAGATGAAATGACTGCAGAACAACACTTGCCATTGTTTTGCACTTTTTTTGAGAATCTAAATGTAGAACATCTTGATGTAGTGATGAGACTTTTTGTACAGTCTCTGAATGGAGAGCCAAGAAAGTGATTCAAAGGTTTCCCAAATGCCTCAATTAACAATTAGGAGGAATTAAAAACAAAATTCACCCGAATATGGGGTGAAAAAAGAGATCATGGTTATTCATTGATGAAGTTTAATGCAATCAAGAAAAGGTCTAATGAAAACATGACTGATTTTATTAAAAGATTCAACAAAATGTATAATATTTTACCCATAGAAATGAAACCCCCTCCTATTGGAGCAAGGGTAGATTCTTCTTGAGCTTTTGAGTCATATTTTAGTTTCACTTTAAGAGAGAGGAGATCTCCTACACTTGAGAAAATCCAAGCTGATGCTTTGGAAATTGAACAAAACATGAATGCTGCTAGGAAAACACAAGAAAAGAAGTCAGTTCAAGAGAAAGGAAAGTCCAAAGAAAAATCACAAAGGGGTCAGAGGATTGATGACATGACAAAGGTTATCAAGAATTTGTGAAATAAGTTAGTGACTATGGAGTTAGAGAATAAAAACTCCAAAAGGCCTACACAACAAAACAGATGAGTTTTCAATCACCAATTTAGAAATTTTACCCTGCAAATCTTGCAGAGGGAGAGAAAAGTTCAAGATCAAGTTCAAGCACCACTGTATATAGAAGAAACACCATCACAGTCTACTAAAGATCATCAAAGGGAAGTTGAATATCATATATCTACCATGTACATTAAAGAAGATGAAGAAGAGGAAGAATGTGAATAAGAATACATAGAAGCTGAGGTGTCCTTTGACCAAGAAGAGATGGATGATTATTGTAGAAAATTTACAGAATTTATGCAAGTAGAGTTGCATAAGAAATATGATTTAAGATGAAGAAAGAGATCAAGGACACGGGATGATGAAAAACAACAAAAAGGGTAATTTCCTTCTCCAATGGTGACTCCAAAATCAAAGAACTATGTAAAACAATGAAATAAGGGGAAACAACCTACGAATCCAGTAAGTGGAACTGAAAAACAACAGGGCAAGACTTCCCAAAAAAAGACTATTGATAGTAATAATTTGGAAAAGGTTGTTACTGTACCTGAGAAAAATTCTAATTCTAGCAGAAATCAGGAAGAACCCAAGAATATTTTCAAACAAAATCAAGCTTTTAGTTTGTCCAAAGAGCTAGAAAAGGTGAAAATACAAGTACCCCTTCTTGAGCTAGCTAAGACACTAGGTTACAAGAAGGCAATTGAATAATTCATTAATCTTTCTCATTCTCATGATATTGGTGATACTCTGAATTTGCAAGAGGAAGAACTAGTGGTAACTTTTGGTACACATGTGAAGGAGGTAGATTCTTTTTCTCCCTCATTTTATATATCACTACTACTTCATGATTTCATTCTTCATAATTGTATGCTAGGCTCAAGTGCTTCACATAATCTCATGCCATTACCTGTAATGAAAGAATTGAATTTACAAATTACTAAACCTTATAGAGACCTATATTCATTTGATTCAAAAAGGGTGAAGCTTGTTGGGATTATCAATGACATGGTTGTTTCCCTGGCCCAAATTCCAACCAAAAGTATCATGATGGATGTAGTTGTCGCATATATTCCAACTAGGTTTGGCATGCTTTTCTCCAGATCTTGGGGAGCGAAGCTTGGAGGAGTTTTAAAACTAGACTTCACATATGTTATAATTCCTATGTTTAATGGGGAAGAAACAAGGTTATATAGAGAAACAAGATTTGTTAAAACTACCACAAAGAAAGATGCAGGAAATTCCCCTATTTATGGTGAAGAAAATGAAGATATCTCTTGTTTTATGCTGCATCAAGATTCAGAGTTTTTTGAAGACACAGAGAAGTAGCTCTCTCCAGCAATTGTACATAATGAACTGGGTTCAAAAAAAATTTGCAAGTGTTATTTTGATGGTGCCTATTCAAAAGATGGCACATGAGCTAAATTTTTACTAATATCCCTAGAAGGTAATCTTTTACCTTTTTATTTTAAGCTTGAATTTGAATCAAGAAATAATGTA
This sequence comes from Pinus albicaulis, assembly GCA_034641835.2. Classification (NCBI taxonomy): domain Eukaryota; kingdom Viridiplantae; phylum Streptophyta; class Pinopsida; order Pinales; family Pinaceae; genus Pinus; species Pinus albicaulis. The sequence goes on from CM076582.1 coordinate 1,472,511,952, forward strand.
GATGAGTATGAGGCATTAATTTTAAGTCTTCAAACTACTAAGAAAATGTGAATCCAGTGCATTTCCATTTTTGGTGATTCTGAGTTGATTATAATATATATTAAAATCCTTTGTCAAACCAAACATCCAAGGTTAAGGTCATATAGGAATGAAGTATGGGGCTTGATTGAGAATTATTTTCAAGCTTTGAATCTTCAATTCATTCCAAGAGAAGAAAAAAAACTGGAAGATTCATTTGCACTTGCAACTAGTAATTTCAAGCCACCTATAAATCCGAAATTGAGGTATGAGATTGAACTGAGGCACAAACTCTTGATTCCTAACAATGTTAAGCACTGGCAAGTTTTTGAAGATGACGAGCAGACAAGTCATTTTCTAACAATAATTGACAATTTTGAATATCTCGAAATAGATCAATATTTAAGGGTGAAAATGTGAAGTTGGGTTACACATTTTGCCCTTATTTGAGAAAAAACCTTTCATTTCTTTTTTTGGTTCTTCAACTTTAGGAAAGCTAAAAAAAAATTTTGTGTTTAGAATTTAATTTTGCGATAATAATAAAAGTTGTGAGAAATTTTGTTAGCTTTCTATTACTTATTTTTTGGAATTTTTGTATACACATTTGATATGTCAACTTAGTGTTTCTTTGAGTGTTTGTTTTTAACAATCAAAGGATTCATAAGAAGTCATGTTAATACACAATGTTTTATTCTTTGAAAAAATGTGTTTTTGAGAAAAAAAATGTGTTACAACAATCTAGACAGACTCTACTTTGCTTTCATAATGTTTACAAAGTCAACAGATTCATATTATAATTACTAGATTTTTTTGAACTAGTCCAAAATAAAAAAACTGCATATTTTGAATATGTTTCGTGACGCAAGAAATTTCTTAACATATAAGTTATAAACTAAAAATCTAAAAACTACCCATTAAAGATGACGGACCAATGTAATGCACCATATTTTTTTCAATTTTTTTTACAATGTCTTTGGAAGATACAGAATTATGATTTCACTAAATCATAATGACCTTTAGAAATTGATTGCACCCATTTTATTACAAAATTAATTAAAATTAGTAAATATTTATGAAATTCCATAAAAGTTATATTTCCTCAAAAGTAGATTCAATTATGAAAATGCTTGTCTTGGTTCTGATATTTAATTCAGAATTTTTCATGGAGTTTAATTAGTCCAAAGTTGCAGATGCATATTCAGAGCTTGGCTCTGTGTAATTGCTGACGCGTTTGTTCAGCCATACTCTTAAAAAAAGTTTGGTCGATTTTTTTTTTTTGCACCGACGGCCCATCAAGTCTAACGACATAAAATTTTGGTCAACTTTTTTATAAGAGTTTGGCCGAACTATTACCTAACTTTCCGTCGGCCAAAAAATACCATGGAGCCCCTCCAAAAATTAATTTCACGGCAATATAAATTGCTGCAAAATCATTCATTATTTTCGCATATTTTCAGACATTTGGTCTGATTTTACAAAGGTCCTAGTCTGATTTTGTAATGAATTGTTTTCGGTTTAAGGAATTTTTTTGGAGGTACATTCAAAGAACATTTTTGCAAAAGAATGTTTTGGGTTCAAGGACATTTCTTGGAGGAAAATTCCAAGGACATTTCTTTGAGGTATGTGATACATTTTTTGGATGTTTTTTGGGCTTCATTTTTTTTTAAAGTATGGATTTGGACTTAATTTTCATGGAGGTATGTGATATATTTTTTAGATGTTTTTTGCGCATCATTTTTTTTGAAAGTATGGATTTGAGCTTAATTTTCATTGTTTTTGAAGGTATGGATTTGAGCTTAATTTCGAAAGGACTCTTTTTAGGTTTAATATTTAAGAAGTTGGAATTAATTTTCAATGGACATTTTTTGGAGGCATTTTTTGAAGTGACATTTTTTTAGATTACGTGTTTTGGGTTGAAGTAAATATTTTTTAATTATTTTTTAAAAGGAAATATTTTGAGCTTCATTTCATTTGTGTAAGACATTTTTTTCTCGAATTTTTTGAATTAAGTGTTTTGGATTGAAATATGTAGTTTTTGCAAAAAAATTTAAATTATATTTTTTAAAATTAAATATTTTGTGATGTTTTTTTTTTAATTGAGTTTTGTTCTAGATTTTCGAAGAAATTTTTTTGAAATTCATACTATATTATCATGGTAAATCGAAGGAATTGGACGAGAAAATATGATTGAAAAAGAAACCCCGAGGAACGTAGAGAAGAGACGAGACAATGTCACAAAAGAAAGATAGAAGCACTCTCAAATATTGAAGGGGAAAATCAACCTCAACTAGAAGTTGAAGCACGTATGTAAATGTAAATATTACGAGTTTGATATATTTAAAATTTTCTTAGTGTAACATGTGAAGCTTAATTTTTATTTGATCAACTAATTTGAAAAATATTTCGGAATGTAAACATATAGAGATATTCCTCAAAACATTGATGATGAGATACAAAATTTTGAAAGAGATATTGAACCAATGATTGAAAATTCAACTGAAGAAATTAAATCACAAGGTATGTAGATATATATAATAAATATATGTATAATTTCAATAACACGTGCATGTGTTCAACATATATATATATATATGTTGAACACATGCACGTAATATTGAAATTATACATATATTTATTAATTTAGTTATTTATTGAATATGTAAACTTATTGTGTACTATTCATTCGAATATGTACATATGAAATCAATGTCGATGATGAGATGTTATAAAATGTTGATACTCACACATATGGAGATAAAATAGCTGACCATTATATACGATATCATGTTAACTGCATTTTTGATACCTACTTCATAAAGGAAAATGTGACAGTCTGAGCCCAAATGTTGAAATGTCTCCTATCATTAAGGAAATTAAAATATGCTAAGATTTTATAGGGTATTTGAAAATCAACCAAACATAAAAAAAATGAAGGAAAATGTGATACAAAATATAAATAGTGCTATAAATTAAATTATAAGATCTAGACAGAAAAATGTTTCAGCTGTACATAGAGAAATACCTATGGCAGTTGTTTCATCAAGTGCTAAAGAGAATCACTTGGTAAAATCTATGGCACAAGCATTAGGAACCTCATGAAAAACTTTGCACAAACATCAGAAACTTTGGTTGGAAATAGATGTAAATTATGAACTCACTTGTTGGAGAAATATTTGTAGGCAACCATACAAAGATAGACTTAGAGAACATGCTAGAAAAATAATATATGAATACTGGAAGAAAAATTCACGTGTTTTGCCAAATGCAAGGGATGTGATGCGAAGATGAATAGCACGAAATCAATACAAAGAACATGAAAATGTTTTCTTGGAAACTACTCAGATAGAATTTTTCGACAAGTTCAAAGAAGGGAGTCATGAAATTCATGTGTCAATCAGTGCTTTTGTTCAACAAAAACCATGGTATGTAAAACCTATCACCGTACGCAGAACTTGTTGTCGTTATTATGTGGAATTTGAGTTATATTATGAAACATTCCTTAATTTTTGTAGAAAATTTTGAAAGGATTCACCTCCTCCTTCCACTGTCCATGATTTCATATCTCAAATTATATGTGAAAGACAAAGCGATGATCTATTTTATGAAAAGAAATATGTTGGTGGTAAAAAATGCGATAATTGTGGAAATTTGGCTAAATTTCAAAACAAATATCATATTAATATAAATGATCAATCATTGTCCATCATGAAAGTGAAGTGAAAGAGATATGAATATATCCATACATCGATTCAAGGTGCGAATAGTGCTAAAAGAATTTAATTACGAGAAGAAGAATTTTTTGTGATAGGCTTTTTGAGAAATTTCGAGGAAGAAATTTATAAATACACAAAGCATTCCCATAGAGCTCGATGGCAAGACTTGCAATTCAAAAAATCCGATGAATTTTTTCCACTAGGGACCATTTTGTTAGTAACTGATTTTGCAAAAAACTACACATTTGTTCCACAAAAAGAAATTCAGAGTGAATACTATCATTCTGACCAAGTCTCCATGCTCGTCCATATTCTACATAGACATGCTGAACAAAATGATGATAATATAGAAAGAACCAGTGAAAATCGACATGTTATTAAAGAATATCACTTTTATATCAGTGATGATCATACACATGATACATATTTTGTACAACATTGTTTTCGAAAGATTTATGACTCCTTAAAAAGTCGCGAAATAAAATTAAATGGACATTGGATATGGTCAGATGGATGCACAGGTCAATTCAAATCTGCACGATTATTCTTTTGGTTGTGTTGTCTTCATAATAAAACCTGCATTAAACATTGTAGGAATTTCTTCGAGACTGGTTATGGAAAAGGAGAACATGACGGTGCAGGAGCATGCATAAAATGAGAACTTTGAAGATATCAAATAAATAAGTCTACAAACTGACTTGTGGATGCTAAAGAATTTGTTCAATGGTGCATCACTACTCTAAGCCTTGAGACTAAACGATAAAGGGAAGTGCGAAGGTACATTCAATTTAATTTTTATTGGATATCTAATTTTAAACAATATACATTTATCACAATTTGATTATCTCTGATTGATTATCTTTGATTTTATTTTGATATCATATTTACATTCCTCTTTGAATTTTCCATATAAAGTTTTTTTTTGGCATAATTGGATCGATTAAGTAGATAGATCAATTGGAAAGGACGTTGAAAAAATAAAAGGGACTCAAAAATTGCATTCAATTAAAACAAAGTTGTCAAGAAATGTGTTTGCATTAGATAAAAGAAAATATTTTTTTTTTGTCATGTTTGCATAGACAACACAAAATCCAATGACGTTTTTGAAAAAAAAATGTATGTAGAATATTGGAAACATACAGAGCTAAATACAAAGGGAAAAATGTTTGTTGCAATGTTTGAAGAAATGCAATCAGAGGAGACTACAATATCATCTGATGGTGATCGAGTTTCTGATCTTGTTAGAGAAGGTAACATTTTAATTGCTTTCAAATGATAAAGATCTAGAAATAAATTTAAATACATTTAAGTTTTTTAAGTTTTTTTTATTGTGCAGGAGATGTTTTTGTTGTAATGGCACCTATTGACAATGATGAAAATGTGAAGTATAATTTGATGCGTTGCACTAAATGAAAAATGGAATTATTAGAAATCTATAATCATCACGGGTTTCCATATGAAAGAGGATCTATTATACTGAAAGGTTATTTTTTCAGAAAAACTAATCAAAGTGGGGATTTTTTTTACTTTGAAGACTATGAACCTAATGTCATAAGTTGTCAATATAGTCACTTTGTGTGTGCAGCATGCATAAAGTTTATAGAGGTTCAATCAAATAAGAAAACAAAAATTAAGAAATGGAAAATGTCAAAATGCGATCATGAACGGATCATTGAAGATGGCATTCCATTTGATTTTTTTTGATTGAACCACCCAATGATTTATTTTCTTTGGATTATGTTTTAGAACTTCCAGAACTCAACTAAAAATTGAGCTTTGTCGACTCTCAGCAGTTAGAGTGAAAGACATGATATCTATCTGCAATTTTTCATGAATTTGTTCACACCTTTTTAAGGTGCATTGCTGCATGTTTCTTTCCCACGGTATATCAGAAATGTCGGCCGAATATGTCGCGGTGGATGGACAACCTTGTTCTTGAATGAAGCGTTCCACCATTCATCTATTTTGACCAACATTTGGAGCATTTTCAGCCTCTTCATCAATATATAAAATTTTATATATTAGAAAAAACACATGTAAACAAATTTGTACAAATGGAATGAAAAAAATATTCAAATTGATGGCAACCTTGATGTGGTTGGCTAGCATCTTCCCCACCTTGAAACTTTTGAGAACCAAGATGACCCTACCGAGAACCAACACCAGCAGCCATTGATTGGCCTCCGACGGAATAAATATCACCACCTTCATGCAACCTGCTAGCACTTATTGATGGCCCTTTAAGGGGATGTTGTGAAACCAACTCCGAAAATAGAAGAAAAGAGATATTAAAGCCTTAGAAATAAGACACTTCGAGGGAAAAATCTCCAATACATTACATTAATGAAAAATTCTTGGATGATACAAATGACAAAAACCTCCTTCTATATATAGGAGTCCATGGGGCCACAATATAATCCTAGTGGGGCCACAATGTAATCCTAACCAACCTAACAATAATAATGTAAGGGCACAATAATAAAAATATGGGGGTTACAGGGGTACAACAATAAAAATAAGGGGGGCTACACTAACATAATAAGGGACTACACTATTGATATAGGGACTTAAAATGCCCCTCTCCTTCAAACAAGTGTTTTCCTCAACGCTTGATTATTTCTTGATGCTTCTATATAAAATTCTCATCCTCCCATGTGGAATCTTCTACAGGAAAGTTCTTCGACTTGCTGAGATACTTTGAAATTTATCATACTTTTCGATTTATTATATCTATGACTGCTTCAGAAATTCTTTGGATGTGATATTGATCTTCATCTTGTTTCATTAGATTCTGCACCAAACTTAGGGTTATCCTTTCAGAGTTGGAGAACTTGTTGTTGATGCTGGATGTGATATTCCACTAATTTATCATCCATATTAGCTATTATTTGATCCTTCAAACCATCCAAGTTAGCCTTCATTTATGCTTTTAAACCATCTATGTCATCTTCGGTTCCTCTTCATAAGATCAAAATTTTCCACACTTGCTACTGTAATTTTGATATCTCATACTGCAATTCTTCCTCTTCATGCGTCATAGTATAGATTTTTGAGGGCTTAATGGGTATGGAATTATTTTTTGAAGGCATTATAAAATCCAATACTGATAAAAATTCTAAAATATGCCCTTGGAATCACTTCAAACTGCTTTCTCAAAAAAACATTATGCAATTTAAAAAACCAAATACACACCTTTTTCTTGATTTTGAGGAGCTCGATATTGACACTAAATTACATCTATGATTTAGGATATTCAATATCTAAAATTTGGCATTGAGGTATCCCTCTGAATTCTCTTTATAATTCCACAAGTCTGACCTAATTTGGATTCTTTAAGACAAAGTTGTGCCCAATGTCCTACGATGACTTAATTATGAATTGGTTCAGTAGAGCTAACTTGTATGACATGCCACGTGTCACTGTTCCCTCCTTCAACTCTGAAATTGATAGATAGGAAACTAAATTCCATTTTCTTGAGTCCACTTTTTACATAATTCCAATCTGATGCTCAGAGAGAGAGTTATGAAGGTTTTCCCATGATCACCTCTCTGAGATGAAATTCGGGAGCTTGAAAAAGTCCTAACTTCCACAGATCATATCTCCAGAAATATTGCAAACCAAGCTCTGAAATTTTGCGATGATGTTCCTCAAGATTTTAGTTTTGTGCTATAAAAATTTCAGCTTCTGAACCTTCGTATAAAATTTTTTATAGTAAAAATTCCATGATGACCTATTTGGAGCAGCAAAACCCTAGAATCCAAAACTATGATACCAAATGTTGTGAAAACAACTCCAAATATAGAAGAGAAGAGATATCAACGCCTTATAAATAATCCACTTCAAGGGAGCAACCTCCAATACATTACATGAATGAAAAATTCTTGGATGATACAAATGACCAAAACCTCCTTTTATATATAGGAGTCCATGGGGCGACAATATCATCCTAGTGGGGCCATAATGTAATCCTAGCTGACCTAAAAATAATAATGTAAGGGCACAATAATAGCAATATATGGGTTATAGGGGTACAACATCAACAATAAGGGGGCCTCCACTAACATAATAAGGGACTACACTATTAACATAGGGACTTAACAGGGGATTTGAAGCACGACAAACCTCTCGAGGCGAGAGATAAGCTTCATAAACAAATACAAATTTATAATCAATTGAAAAATGCATTCATACATATAAATACACGTACATATTAATTGATTAAATTGTGTGAACCATACCATGACTAGGTGAACCATGGGCATGCACCATGGATGGAGTAGAGACCCTTCTCCTCTTATCTCCTAAAAAATAAAAAAAGAAACTTATTAACAACTAATTTAACTCACAAAGTTTATATAAATTCAATTCCATATGTACACACATGTATGGAGATTTAAGATTATATTTAAATACCATGGACATCCCTCGATCCCCAATCCCCCCCCCCCCGCTCATAGAGATATGGGATTCTGTTGATATTATTTGTTCATCCTCCATGATATATATATCTACGGTGGACATTTACAATTATTTTTTTAAATGACTAGAATTTAAAATAAATTCAAAATAAACTTCAGAAAATTAATGTAATTTACTGTACACAAATTATGTAAAACAAAACTTTCAAAGCACTAATTCATGTGTGAAAGTCAATTTAAGCAAAAGAAAATTATAAAAATAATAAGTTCACCAAATTGCACTTTACATGGTGGGAGCACACTTGGTATAAAATTGAAAAAAACACATTGTCTTTGAAAAAAGAAATGGAACTCCATTCTCCATTTAAACAAAAATTTTTTGAAGTCCACACATTTTAATTTTATAAAAATGTGAATTTCACCACTTGTTGCAAAGGTGAAGTTCACCAAGTTGCGCTTTACATGGTGCGGTGGGAACACACTTGGTATATAAATGAAAAAATCACATGGTGATTAAAAAATATGCATTTATAAGTACAAAATACACACATATCGAAGATATATTACAATGTCCATCAATAAATTTTGAAGGAGAGAGTATCAACACTAGTTCATCTTTGAGAGATGAATCTTGAATTTTTGAAGAAGGGTGTCTCAAAACTAATTCATCTTTGAGAGATGAATCTTGAAATTTTGAAGAAGAGTGTCTCAAAACTAATTCTTCTTTGAGAGATGAATCTTGCATTGGCATTACCTTGTATAATTCTAATTCATCTATTAGTTCATCTTTGATAGATGAATCCTGAATTGGAATTTCCCCATGCACTAGATCAACAGACATCTTATTCACATTTGAACAATGTCTTATACTAAAAAATTGAAATTCGCTAACAATGTTGTTTGCTATTCCATGTAGTTCTTTTAGCCTCTCATTCTTAACTTGGTACATGCCATTCATCTGGTTGCACACAAGTTTAGAATTGGTCAAAACTACAATTCCATTTGATTCATACTCCATAGTTGTTCTCAAGCCTTCTATCAATCCAATATAGTATGCCTCATTGTTTGTTGTTCTTCCCAGTATATTCATTTTCCTTTGGACGACTTTTCTAGTCGCAATATTGGAAATCACATATGTAATCACTGCTTTCCCTAGATTGGGATAGTAAGAAAATTCTATGCATAATTTCCATTTTTCAACCATATTTAATGGTTTTCTTATCCTTGAAGAAAAAAAAAATTCAATAAAAATATATAGTAAATTGACATTTATTGCAAATGCATGGGAGAATTGACACAAGATCATGAGATAAATGAACTTCTATTTAGATCTATTCCAGAGATTGACTGTAGGGGCATTTACTAGATATGTCACATTTCATAAAAGATGAGATCCAGAGGCTACCTGGCCATTTACAGACTCTGCCTATAGAACTTGTAGAAGTTAACACCACCTGTCCAAATTATACCCTATGAAGGGTGTAGAGGACACGTGGAATCACTCACACTACTTTACGTAGACACAAGGGTGTATAAGAATGCATTTGTTTTACATTGAATATATTTCATTTTAAATTAATAATCCATTTGAAACAATTACCTATATAAGGTTAAAACTTATATGTTTTGTATCAAATCACTTTTGGTTTGAATGGGAAACTTTTATGGCTAATGAATTTTTCTCGAATTGTGATACACCCCATTAAAATGGGAGATATATCAAAATGATTCCTATGGTGTAATAAAATATAGAGGCATAAATTCAATGAGCATAGTTTTGAGATATAAAAGGGGAAAATGGAAGAGTTGTTTGTGAAAAAATATCAATGCCACTATGGATATATATCTCCTTGTATAAGTTGTTCTTTCCCCTATCAAGAGCCTAGCTATGAATAGGCTTCTGTTGTACAAGCACAAGCTCAATAGCATAGGAGACCATAGACTTCCTAAGCTAGCTTCAAATTCCAGCCAAAACCACCTAAGGCTTAAATGAGGTTGGTATAAATACACCAGGGCCTGGTTAAACCATTGCGAGATCGACGATAATGTTGCATTGCAAAACATCAATAACATTAAAAAAATTGTTACTTCTAAGTTCAAAGAAAAAATGTGGTGTAAGAAAGATCTAGCAGCTAAAAGAAAAATAAGGTATTATAAGGAGGTCATCAGCCCCACCTTAGAAGATCAAAAGTATCTCTCTGTTTTAACTAGTCGAAAGAAGAAAATTAATATAGCCAAGATTAGAACGTACTCTCATGAGCTCCATAGTGAAATAGGTCATTGTACAGCTCCTAAAACACCACGGATGGAAAGAATCTGTCATCTTTGTGAGAATATGAACATCAAGGATTAAAACCACTTCATCTTAGAGTGCCCCGCGTACAACCACATTAGAGCTCAATTTAATAATATTTGTTGCAATATAGACCTTCATAGCCTTTTAAGATGTCAAAATTATAGTGAGCTTGGGAGGCTTGTCTCCAAGATTTTTGAGCATAGGAATAAAATCTTAAATTCAATTAAATAACTCTTTTTGTTAGGTCCGATAGACCAAAGATTGGTCTCAGTGGACGTTAACCACCACCATCATCATCATATCTGCAACATTAAAAGGGATTTTTCTAGAATGATTTCCACTAAGTTGGAAAGAAGGGAAAGTATCACAATTATATGTTAATGTGCATGTGTTTTACATTGAATATTTTTCATTTCATTAAATATATATTTTAAACATTAACTATATATTAAGGTTAAAACCTATGTTTTGTATCAAATTACTTTTGGTTTAAATTGGAAACTTTTATGGTTGATTTTTTTTTCTTGAAATGTGATACAGCCCATTAAAATGTGAGACATATCGAAATAATTCCTATGGTGTACTAAAATAGATGCATAAATTCAATGAGCATAGTTTTGAGATATAAAAGTCCAAAATGGAAGATTTTTTTGTGAACAAATATCAATGCCACTATGGATATATATATATATGTGTCATTAAAAATGATTTTTCTATAATGACGTCCACTAAGTTTGAAAGAAGGGAAAGTATCACAATTATATGTTAATGTTCATGTGTTTTACATTGAATATTTTTCATTTCACCAAAAATCTATTCGAAATATTAACTATATATGGTTAAAAGCTATGTTTTGTGTCAAATTACTTTTGGTTTCAATGGAAAACTTTTATGGCTAATTTGTTTTTCTTGAAATGTGATACACCCCATTAAAATGGGAAATATATAGAAATGAATCCTACAGTTTAATAAAATAGTTTCAAGTAGTTTAAAAATATAGATGCATAAATTCAATGAGCATAGTTTTGAGATATAAAAGTCCAAAAATAGAATAGTTGTCTGCGAAAAAATATCAGTGGCTCATTATGGATATATTTGCTTCATTAAAAGAGAATTTTCTAAAAGGATGTCAACTAAGTTTGGAAGAAGGGAAAGTATCATAAATATATATGTTAATGCATGTGTTTTACATTGAAAATTTTTCAATTTAAATTAAGAATCTATTTGAAAAAATTACCTATATAAGGTTAAAACCTATGTTTTGTATCAAATTGAATTGCTGGTTTCAATGGGAAAATTTTATGGCTAATGTATTTTTTCTCAAAATGTGATACACCCCATTAAAATGGGAGACATATCAAAATGATTCCTATGGTGAAATAAAATAGTTTCAAGTAGTTTAAAGATATAGGTGCATAAATTCAATGGGCATATTTTTGAGGTATATAAGTCCAAAATGGAATATTTGTTGGTGAAAAAATATCAGTGGATCACTATGGATATATTTTCTTCATTAAAAGGGATATTTCTAGAAGGATGGACTAAGTTTGAAAGAAGGGAAAACATCACAATTATATGTTAATGTGCATGTCTTTTACATTGAATATTTTTTATTTTGTTAAGAATATATTTTCAAAACAATTAACTATATACTTGGTTAAAACCTATGTTTTGTATCAAATTACCATTTTTTTCTAAATACTATGTTTTTTACATTGAATATTTTTCATTTTATTAAAAATCTACTTGAAACAATTCAACTATATAAGGTTAAAACCTATGTTTTGTATCAAATCACTTTTGGTTTCAATAGGAAACTTTTATGGCTAATTTGTGTTTTTCTTAGATTGTGATACACCCCACTAAATGGGAGATATATGGGAATGATTACTATGGTGTAATAAAATAGTTTGAAGTAATTTAAAAACATAGATGCATAAATTCAATGAGCATAGTTTTGAGATATAAAAGTCCAAAATGGAATAGTTGTTTGTGAACAAATATCAGTGGATCACTATGGATATATATCCTTCATTAAAAGGGATTTTTGTAGAAGGATAGAAAAAGTTGGAAAGAAGGGAAAATATCACAATTATATGTTAATGTATGTTTTTTACATTGAATATAAAAGGTTTTTTTCTCTCTCTCATTGTTTGAGACCATGGATATGAAAATAAAAAACTTCTATTTAGATCTATTCCAGAGATTGACTGTAGGGGAATTTATTGGATATGTCACCTTTCATAAAAGACAAGATCCAGAGGCTACCTAGCCCTTTACAGAATCTGGATATAGAACTTATAGAAGTTAACACTACCTATCCCAATTATACCCTATGAAGGGTGTAGAGGACCCGTGGAATCTGGATGCATGCATTTTAAATTGAATATTTTTCATTTTAAATTAAGAATATATTTGAAACAATTAGCTATATAAGGTTAAAACCTATGTTTTGTATCAAATCACTTTTGGTTTGAATGGGAAAATTTTATGGCGAATGTGTTTTTCTTGAAATGTGATACACCCTATTAAAATGGGATATATATTAAAATGATTCCTATGGTGTAATAAAATAGTCTCAAGTAGTTTAAAAATATAGATGCATAGATTCAATGGGCATAGTTTTGAGATGGAAAAGTCAAATATGGAATAGTTGTTTGTGAACAAATATCAGTGGATCACTATGGATATATCTGCTTCATTAAAAGGGATTTTTCTAAAAGTATGTCCACTAAGTTTGGAAGAAGGGAAAGTATCACAATTATATGTTAATGCATGTGTTTTACATTGAATATTTTTCATTTTAGATAAGGAATCTATTTGAAACAATTACCTATATAAGGTTAACACCTATGTTTTCTATCAAATTGAACTTTTGGTTTCAATGGGAAACTTTTATGGCTAATGTGTTTTTTCTCGAAATGTGATGCACCCCATTAAAATGGGAGACATATTGAAATGATTCCCATGGTGAAATAAAATAGTTTCAAGTAGTTTAAAGATATAGATGAATAAATTCTAAGATCATAGTTTTGAGATATATAAGTAAAAAATGGAATAGTTGTTTGTGAACAAATGACAGTGGATCACTATGGATATATTTGCTTCATTAAAACGGATTTTTCTAGAAGGATGGACTAAGTTGGAAAGAAGTGAAAATATGACAATTATATGTTAATGCATGTGTTTTCCATTAAATATAATTTTTTTTTTCTCTCTCTCATTGTTTGAGACCATGGATATGAAAATTAAAAACTTCTATTTAGATCTATTCTAGAGATTGACTATAGGGGCATTTAATAGATATGTCACATTTCATAAAATATGATATCCAGAGGCTACCTACCCTTTAAAGACTCTTCCTACAGAAATTGTACAAGTTAACAATACCTATCCCATTTATATGCTATGAAGGGTCTAGAACACTCCTGGAATCACTCAAACTACTTTACATAGACATAAGGGTGTATAAGAATGCATGTGTTTTACATTGAATATTTTTCATTTTAAATTAAGAATCTATTTGAAACAATTACCTATATAAGGTTAAAACCTATGTTTTGTATCAAATCAATTTTGGTTTTAATGGGAAACATATATGGCTAATGTGTTTTTCTCGAAATGTGATACACCCCATTAAAATGGGAGATATATTGAAATGATTCCTATGGTGTAATAAAATAGTTTCAAGTAGTTTAAAACTATAGATGCATAAATTCAATGAGCATAGTTTTGGGATATAGAAGTCCAAAATGGAATAGTTTTTTGTGAAGTAATATCAATGGATCACTATGTATATATCTGCTTCATTAAAAGGGTTTTTTTCTAAAAAGATGTCCACTAAGTTTGGAAGAAGGGAAAGTATCAAAATTATATGTTAATGCATGTGTTTTACATCGAATGTTTTTCATTTTAAATTAAAAATCTATTTGAAAGAATTACCTATATAAGGTTAAAACCTATATTTTGTATCAAATTGAACTTTTCGTTTCAATGGGAAACTTTTATGGCTAATGTGTTTTTACTCGAAATGTGATAGACCACATTAAACTGGGAGACATATCAAAATGATTCCTATGGTGAAATAAAATAGTTTCAAGTAGTTTAAAGATATAGATGCATAAATTCAAAGAGCATAGTTTTGAGATATATAAGTCCAAAATGGAATAGTTGTTGGTGAAAAAATATCGATGGATCACTATGGATATATTTCCTTCATTAAAAGGGATTTTTCTATAAGGATGGACTGAGTTGGAAAGAAGGGAAAATATCAAAATTATATGTTAATGCATGTGTTTTAAATTGACTATAAAAGGTTTTTTCTCTCTCATTTTTTGAGTCCTAATATTATAAAAGATTTCCACTAAATCCATCCCTATTACTTTTCATGTGAACCACATTCCCAAACCCACCCATCTATGTACCTAAGAGCCAAGCCAAGTGTAAAAAGGGATTATTTCATATTCTACTTTAACAAATATGTGATAAATTTCATTAGAATTTATATGGTAGAAATACCTATAAAGAGTAATCCTTAGTATCAATCTATTTTGACTTTAAGGAATAAAGGGCATTTTTTTTTTTAAAGTTTATCTTAGGGGGTAGAACTAAAATGTTGATAACCCACAAAAGAAACCATGGCCCGTGAGCATCATATGCAAACATAAGTTACTCCCATGTTTGAAACAACACCTCACATCATTACAATGGTTGTAAACAACTAAGAAAACCATACTAAGTTTGATTAAAGGTACTCATTGTTATGCAGGTTTATGGATTGATAGAGTCTAATGGGGCAGGGTCCTCAATAGTAACCTATGAAGTAAGCAGACATTATGGAATAGCAGGCTTTCTTACAGCTCATGTGGAAGCTAAAGTGGTGGAAAAAACTACTGGAAAAGCTATGCCCCCCAACCACAAAGGGGAGCTCTGGTTGCGAGGACCTACAATCATGAAAAGTATTCCCAATTCATCTTCAAAAAAATTTCGTTGGAGACTACTTTCAAAGCATTTAACAATTTTGTAGACCTGGTTGATTGGATTTTGTTTTTCAATTTTAAGACAGTTATTTCAAATAATTTAACAAATTTGCAGACCTGGTTGATTGGATTATGTTTTTTATTGGAGTCTGTTTTTCAATTTTAAGACAGTGATTTCAAAGCATCTAAAAAATTTGCAGCCTAGTTAATTGAAGTCTGTTTTTCAATTTTAAGAGAGTGATTTGGATACTGCCCTAATCCCTGCATCCATTAACTATGAGAAAAATCTTAGGCTGTTATATCATAATTATAAACAAAATAATAAATAAATAACAAGTGAAACTGCCTATCGTGAGAATGACAACAGGGATGCCTATTAAAGATTTTTTACCCCAAACTCAAAATCTGTAATTTTTGTAGCCACAATGTTCTCAAGAAGGAACAACATTTCCCGAATTAGAGAAATTGAACCATGTAGGCATTCTGAGATAGAAAATAGAGACTTTAACATAGTTGAATATTTTATTAATTCAGACCTACCACACTTCACCTGCAAATACATCACCATGTGTCTCACTATATAACTATGGGATGACTAGATTCGATGGAAATAAGAGATACTGAATCACTTACAACTTACTTACATTGCAAAACAATAACTTCTGAAACACCACCTTCTAAGTGAGGTAAATCAACATAATTTACTAAAAAGACAGCTCAATAAACCTATCACATCATTTTAACATTCTGATAGCTCCCAGATCAATGATTTAATTTAATATGATGTCATAATAGTCTCTTCCATAGCTTGAAGGTTTCAGCTGCTCCATGCATGTTATATTGGTAATGAGGAAGCAACTAACTTAACTTTGGACTCAGAAGGTCAGTAATGAGTTGATTTAATTTAACTACTTTTAGTATGAGATATGAACATTCCATTCTTAGCAAAATAAATAAGCCGAAAAGGAACATACCTGAAAAGTTGTAGAAAAAATTAGTAGACGAACCCGAGCTATCCCTGAAGATTCTGAAGACGTCGTGGAAGACAACCAAATTCCCATGAATAAAAAAAATCAAATTAAAATCAAATTAAAAAAAACTAGCAAAAAATAATTATAGAAAATAAAAAATTAACAAAATTTATCTCAGCATCAAGGCGCAAATAAAAAAAACACCAAATCAAAAGAAATCAACGAAGAAGACCTCGTCACACGAGACACCAAATCAATAGAAATCAACGGACAAGACTTCGTCACACGAGACAGATGTGAATGAGAATCATGTGAGACACCAAATCAACAGAAATCAACAAACAAGACCGCATTACATGAGAAATATGTGAATAAGAAACCTACAACTTTTTGCGGACGATATATTTATAAAATAATAGTTCGGCCGAACTATTTCAGAAGTCCGCCCAAACTAATAGTTTAGCTGAACTTTGTTTTCCGGTTATCCAATCTCCATCCAAAAATCTATTTTCCATTGCCATCAGTAAGTCGTCAATGTAAATGGCAGAACAAGTTTAGTCAAACTAATTTTGAAAGTTCAAAATTTGACAAATGTTTGGCCTAACAATTGAGGGAAAAATTTTTATACCCCCGATTCTCATGAAAGTGTTACCCATCTTCGCAATTTTACCTACTTGCCTCATCTGTTGAATCTTCCTTTCAATTCTACCAATTCGGGTTGTTGCATGCTACTATGGCACCTTGATATCTTGTAACTCAGTTTTAATCTCTCAGAGGATTGAAATCACTTCAGGTCTTCCCTCTATTGGTTGTAATATTTGTAGTGATTTTTCCAAAACACATTTTAGAGTCCAATATGTATGGATACTTTGATGAAATAGAGAAATATGACCTCTAGTATTTCCCGGATCATTTACAAATTCCATGCTTTCCTCCTGTCCCTCTATGTCCTCTCCATAACTGTTTGTTTCTCTCTCCCATCCCTGAATTGCATTTCTAATTTGTGGTGGGTTACCAGCAAAGTATGCTTTGAAGAGATTCTCCATTATCTCTTTCTCTGTCTTCCTACCTCTCTTAACTGGCTCAACCATATTTTTGGTGACTTGTTTCATTCCTTTTTCTCTTGGATTAGGCTGATGCCTTGCAGATTGTCTTTTAACAATTTTTCTAGAACCTGTATAGATTATCATAAGGCCATTGTACCCAAGCTGGAAATGTTGACGAGGAGGAGTGATCTTCAGCAATACCTATGAAACCTCCAAGGAAGGTGTGCTCTGTAGGAAAATCTTCGGGAAATCCTTTGTTGTTCCTGCCAAAACACATGAACTGTTTCCCTCCCTGAGCTCATTTCTTTAAAAATTTTCGTTTTGGTTTCCAATGTTGGCCTGAAATTCCTAGTTGGCATACCATTTCTGTCATAATGGAACTGTCTGTTGTGTACTAATCTCCCTGCATTCTCTTAATTGTCGCCAGGTACTCCCACGCTGTGGTATCATGTTGATGCATATTCATTGCCCTCCACTTGCCTCGTCACATTTGGTGTTCGGCACCCTGACTGGGGGTCTTGACTTCTAGATTTATCCTACTCTATAATGATCTAAAGGGGATGTCATTCAATATCCCATAACTTGTCTCTTTGATTCGCATCCAACTGTCGTTCCTCATTTCGACATCCCCAATTTGCTAAAAAAAACTATAGTCTCATTTCTTGTTCTGCAAACATCCAATGGTATGAGATATTGGATTTGTTGTATTAGTGCTCCTATATCTTGTATAAGGATTTTTTTTCTCCAACTTTTGATTATTTTTTTCCCATCGTATCCTTGTTAAAATTTACTTATCACCGCTATGAACATTGTCGAATCTTCTTCTATAATGAGTCGATGATAATTTTCTCGTTTCTCTATTATGAGCCCTTGTTGCACTACTGTTAGCTCAGCCTCATTGTTAGTTACATATCCTATATCCATTACATATACCCTCCAAGTTATTCCTTGAGAATTTTTGAATATTCCTCCTACTCCTGCTTGGCCTGGGTTACCTTTTTATGCCCCATCAAAATTAATTTTGATAAATCCACATTGTCGTGGTACCCATTTATCTAATGAGTTTTGTTGAGGGGGTTTAAATTTCCAAATAGTATTTGCTATAATTTTAGGTTTAAAATTTAATTTCGCTAGTATTTGGCCTTCTATACATGTATTCTTCCAACCTTCATCAACCCATTTCTCTACCAATATAGTTTCCCTGATCTTTTCAATGATTCCCTGCCATATTTAATTTTTATCTTGAACTTCTGCATGGAAGATGCGATGATTCATTTCTTTCCTGATACCCCATAGTATAAATCCCGTTGACAATCTCCATGCTTTATTGAGGACTTCACAATTTTCCCCCCTTTGCTCCATTTGATAATCGTCTCATTAACGCTTGTATTATCTCTGTCTTTTTGCTGAAAGATCCTTTCATTAATTTTCCAAAAATTCTCTGCCATTTCACAGGTATTTAGAAGATGTTCTATTGTTTCTTATTTTCTATTAGACATATGAAAAATTGAAGGGCCATACATTCCTCTCCACTATAACTGATCCCAGGCTAGTATCATTCAATTAATTTGGAGCCAAAGGAAGTTTTCCACTTTTGGCCAATATTTAAGTGACCGATTTTTTCTCCATATATGGACTACTATATTATGTCTATTATGAGCTTTGATTTAATATCCCTCCTGTATGGTAAATATAACTTTTCTCTGATAGCCCCATTTGAGTATATCTTTCCCTATTGCAACAATTGTTTCTCTGGTTTTTAGTTCCTTTTCCAGATTTTTCCACTATAGTGTCTCTTAGGCTTCTCTTCAATGTCTTTGACCTTTCCATTTTCTCCATTGGTTTTCCTCTCTCTAGCACCAATATTTTTTTATAGTTCGCCTATTTGGTGTTTTTGTGAAGAGGAAAATTTCCCCTAAATCAATATGGCTAAATAGTTTTTCTCTTTGTTGCCATGAATCCTCCCAAAATAGAGCTAACCTTCCTTCCCTTACTTCCCAGAAACTATGTTGCCAAATTAAATCTTTATTAATAGTTGCTAAGTTCTAGATGTTAGAACCTTCGGGGTTAGTATCTGCTTTTACTTTCCATGGTAATGTCCTCAGCGTGTGATATTTTCACTCCCAAATCAATTTCGAGAGATCCTGTCCTCCTTTTATCCATCTCCACCATAATTTGGCTCCCATAACTTGATTTAACATGTAGGGGTCTCGAAGACCCAGTCCTCCTGCTGTTTTCAACTTTGTGAGTTTTTCCCATGAGAGAAGCGCCCATTTTAGAGCGTCTTGGGCCCCTTGCGAGAGAAATTTCTTAAAAATATTCACCATATTATTACATATTGTCTTTGGAGCCACCATCCTAGATAATTGATACACTAGTATAGATTTAAGAACTAATTTTAACAATATTACTCGACTAGGGGAATTCAAGGTTCGGAATGCCCAATTTTGTAATCTTTTCTGCAGCCGATTAAGAAGGTCCTTCCATCGTGAAACCCTTAGGGAGTTTGTATTTAAGGGAAAACCTAAGTATTTCATGGGGAATATTCCAGCATTGAAGCCTAGAATTTGAGCTAGGAATCTCTTTGTGGCTTCATTTATATTGAAAAAATAGACATTTGAGTTATCATTGTTAACTAGAGTACCTGTTGCTTCCATGAATATTTTCAGAATGTTTAAGATGAATTTTACCTCTCTAACTAAAGCCTGAAAAAACAGAAGGATGTCATCAACAAAATATTGATGTGTAAGGATTAGATATGGTCCCCATAAGTTCATTCCTTTTAATTGACCTCCTGATAACTGAGCCTTAATTATTCTACCAAATCCCTCAGCTACTAAGATAAACAAAAACGACGACAGGGGATCCCCTTGAGGGAGGCCTTTGGATATGTTAAAAGGTTGGGAAGGGACGCCATTAAGAAGAATTGAGAAATTAGGGGATGAAATGAACAAATTCAACCATTGTATCCATCTATTGTCAAAACCAAAAGATTTGAGAACTACTATCACGTAAGGCAAACTTACGCAATCATATGCTTTAGAGAGGTCTAGTTTAACTAACATACCTTTCACTTTGACTGTCCTTAAAGAGTCTTTTGCTTCTTGAGCAGTGACAATTCTGTCCAGAATTTGTCTCCCCTTCACGAAACCTGTCTGTTCCAGAGATATCCGACTTGGTAGGAGTGTTTTAAGTCTATTAACCATGATCGTCGACAATATCTTGTAGATTACATTACATAAAGCTATTGGTCTGAAGCCTGCTGGAGTATCTGTAATGTCCTATTTTGGGATGAGAGTTATGAATGTAGCATTAAGAGTTCGACATACGTTTCTAAAAATCTTTGATTCCTCTACCAATTCCCAAATATATTGACCCATGAAGTTCTAGGTCGCTTTAAATAATTCTACTGTAAATCCATCCGGGCCTGGAGCCTTATTTTTAGGCATGTTCTTAACCACTTCTTCCACCTCTTCTACAGTGATTTATCGCGTTAAAGAAATGTTCTGATATCTACTGACAATAGAAGGAATGTTGCTAGTTATTCTATCATTTTTTCATGTCTATTCTGCTGAGGTTCTATGAGAATATCTTTGAAATTATCTACTAATATTTTTTCCATATATTTATGTTGAAGTACTCGATTCCCATTTTCGTCTTTCAGTGAGAAGATTCTATTATGCTCTCTCCGTTAAATCAATTTTTTATGGAAAAAGTTTGTATTCCTCTCCCCTTCCTTCAACCATTGTACCCTCGATTTTTGCTTCCATAACACTTCTTCTTGTTTTCTTCATTCTTCCAGTTGAATTAGAATATTTCCTTCTTCTAGGGCAAGAGCCTCTATTCTTCCATTTAAAATCATATTATGTTGAAAATCCTTCATACTTTCTTTCAGTCTTTCCTGGTCCTGATGGATATTACCAAATTCTATTCTATTCCATTTATTAATTTTTGATTTAAGTTTTTTCAACCGAAGTTGAAATGACTGCATTATGTTCCTTCCTACAGCATGGTTATTTTCTCACGATTTTTTTTCTTTGTCTAAAAATGTGGGATCCCTTAACCAGAATAGTTCAAATATGAAAGGCCTATTCTTCGGATTTTCTTTGATGTCTATTTCTATGCTTATAAGCCAATGGTCTGAACCTAACGTTGGAAGGATTGCTACTTCATAATAAACATCTAAGCTTATTGAATCTTCCGAGGCTAGAAATTTGTCCAATATGGATGCTATCTGATGTGTTTCCCCACTTCTATTATTCCAAGTGAAATCTCCATTCACTGTAGGTATATCTACAAGTTTAAGATCAGTGAGTAAGTCCTAAAATTGTTCTATATCAGCCTCTTCTCTCCTTATTCCACCTTTTTTCAGTAAGATTTAATATCATGTTAAACTCTCCTCCTAATAACCAAAATTTCTCCTGCTACATGTTGCTAAGATTCCAGATACTCTGTAAAAATGCCTCTCTTTCTCCTGGAACTGGAGTCCCGTAAACAACTGATATGAGTACCTTTTTCTTTGTTCCTACTCATCTAAAACATATTGTTAATATGCGACGAAGGCCTATCCAACCTTCCACTGTTACCTCAGCAGGATTCCAGAGAATGGCTATACCCCCTACCGTACCTCTTGAATCAATAGCCATGACCTCAAAGTGTCGTTTAAAGGAGTGAAGTATAGTCTAAAGTTTCTAGGTCAAAACTTTAGTTTCTTCTAACATCATTACTTGAGGTTTTTCTCTCTTGAGTCTTTCTTTTAGATATCATTGTTTTCCTTTACTATTGAGGCCTGTAATGTTCCACGAGATTACTTTCATTGAGTAAATTTTGGTATTGGTTGGAATATCGTTGTTAGTGGTATTGTCTTTCCTGTATTAACTAACATTTCACCGACCAGTTGTATTGAATCATGCAATGTCCTTCTTCCTTTTTTCTTACTTCCTTTTTACTGTTGATTGGATCCTTTTAATGTAATGGTTTAAGGGGTAACTACTTCTTTTTGCACTTGGGCTGTCAGATAATGTTCGAACATTTATTTGGAGAGTTTCTTTTGGTCTTCTGGAATGAATCTATCATCCAGATTCCTCCATTCATGCAGTAATCACTTCAAGACCCTTTATTCAGCACGTAAATCTTCCTTGTTTAGTTCAATGTCCATTGGCATCTGTTCTATTATAGTATTATCTTCTACTTCAATGGGTTCTTGTGGTTCTTTTCTCTTTGCTACAAAAATTTTTTGGATTGTCATTTCTTAATCTTTCCTAGGGATTTCTTCCTCTGCATGAAGAGTTTCTTTTTCTTCCTGTAATACTTCATAGTGATTTGGTGATAGCTTCTAGTTAGGCATGCTCTGTTGATTTTTTTATCCATGGGATCTGACATACATGCTTTGAATATGGCACGACGGTGACTAGCTGAAGAGAGATTGGCTCAGCTATGTTTATGGCCGAGTGGTATGTGGGACTCTTGAACCTCGTCAATTATTTATTATGTCTAACATAAGCTAAGTTCTCTTTATTTTGTACTTACTAATGTGCGGATTTAATGGTTGTTATCTAACTACTATTTCCATGGTTTTATGTTCGTTATAATAATGTTTAACTGATTGATTTGGGTCATGGCTATTTTAAGTATTTACTTATAAATGCTAATATAATTGATGTAATACCTAATTAATGTCAAATATGTTAAAATAAGAGGGCGGTTATCCTTCTTGTAATGTCTCTTTATGTTTTTCATTCATGCATGCTCTATCTTGTATCCTAGACCTGTAGATTTCATTCATGCCAAGTGTTTAACATAATTGCGGTCCCGGTTGGGGATGGTCAGGCCTATTCCTACACTTAGTTTTGCTATATTAGTCTTGTCATTATATATTTAGTTGACTCTAGAAGTTACAAAAAGTTCTAGGAAATGACCAAAATTATGGGGTTGAAAAATGCCTTAAAACCTGCAACCGTAGGCACACGTCTAGGAAATTTAGTCCCTAGATGTAGGAATACACATTTATGGGTGCATCTGAAGCCTCCTATACCCATGCATTCAGAAATGTGGGATAGTTTTGGGTTTTTCATTCATAAAATTTCAATGGGACATAGGGACAAGTTAGGTGGATGATTGGGATAGCCTCTCAGGGTCTTGTAGTAGGTGGTAGATTTCATTCATGCCTATCATGTATCCTAGACCTATATGTTTCATTCATGCCAAGTGTTTAACAAAATTGCAGTCCAGGTTGGGAATGGTCAGGCCTAGTCCTAGACTTAGTTTTGGTATATTAGTATTGTCATTATGTATTTAGTTGACTCTAGAAGTTACAACAAGTTCTAGGAAATGGAAAAATTTATGGGGTTGAAAAGTGCCTTAAAACCTGTGGCCGTAGGCACACATCTAGGAAATTTAGTCCCTAGATGTAGGAATACACATTTATGGGTGCATCCAAGGCCTCCCATACCCATGCATTCATAAATGTGGGATATTTTTGGGCTTTTTATTGATAAAAGTTCAATGGGACACAGGGAGAAGTCAGTTTGATGACTCAGATAGCCTCTCGAGGTCCTCTAGCAGGTGGTATAAGTTTTTTTTATGGTTTTCCACTTCAATTCCACTTACTTAAAGTCATCAATGAGGATGAGTATATCTTAACTACCCATGATCTTATGTTTACCATGGTTGGTCGGTTACTTGTGAAGGTGTGAGCAGAGGTGGAGGTTACAGGTGGTGTCAGATCATGGTTGACCTCTCCTTCGTTGGTGTGTTGATCATGCTTTCATATTTCATATGTGTTACTCATACTTATATTTTATGTACTTATTGCATATGTATGGCATTGGTCATAGTTGCAATGTTTTCGCCATATGAAAGTTGATGGTGATTGTATGTGGTTCGCATGCGTGGATGTCGGTCGTATATGCATTTTTTATGCATTTGAGTTTTGATATGTTGTTAAGCATGAATTCTCATGGTTAAGGTTGTTTTCCATGAGGTCATTGTATGCATTTTATGTCATCATGATGTTTTTGATAAGATATGATGTTGATATGTTGTCTAAGATAGAACCAGACATGCAGATCATCAAACTGAAGTAGTAGCACTAAAATTCACAGTAATAGTAGATCGTCATCTAGGTTGTATGTTTGGCATGTAGGTATGTGGTTAATGGGTGTTATAAGAATTAGGGTTACTTATATACATGTTTTTCATTTTTTTTTTTTTTTGTGGTTACATGTATGATAAATGTTAGTGTATAAGTGTGGTCATATGTACGTTCATCGGATAGCCATCCAGGTTAATAACATTTTGTTGTTTTATGTTACTTAAACTTGATGATTATGTCACATGTTTTTGATGAGCATGTTATATTTTGACTTGTTTTTGTTATATGTTAGCTAACTTGATTATTAGGGTTATGGAATTAAGATATTGATGTTTTATGTATCGTGCTCATTTGGATTGGCCTATGTAGATGGTTATGGTTATAACATTTAGGTATAAGTTAATATGTTGTGATATTATGACATAATAACCTAGATGGAATGTGTAGATATGTGATTTCTATGAAAGAAAGGCAATTGTTTATGGGCCTATGCTGTGAACGTGTTAACTAGTTTCTATTATGGATATCATGACCTTATTTATGTTTGAGGTTATGTGTTCTAAATTTATAACATGCTAATAACAAATTTAACGTTTGAATGAGAACTATTACCTCAAAACGAGAACTAGAACAAAAATAAAATAAAAAAAACATGAAGAAATAACCTAAAATGTAAAGTGTTATTCTAGAATAACCTTTCTTTTTCCTAGGTCAAATTTTCAACATTTTTTAAAAATGGAAGTAAAATCCAAATTTTTGTGTGCCAAAAACACTGTAAAAATGAAAAGTATTGATGTTGGAATAACGTCTCCAATTTTTGGTGTTCAAAAAACACCCCAAAAACAAAATGTGTTGATGTTGGAATAACGTGGCCAATTGCTTTGAAAAAAGACACGTTGAAAAAAAAAATCGTCAACATATTTTAATAATGACTAAAGATACAATATCATAACTATTAAAAATCTTAAAATTCCAACGATACACGTGACATTAAAGATAAAATATCAAAAGTCCTAAAATTCCAATGATTTTCAGGCATGGTATTAAAGATAAAATATGATGTCTGTGAAAAGCCTTAACATTCTAA
This sequence comes from Pinus albicaulis, assembly GCA_034641835.2. Classification (NCBI taxonomy): domain Eukaryota; kingdom Viridiplantae; phylum Streptophyta; class Pinopsida; order Pinales; family Pinaceae; genus Pinus; species Pinus albicaulis. The sequence goes on from CM076582.1 coordinate 1,472,537,573, forward strand.
GGATGACATTAATGACAAAATATCATCTCTATGAAAATTCTGAAAATTCCAACATTTTCCAACCACAGTGTTAATATTATTTGAAAAAATTTGTGCCATTTAATTTATTTTAATGTATTTTTATTTTACGTGTATCATATTAATAACGATTTATTAAATGTAATGTTTTTTATATATATAATGTATTGAAATCACTGGATAGGAAACTTTTTAGTAATAATGAATGAACAAATTTACAAAACAAATGAGTTTATATGTCAATTTGGAGTTTTTGATACTTCGTACATTAATTTTTTTTTTTGGAAACTTGTGTTAATATTTTATTTTTTAATCTTTAAATTATTTCTTCAAACTAATATTTCATTATTGAGAAATATATATATTCTATTTTTATTTTCATACAATACTAATAATAATAATGATAATATTAATAATATTAATGTTAATATTAATATTAATAATATTAAAAAATGGAAACTAATAAACATATTAAAGACTATGCAAAAAAAAGGTGTGTTTCCAGAATCGTATTGACGGTGAAAGAAGTACACAATCGATAAAAAATGATTCTCCTAGACGTTTTGCTTCTACATTTTTTTTTTACATATATATGCAATCAAATATATATTGAACATGAACACATTGAAACAATACAAAGTAAAATAGACAAAAAAATAAAACAAAAAAGGGCCAATAAAAAATGTAGAAAACAAAATAAAATTAACGTATAAAGAATCAAAATAAAAGAAATAAAAACAAAAAATAAAAATATAAAAAAACGAGTTTACAGAAAAGAAAACATTAAGAAAACATAATTTAAGAAAATAATTTAAACAATTCACCAAAAAAACATAAAACTATCTAAATAATAATGATGAGATAAACTAGAAAGAAATAAACAAAACATTAAAATAAAATTTAAAAAAAAAAAAACACAAAAAATACAATATAGACAATTTAAAAAAAAAACCTTAAAATAAATAATAATAATAATAACAACATATAAAAAAATTAAACTTGTAAAAAAATATTGAAGAAACTTTTTTTTGAAGAAATTAAAAAAACAAATCAATATTTGAAAAAAAAGCATTAAAAAAATTAAAGAATGGAATACCTTATTCATAATTCTCATAAATGTTGTTGGAGAGTTGGTAAGACCAAAAGGTAGAACCACAAACTCATAATTGTTGTAGCAGGTTTAGAATTTTTTCTTGGGTATGTATTCATCCCTTACCCTTATTTGATGATATCCTAATCGTAAATTTATTTTAGGAAACACAATAGCACCTTTGACTTGGTCGAATAGATCATATATCCTGGGAAAAGGGTACTTATTCTTCATAGTCATCTTATTAAGTTGTATGTAGTCTATACACAAGCTCATTGTGCCATCCTTCTTTCAGAAAAATAAGGCAGGAGCTCCTAAGGGGGACACACATGGGTGAATACAACCTTTATAAAGTAATTCATGTAGCTTCTTTTTGAGTTCAGTTATTTCTAGAATGCTCATTCGTTAAGGATTTTTTGATACAAGTTGAAGAATCGGCATTGGTTCGTATGGTGATTTGCTGATCCAAATAATTCACAAAACAAGTTATTAAGAACATTTGAATACTTCTGTAAACTAGGACATGACTGAGGTCGATGCCCAAAGTTGCAACATATTTCACTATAATATGTTGCATTCATACCTAGTGGGCTACAGAATGACTAGAACTAAGTATGACCGTAATAATAGAAGGAAAAATATATCTATGCAACTCCTACAGTCGGTGGCAGTGGAGGACCCATAGGTGTAATTTATGCTCCGAGGCCCCGCAATCATAGGAATTTCATGACATGGTGTCCTTTGACCTAGCAATGGGTACACCATACCTGAGGTCTTGTCAGTCGAACTGGTGCAAAATTCATCAGTATTTTAATTAAAGTATAAATTCTAGTTTGGAGCCCCATAATGGCAGCATATCATGATGACCCCCTTTCCTTATACTATTATGGACATCCTAACATAGCTTTAATTTGCATAGCCAACTCGAGAGCATCTTCTATTGTATTCATATTTTTTTGCGAGAGAAAAATCCTGGTCACAGGAAACAAAACATTGTTAAATGTCCCTTTGATGGTGAGGATCAATAGGATATGATAATTTACTCATGGAATCCTTGAATCATTGCATACACTGCCAAGCTAATCACCCCTCCCTTTGGCAGATGTCCAGTAAAAATGATAGTCCTAATTCATTCAACTGCAACAATTTAAACTCATGAAATTCAGATTGTCGTGCACTAGCGTATCTTCATGTGATATTTTAGCTATACAGTTATCTAACTTAGGCATCCAAAACCCTTCTCCTACTTTATGCATCAGAGTAACCACATTTAAACCCTATGTCCTAGATCCACTTTTACTTACGTTGGAATTCCTTACTGTACCAGAGAAATAACTTCCTCCTACACGTTATCTCTGAAAATTTTGACTCTCCATTTCCTTTTTCTACTCTTATAAACTACTAACAACATCACCTATGCACTATAAATATCTTCTTCTAGCACTAACTTCCTACAAATTCTTCTCAGCCACTCTTCAACTATCCTTGCTCTCTACAGCACTCAAAAATCTCTTGCTTGCCATAAATTTTCTTGATTTAGTATGATATTTCATTCATCCTCCCAAATTAATGGAACATTCCTCCTCCCTATTCAATTCCCCCAAACCAAGTTGTTTATGCTACCATTTGACCTCGTCAAAATTATAACATGTGCTCTTATATTAGAACTACTTTAATCCAAAGTGGAATTTCCGTCAGCAACCATCCTCGCATCCAAAATTTCAATACTTCTTCTACAAGGGAGAATAATTGATGTTTTTTAGCTACAAAAGTAACGTTAACCTAGAATTAAATGACTTTTTCCAGCTTTGTAAGCCAAATCTCTAGATTCTCGAGAAAATCACACCAAAAAATCTCATACTGATCACAACCAGGTTTTGAATATAGTATTTCTTCTTTGACCTAGTCTAAATTATTTTCCCTAAGTTATGACTATTGTAAGACAAAGTGACCTACCTCATTCTGCCACCATTTTTGTAGATTGTGACAGATATAACACGGGCACATAATCTAAAACCCTTGTCGTAAACCTCAAGGTCTTGATAACATAACCCATTTTTGGAAATAAAATTTGGATTCAGATTGACCCAGGGTTTGACCGGGGTTGCCAACAAAGAGCCTCCGTAGTCTAGCACTTCACTGACATTTTCACTCCTCTAGAACTAGAGGAGAGTTTCACCTGAGGTGAGCCAAAACCATAAATCATTAAAGGGAGTTTAGATATGAAAAATCATGGGCTTCGTACCCATTCATATTCTCATTCTCAGTTAACAAACTTAGAAAATTTATTCATATATTAGATGCATCCATAAAAATTTAAAGGGCTACAAAAATTTTCATATTATTTCCAGAATTCCCATCTTCTATTACCGATCAAAATGAGTCTATTACATCCTCCATGAAAACATAGCTCGCAGCATTCATAGACTTATGCGTAGCTTCATAAATAGAAAATAACATAATCAGAAATTACATTCAATTCGGAAAATACACACTCAGAAAATTCAACTTGATTTTCTCATGAACAATCAGAACATTACAACCTCAACACAGCTACAACATTCCCAAAATCTCAAGAAAATTTAGCCAAAAAATATCTAGACTCGTTGTCTCTTTTTCCTTTTATCCTTGCGCTCGCTTGATCGTGGCTTCAATGCCTCGGGTCAATACCTTTCTTCTTCCTTGACGATATCAAACTTGATCCCTTATTTCTTGGTACGCTGCCTTGTTTTTTGTTGCACGAGCTCCAAAATGAAAGTGTTTCCATTTTGAATTTGCAGGCACTCTCTTTTCAATAGCTTCACATAAAACATCCTTCGCGACTATTTTTATTTCTAGAAATGAAGGACCTAGTATGCACCACGTATAAACACTTTTTTATATTAAAATTTCTCTAGAGCATGGTTATATTTAATTCTCACCCAAGTATTTTCCCTACTAATCTCCACAATCAGTTACTTCTCAAAAAGTTAGTAATATTCTCATTCACATCAACAAAAGGTGATGGATTTTAGTTATACACTTATTCCTAAAAGCATACATCAGGGTGAAACTATTATCATATGGAAATCATACACGGATATGTACACATTACAAGACACTCATAAGAGAAACTGAAAGTTAGTGATCAAGACATAGACTGGTGACAATTTTAGTTGGAAACACCATTAAGGCCAAAAATAAAAAGCTTTCCTAAGGTTCAAGCTAACAAATTAGACCGCGTGGGTGCACAATTATTGAAAATCAACGGCTGCGCGACTATTTGTTCAGTATCTGCATGGTATTGGAAAGTCCAATCTGCACCTTGGGTTGTGAACTTGCTTCAGTAACACTCCAAATATTTATTTGATGGGATGATAAATTTGAGCATTGAGCCCCAATAATCCTTCGAGGAAGGGAATTGGTAGCTCTCATCTCATTTATGAGGTGAACCACAACATTGATGAGCCAAGGGGAGGAGGAGTGGCTATGAAAATTTATAAATACAATTTCTAGGAGACCTAAGAAATAAGAATAAGAAATGAATTTTTATGCTACCAAAATTTCTCCCTAGAAATGAAGCATTTAATTTATGAGATGATTTAATCATTTAGATAGTCTTTTCAGTTCTTTGAGTGATAGAGGAATCTTGAAAGGAGATTGAGGAAATGAACTTCCTTGTTGAGGATTTTTTAGCACCATTACTCAAACAATTCTCTGCCAGTGTCCTATATTGATATATTCTATCTATTCTACATTAAAAAATGAATAAACTGACCACTTTCCCATTAATTTTCTTATGTGTTTACTTCATTAAGTATTTTTCATGTTTTATTTCTTAGTTTTTTGTTTATGTTTATGTATGCATTATTTTCATTTTTACAGTGTTTTAATTACCCATGTTTATCGACTAACAACACCAATTTATTGTGTTTTCCTTGTAGGAAACAACCAACTCCAAGGAATGTGTATTTGGTACTCTATAACAACAAACACACTACCATACAGACATTGGGAGAGAAAGAATTGAATTAAACCCAAAAATTAGCAGGACACTACTAAGTGTTAAGAGGGTGTAAAACGAGAAAAAAATACTAATTTGTGCTTCTAGAAGATAGAAGTTGGAGCTTGCGGGGAACTATTGAGAAATTATGTCCATGGTTGGGGGGAACAGGACAGACTTTAATACATTTCCAAGAAAAATTTAGATAAGTACACGACCATGTGGATAATTTTGTGTTAATTAATTTTTTTTATTGCCATTCAGGGTTATGAAAGAATGAGGTAGGATGTTCTTATGGTTTTAAATGATTTTATTTATTAGTATGAAAATGAATGGAAAACCCCACTAATTTTATGTGAGTGAAATATACATAGATGTATGTGTATTTTTATTGCTTATGTTGGAAGAAAATTGGTGGTTATAGGAACATAGTAAGTCTTCCCTCTGTTGTGGTGGAACGGGGAAGGAACCCTACCTAGGGACTAACCCTAGTATCCACTATATATGAGGACATGAATAAATTAAAAAAAATGTTTTGATTATGGTATAAGAAGTACCAAGGTGGTAAGAGGAATAACACTCTGTACACAATCTGCATTTAAGAATTAACACTCCACTTGAATTAAAAATTCTATTCATGACAATTGTACAAAGATATATAGGTTTTTTATTTTGGAATTAAAATCCAAAGAAATACCATCAACAAAAGCCACATTAAATGAACATAATTTGGAAAAAAATTCTACATAATTTTTTTATGAGAATAGAACCTTTAGAAAAAGATAGGGTTTGACCTATATATGTATCACCAAGTAAGGAAAATAAAATATTTGTAGTAAATTATAGATATATTATCCAAATTTTCATAGATTTTTACAGATAGAAAATAAAAGTAAATGGATAGACTATGAGGGTCAAATTCATGGGAACTTGACTCAATTAACCTCTGACATAACGTGTGCAGTCATGCCATACTAAAGAATGCCCTTAATTTAACTACATATTGGAGAAAGACTCTAAAAATCACATTTTTTAACCCCATACTAATACTAACCCAATACACCATATCAATTTAAAAAACCCACACTTTCACTAGATATTGTAGGTATCCATTTTTTCATTAAAATTTTTTTTACCCCTTTATATATTTTCATTAACCTGGAGCTCTATTTTTTTAAACATGATAATATAAAACCCTTTATCCCTTATTACATTCTCAATATATTGCGTCATTTTTTCGTAAATATATATCCCCCAATATGAATGCACATTGTATGGGGTTTCTCCCCTAGTGAAGCCCTAATGGTAAAAATTGTACTTGGTGAGAAAACATTGTCTCAGCCAACAAGCAAACATTTTTTATGCTAATATTTCTAGCAAGACAATCCAAATGATAGTATAAAATTCTTCAAAGACAAGGTACAACCCTACTATTTAACAACTTAAACTTGAGGTTGCATAGCTTGGCTCCCAACCTCTTCAAATGTAAATGAGGCCAAAGTAGTAAAGGGAGTAAGGGTTGGTAGTTACCCTAAAAAGGTTAGAGTAATGCTCATCATTGATTAAACCAAGAAAAAAGCACCACCATTGAACTCGTCACATGTATAATGGTTTATTGGGACATGAACCTCTCCTCGCATGTGTTACATTGTTCGAATGATATGAGGCTTCGATGGAGGCGCAAGGTAGCCACGAAGGCTTCAAAGAGTGAAGAACCTTGCAATAAAAGTTCTCCAAGGAAAATAAATATGAATGTAACACCAAGGAAGTAAATATATTTATTTTGCAATATGTATGGACTTATATTATATAAGGTTAGCCACATTTTTAATATTAACTTTCAAATGTTGATATAATATTGTAAGCTTGTGGTATTGTATAAATGAATACAAAAATAATTACGACCTTAAGCTATGGGGAAATATTGGGTAGGACAACACCTTAGCTTTCCATACCGCTCAATTTGTAAGTGAAAACATTGTGCAACAAAGGAAATATATAACTAAAGTTCCATACCATGTTCATCAAAGCTAGGTGACAAGACTAATTTAATGTGGAGAGCATAAAATAACTCTTTGTTGTTGAAGAGGTAAAGAAAATTTTGGAAATTTTTTTTTTTAACCTTTGTGAAGAAATGCTCAAGGGATATTTAGTGAATGTAGAAAATAATGCATACATTATATTGTTAAAAGAAAAATTATTGGTAATTTATAGTTAATTTATAGGTGGTTCTAAGAGGTATGTTAGTGAATATGTCCTTTTAAATATTGGACTAGTAGATGTACATGAAGGGATAAATCTTTCTACAATATTTTTTTTAGTAAAAAATATATAATAATATGCATCAGTTCTGACTTAAAATATTAATTTCATTTCATTGTGCATAGACGCTCTCTAGAGCACAATATGGAAGATATTTCTAATGTCATGACTTTTCATGTCCCGTAAGAATTTAAAGATTAATGCAATGTAATGTAAAATTTAATTCCTTCAAAATAAAATAATGTTTAATTCAATGGTATTGATATGCGACATATTTAAAAGGAGGAATAAAATTAGACTAGATCTATCCTAACTCACGATCTACAAAGCCTCTATACATTTCATCCCTATAGATTGTTGACCCATATATATATACGTGAGGTTTTATCAAACATTTTATGGTAAAAGTACGATACATAGGGAAAATTGTAGTAATTCAATCATTCCAATAAATATTTGTAAATAGTTTTTAAAAATAAATAAATAATATATTAGATTTTTAAAATTAATTTTAATTTATTCATTCTTTTATACTTAAACTAACCTAGATCAATTTTAACTTTGGATCCCAGTTCATTTAACTCCATATTTGAATATGTTATATTCCACATGAATATGAAGGAGCAACACCATGGGTTCAAAGCTCAAAACCCAAGGTAATAATTCTTGAAAATTAATAAATTAATAATATATTTTTAATTTAATTTAACCAACTGAAAATGTTTACATGACACTAAATAACATTACATTGCTTGGAGAGGTGCTTTCAAATCTAATAGGGAAAAGATGTTGTAATGCTTTGTGAACATTTGGTGAAAATTTTGACTAAGATAAATTGCATAAAATTAAAATTTAAAAAAATAATCAAATGTTGTCATATCATGCAAGATATAGTTTTTCTGGGATACTCGGCTTTGACAATGCATGGTTTTTCCCATGTTATTTTTCTCTAAAGTAGCATATTTTAAGGTATTAAATTCCAATTATTAGGTTGAACCGTGATCTTGATCCTAGTATGGTAGACATATAACATAAATAAAATTAAATAAAAAGATCAATCTAATCTAAACATTTTAACTTTGTGAAAATAAAATAAAACCAGTAAAAATAAAGTTGCGCGGAGTTTATTCATATGGATACACTAGATGGTTTAATTTACCCACTTTAAATAAAATATATTTTACGTTAATACAAAGGGTCAATACCACTTGTTCTCAATACCATGGGTAGAGAGTATTGGCCCATTGTATTCATGTGGAATATAGCCTATTTAAAGGGGCGAAGTAAACTAGCATTGATCCATCTTAACTAGGGATCTACCAAGCTTAGAGAGGATCAAATTTCTTGAGATGCAAATATCTTTTTAAACTTAAGATATTTTATCCCTCTCTACAAGGTACAACTAGTCCATTATGATCCCTCTCTGCACCCCTGTACATCTAGTACATTTTCCTTTATGATGTGATTGGAATATTAATTTTGTTTTTTGATTAGCTTGATAGTATAATAGGGTTAATAGATGATCTATCTTGAGAGCTTAATGTTTGATATTTCTCTGTTTGAGTAGTGGGAGATCATCATTTTCCCTGTTTTGTTCCATATTCTCTATTTTTGTTGATAATATGCACAATATGTTGTTAGTAAACATTTTCATTGAAGCTTAATGTTTGATATTTTTGTGTTTGAGTAGTGGGAGATCATCATTTTCCCTGTTTTTGTTGATGTCCATATTCTATATTTTTATTAATGATATGCAGAGTATGTTGTTAGTAAGTTACAAAACACTGATATGATATTTAGCAAATTACAAGGTACTGATATGATGTATTTTTAGTAATTTTTAATCCAGAATAAAGTTGAAACTAAGTGCAAATGGAAAAAGTTAATTATAATATTGGAAAATAGCTTATTCTTCTATACCATAGGCAGGGTCATGGTGCTACTCCTGCTCGTAAAGCTTTTCCGGGTTAATACCATTTATATCATTCAATTAAAGCGATCTAAATTTATACGAGTAAATTTGGTTATGCCATGTTTAGGCCGCCTGCTCGTGATGGACTTCCTTCAACATCAAGTTTAACTTGGTCTGGGTAGCAACTGTCTTGACATGGTTAAGTTCTTGGAATTTAATTTGGGTATTAGAACTAAAATATAATTTCAATTTCATTCGAGTATTAGAATCGGCAAACTCTGATTGATTTTTCGAGGGATTTTTATGGGACCAATAAATTAAGCTTACTTTAGATTTCTGCCTATCATTACTTCACCAATATATTTCTAATATTTTAATTGCGATGTTCACTTGAATGAAAATATGTATATATGATTTAACCTTAATTTGGAGGATATGTGAATAAAATTTGATAATCGTATAATATTTTGTCAATCAGCTATATCACACGGTGCAAATAACCAAGATACTATTTCAACCAGTACAAAGACCAGGCCCCTTGGCTGTGTACAATTCAAAGGAAACAGAGGAGAACACTACCTTAGCTTCTTTGCTAAGTCTGACTTCATAACGACACACGTTTGGCATTCCCATCTCTTTCTGCTGTCCCTGCACTGTGGAACAGACTGCAGATGCGAATGTCCAGCCGCTAAGGCTTTTTGGTCCAGTCAAAGTCAAAGTCACAAAGATAGGCCAGGCATATAAGTTACTGTTATCCTCTCTTTAGACATGGATTGAATTCTCTGGTTCATATTTCCTTTTAGTTTTACAGGGACAATGAGCAAGCTCGTTGTACTAGTTGTGTTTTTACTGCAAATTGTTAAAAACCATGATTGGGCATGAGCTCAAAAAACGAGGTGCTCACCTTTGGAATTGACAGGGTTACAGTTTAGGTGAGAAAATGCCTAAACTAATATAATATAATAGATAACCTCACATATATTATATAACCTAATATATAATATTAGGTGGATTAATTGCCCAAGTAATTTTGTTTCATGAAGTTCTTTTTTATGGATTGATGGTCTAAATAATTCTTTTCTATGAAGTTTTTACAATTATGAATGGAGGTGGTTTTTAACAATATTTATAATCTATATATTTTTTTTGTTTTGTAGGCACCGTGAAAAGAAAATTAGATACATAGTTTTTTAAACTAAGAATGGAATGAAGAGAGAACGAAATTATTTTCCAATTATGAATTGAATGAATGGAAACTATTTTAAACCATATCCATAATATCTTTTCCCTATGAAATTATTTTCCAACTATGAACGGAGTCTGTTTTGAAAAATATTTATAATCTAAATCTCTTGTAGTCACCATGAGAGGAAAATCAGATACTTACTTTCAAAGTAAGAATGGAATAAATAGTGACATTAAAACTATTTTCCAATTATAAATGAATTTATGGAAACTATTTTGAACAATATCCATTATTTATACCTCTTATAACCACCATGAGAGAAAAATTAATTAGTTAATTTCAAACTATGAATAGAGATTGTTTTGAACAATATCTATAATCTATATATATCATAGTCATCAGATACATACTTTTAAAGTAAGTATGGACTAAATAGAGATAATAAAGTTCTTTTCCATCTCTAAATAAAATGAATGAAGACCATTTTGAGCAATATCCATAATTTATACATCTTGTGGTCATCGTTGAAAGAAAATCAATTACATACTTTCAAACTATGTATTGACTACATACACACTCTATGTATGTAGTCAATGTTAGACGAAAATCAATTACATACTTTCAAATCAATTACAAACTTTCAAACTATAAAAAGAATGAATAGAAACAGTTTTGAACAATATCTTCAAACTCAATTGCATGCTTCTCTACAACGTACAATGTTTGGCGGATTAATTATCTAATTGTTATATCAACTCTGCAAGATCCAACATGATGATGTTTGGCAAATTAATTGTTGAATCAACATATCACCTCTGCGGCATCCAACAGTATTGCAGCATCCGCAGACAAACAGTATCTGGGCGTTTGTTTGTGCCGCTTTGCGGTTTTTCGAAAGCTGAGCACATCGCTTTGTAATCTGGGTGTTCTCGACGTTCGTTTGCACCGCTTTATGTTTTTCAGAAAGCCAAGCACATCATTTTGTAAGCCATGTGATTTGTGCGTTCATTTAGGGCACTTTCCGGTTTGCACAAAGGTGAGCACCTCATTTTTTGACCTAAACTATAACCTTGTCAATTCCAATCATTTACTCTTGGAGATGGAGTTTAGAGTTTATACGTTAAATGATTGGAATTGATAGGGTTACAGTTTAGGTCAGAAAATGAGGTGCTCACCTTTGTGTAAACCGGAAAGTGCCCTAAACAAACACGCAAATCACATGGCTTACAAAACGATGTGCTCATCTTTCTGAAAAACGTAAAGCGGTGCAAAAGAACGCCGAGAACACCCAGATTACAAAAAGATGTGCTCAGCTTTCTAAAAACCATAAAGCAGAGCAAACGAACGCCTAGATACTGTTTGTCTGCAGATGCTGCAATATTGTTGGATGCCGCAGAGGTGATATATCGATTCAACAATTAATTTTCCAAACATCATCTTGTTGGATCCTGCAGAGTTGATATATCAATTTGATAATTAATCCGCCAAACATTGTAAGTTGTAGAAAAATATGCAACTGAGTCTGAAGATATTGTTCAAAAGTATTTCTATTCATTCTTTTTATAGTTTGAAAGTTTGTAATTGATTTGAAAGTATGTAATTGATTTTCGTCTAATATTGACTACATACATACAGTGTGTATGTAGTCAATACATAGTTTGAAAGTATGTAATTGATTTTCTTTCAACGATGACCACAAGATGTATAAATTATGGATATTGCTCATAATGGTCTTCATTCATTTTATTTAGATATGGAAAAGAACTTTATTATCTCTATTTAGTCCATAATTACTTTAAAAGTAAGTATCTCATGACTATGATATATATATATTATAGATATTGTTCAAAACAATATCTATTAATAGTTTGAAATTAACTAATTAATTTTGCTCTCATGGTGGTTATAAGAGGTATAAATAATCGATATTGTTCAAAATAGTCTTCATCATTTCATTTATAATTGGAAAATAGTTTTATTGTCACTATTCATTCCATTCTTACTTTGAAAGTATGTATCTGATTTTCCTCTCATGGTGACTAAAAGAGATTTAGATTATAAATATTTTTCAAAACAAACTCCATTCATAGCTGGAAAATATTTTCATAGAGAAAAGATATTAAGAATATGGTTAAAATAGTTTCCATTCATTCAATTCACAATTGGAAAGAATTTCATTGTCTCTCTTCATTCCATTTTTAGTTTAAAAAACCATGTATCTAATTTTCTTTTCACAGTGACTAAAAAACGAAAAAAAAATATAGATTATAAATATTGTTAAAAACCACCTCCATTCATAATTGTAAAAGCTTCATAGAAAAGAATTATTTAGACAATCAATCCACCAAAAAAAATTCATGAAACAAAATTACTTCGATAATTAATCGACCTAATATTATATATTAGGTTATATAAATGAAAATACCCATACCTGATGATCTGTTTTCCGGCTATTCCATAGCTCCGACTATGCCACCGCTGCTTCGATGTACTTAATGCAACTGGTGCATGTAGTTCACTAATTCAAGAACTGAAGGAAGCGGCAACTTTCAAATTCCCTTGCAGGTACATCTCAAGCTCATTGTTTGAATATGGTAATGCAAGGTTGTTCTCATCTTTTGTTTGTCACTAAATAATAAATCACTATACTTTCTAAAAATTTTGAGTTTCTGATTTTGTAAGAGCTTGATCTTTCCGATTCTATAGGGTAATTTGAGTTTCAGATTTTGTAAGAGCTAGATTCTCGGAGTTTAATGGCAATTTTTTTTTTCTTCTGAATCTAGGCTATTTTCCTTTTTTATTTTTGACAATTCCATATCCAACTCACTCAACTTTGTTGATTGTTATAATTTTTTTTTCTTCATTTTATTCGTCTATACTAATACTCATTTTACTCATTTTCTTTTATCATTGTAATAATAAGTTTATGTAAAAAATATTGTGTTATTATTTAAACTTTATATCACGTAGTCATTATTATACAATTTCGAGTCACTATTATACAACTTCTAAAAGATGAAAAAGAAGAGAAAGTATTGGAATTATCTTTCCATTGAATACTAAGAACTCATGGAGGACTCCCCCATTTAGGCCAAAGAACTGTTTTCACTGTTGCATCTAACGAAAATTGCTGGCATGATAGAACTTTTAATGATACTTTTTGACTTTGAATGAAAGAATGATGGATTTTATGTAATACTTTTTAAATATAATTTGTTATTAGAAGTTTTCTCCAAGGTTTGTGGTAGGTATCTGTTTATATTAGCTCGTGAAATGCCATAGGCACATGATTATTATATTATGGATTAGTTGGTGAAAACAATGTCACACACAAACATGATGAATAAATTGTGTGGCTGTTTTGAGGTGGAAACTATATTATAATTATAATATTAAATTCATATTTTTTCTTTTTAAAAGAAAAAATGTGTATATATCAAATAAGAATTACATCGTGGTCATGGCATTTCTTTTTCTCTTTTCCATATTATTTCCACATTATTTTTTATTTATTGTGTTAGAATAACACTTGCTTACATTTAAATAATATTTTTAAAAAATAAGTTTTTTTTTTCAAAATATAATTTTAATGATTTTTGTAAAGTATAAATTTAAATAAATACATGAATGACTAGTCATAAAGAGAAAATTCTTGAAATGGGAGAACACGGTCATAATTACTAGAGAAACATGATGGGATGGAAATTTTTTTATGTAAAAATGAGTTAATAAATTTTTTTATTTTTTTAATTAACAAAAAATTTCATTTATGTAAAAATAAAAATTTTAAAGTTAAATATTTTAATATTTTAATTGAGTTTAAATATAAAACTAAAATTTTAAATGGAATGAAAATTTTAATTATTTACTATAATTTTTGAATTATACAAAATATTTTTATATAGGTACTTTAGAATATATAATTTATTAAAATATTATATTTTTAGTTATTTAATTATTTATAGATATTACTATATTGAAAATGGTGTTATGGTATTTTAAAAATATTATATTTGAAGTTAATTGTTTAACTATTTTTGTGTTCTCCATTCAATTGATTTAGTAAAATAAATTGAATTGTTTAATTTATATACTTGAATTCATTATAATTTTAAACGTTATGAAATATGTCATTAATGAAAAAATATTATTAGAGACAAGTGTGAAGCATTATCAACTCATACTTGAGTTATTTTAAATTTAATATTATTTAATAAATTGATATTATTTAGATGTCATTAAATTGATATTATTTATATATTTGTAATGGCTTTCAACTTTCTTGTTTCCCCTCTAAATCTAACACACACACACACACACACACACACACACACATATCTATATATATATATATATATATATAAAACCCCTTTTTATATAAATAATAAAATATCTAAAATTTATTACACATTTATTTTAATTAATATAATTTGTTTAAAATAAAATAAGCTTAAAATATATACTGTTCGAACCATCTCAACCTAGTTTCTAGCTTTAAAAAAAATATTTGTTAGCATAATTTAATATTATATTTTTGTTGGTCCCGCCACCTATAATTTGAATGTTAACAACCATCATCCGTTGAAATTGGATTGCATAATTCTTGGGTTAAAATTTGGATAAAGACTATGATTTATGTTCCTAACCCATCGAATATAAGAAACAATGTGTGATATATAGTTAATCGACCCTTGTTTTGTTGCTTGCTTGTCATTACGATGATAATTATGGTGTTGGCGCCCTTGGGATGTCCATGAATGAAGTGCGGCGTTCTCTAGAGACAGCAAAGCGGCGGATACAAAGACCTAAAACGACGACATCTGCTGAAGGAAAAGATGGAGATGAAATTAAATTTGATTGCAGTGTTGTTGATGGAACTTGTCTGGAAGTGGAAGAGGGGGGAAAGCGTCAGAAAATGAACCTTGAAAAAGAAACATCTGAATTTTACAAATGTTGGTGGATTTTGTCTGGACGCAAGACAACATTCTAAAGGAAGGCGGCCTAAAATTAACCTGGTGAAACTAAATATGTGTCTGGAATTTTTCTGGATGAGTGAAGGGCTAAAATGAACTCGGATTGACAATTTCAAACATTTGAGATCAATTAAGGTGTTTCTTCTCCCTATTTCTTATCATCTAGCTGTAGTTCTGACTTGCTTCTTCACATGAATGCTATTACCAATTGTACCATTTGCTTCCATGATGCCAGACGCCATTACAGCTGGTACTTATCATAAACAGGCAGCTCGTTTGCCTTCCTACTCTCGTCCTCCTCCTCCTATGTTTGGGTTGGAAGCAAGTCAGAACTACCGCACGATGATACGAAAGAGATAGAAGTAGCACTTGAATTGATCTCAAATGTTAGAATTTTTCCATCAGATTTCGTTTTATCCCTTCACTCATCGAGAAACAAATCCAGACAAGTATTTACTTTCACCTCCAAGGTTCATTCTAGGCCGCCTTCCTTTAGAATGTTGTCTCGCGTCGAGAGAAAATCCACCAACATTTCAATAAAATTCTCAAATTTAGTTTCATCTCCTTGAGTAGATGTAGTTATTTTTAGGTCTTCGTATCCACCGCTTTCCGGTCTCCAGAAAACCCTGCACTTTATTCTTGGACCTACATTAGAGTCCTTTAACTGGTTCGTAGTAAATCTGGAAATAAACATAAGTTTTCACGCTCAGATATTTAAATGAAATGAGAATAAAATAATTTTAGGCCGCCTTCCTTGACAGCGGCCATAAAAATAATCCTTTCTTTTACATGTTAAAAATTTAATTCCAACTATAGAGCAGAATGACATAGGGCGCAATGTTTCTTGTTATATTCCAGACATTCTGGTATTTACATGCTAAAAAATCAATTCCAACTACAGAGCAGAATGAATGACAGAAGGCCCAATGTTTTTTTGTTATAGTCTATACTCCACCGCTCATTGATTGTTTGCATTTAAACACTTGAAAAACACTTTCTTTTCTTATGGATGTAGCTCTGCCTCACTATGTAAAACTGTGATTTACTTCACGCAAACCATGGAAGTTGTCTATCCAGGCAATGGAATAGTGCAGATTGTAGCTTTTTGCCAAAAATATGGTCAACTAAAATTTAAAAAATAAGGTAGTTGGAGTGCTTGAAATCTCTTTTTGATAGTGGAAATGGATTGAGCACTATCAAAAACCCTTAAGACACTCAAAATACTAAACGTTTACAATTGTAAACAAGGTTATGATAAAATATTTGCCATATTTTTGATATTTGCGAGATTGGACCAAAAACGCGGCTTTGCACTACATGCAAACCATCTCCTGAAATCCCTCCATTCCTCTTCATAAACCTTCTGTAGCTACCATTTAAACACTTTCCTAGTGCCATTTAAAACACCACCCACCAAAGCACAACGCATGCAAACCATGTCTTCAAAGCCCTCCATTCCTCTTCATAAACCTTGCAGCCACCATTGAAACACTAGTGCCATTAAAAACACCACCAACCAAAGCACAACCTGTCATTTCATTTGATTCTGAATGGGCCACATCAGTCTCATTGAACCCACTCAACCACGTCCACATTTTCCATCGACCAATCTGGTGTCGATTACATAGAATGGAGATGACGTCGACAGTCTCCAAAATGGATGCGATAAGCATCCATCAAATCTACGTCCGTTTATTTGAAATCTTCCATAGATCCACCATCAACCAATCAAAAGGCTTTAATTATAAATCTTCCAAAAAATCACATAAGAAATTTTGGAGCCAAAGGCTATCGAGGCTATCGTGCAAAACAAATGCACGGTCACCCATGCCCCAATTTGAATATGATAAGTTCATAAAAGAAAATTTTGTTAAAGGATTTGAAATACGCAAAATTGCATTCGCATATGTTTTAAACTTTAGGACTAAAGTTTTAATGTTTTTAATGTTTTGTACTATGTTGCGACAACATAACCTTTAAGGTTTTTACTTAGGGTCAAATGTTCTACTTTGTTTTAAAAAATTTCGTTGAGAGTTTTTGTTTTAAAACTTGTATTTTTTATTATATATATATATATAATAAAAAGTGCATTGTAATAAAAAGAATGAAAAGGTGGCAAGTAAGCCACATTGTTTTTTTTTAAAGGGATAGTGTGTGGAAAAAAAGAGTGTGGAATGTGCATTAAAAAAAAGGAGATAGAGAGAAACTTTGGACCATTGTGTGTGTCTCTGAAGAGAGAAGAGAAAAATTGTAATACTATGTTTGTAGAAGTTTTTGTAACTTTTTTTTTAAGTCAGAACAATAGTTCTGAGACCTTTTGTAATAGCTTTTCAAAGTTTAATGAAATAGTTATTTTTGTGCCATCATTGCCAAGAATTTTTACATTAAATCTCTGTGTTAAACTTGAGGAATTTTATTTCCGCTTTTGTTGGAATACTTCAGAAATTCCAACATGGTATCAGAGCTAGTCCAGGCTCTTTGAAATTTGTCAAAGAAGCTGAGGAAAGAAGGATTTGTTGCAGCTTTTGACCAACAGTGTAAAAGCTCAACAAAACAAGGTATTTACAAAACCGAGTTTTGTGCTTGTTTAAAAAGTGTAGCCCAGATAAATCTGTTAAGAGACGAAGTTTATCTCTTAACAGTGAGAAGATTTATTTGGAAACAAAGTCAAGTTTAAAAAGAAAAACATAGTTCAATAAGCTAGCTATGGCAGGAGCCAACACAAGCACGAGTATAAGAAATACTCAACTCTCACAGTTCAATGGGAAGAATTATGACTATTAGGCAATCACAATAAGAGCCATGTTTGCCTCTCAAGATTTATGGGAGCTAGTTGAAGATGGTCTAGAAGAATCAACAGATGAAAATGGATTTAATGCTTTAACATAGGCATAGAAGGATTTGCTGAAGAGTAATAGGAAGAAGGACTCAAAAGCCCTCTTCTATCTCTATCACGTAGTGTGTGAAAATTTATTTCCAAATATTGTAGCAGAAAAGAGGTCCAAGGATGCATGGGATACTCTCCAAACAGCCTACCAAGGTATGGATAAGGTAAAGACAATAAAACTTCAATTAATGAGAAGAGATTTTGAAGTCATTTGCATGAAAGAGTCTGATACAGTAAACCCATTCTTCACAGTGTTGATTGAGTTGGTTACCCAAATGAGATATGATGGAGAAATAGTATAAGAGAGAAGAATAATGAAGAAAGTGTTGAGGAGCTTATCCTCAAAGTTTGAAGGTTAACAACCATCATCCCATCAAGTTGGATTGTATAATTCTAGTTAAACTTTGGATAAAGACTATGCTTTATGTTCTAACCCATCGAATATAAGAAACAATGTGATATATAGTTACTTGACCATTACAATGAAACAATGGTTGTCATTACGATGATCATTGTGGTGTTGGGGCATGTGGAGATCCATGAACGAAGTGAACCGTTTTATGGAGACCGGAAAGCGGCAGATACGAAGACCTAAAATGACAAAAGAAAAAGGAAAAGATGAAGATGAAGCTAAATTTGATTGCAGTGCTGCTTCAAATATTGATGGAACTTGTGTGGAAGTGAAATCCTGGAAAAGCATCATAAAATGAACCTTGAAAGAGGGAAATGTGAATTTTATTCAAATGTTGGTGGATTTTCTCTCGACGCGAGACAATGTTCTAAAGGAAGAGGGCCTAAAATGAACCTGGTGAAACTAAATATTTGTTTGGATGAGTGAAGGGCTAAAATGAACTCAATTTAGAACATTTGAGATCAATTCAGGTGCTACTTATCCCTCTTTCATATCATCTGGAGGTAGTTCTGACTTGCTTCTTCCCGTGAATAACCATAACCATTCTGCTTTGCGTTCCAACCCTTTCCCCAGTGCTCCAATTGTACCATTTGCTTCCATGATGAAATATGCCATTACAGCTGGTACTTATGATAAACATACTGCTCGTTTGCCTTCCTACCCTCGTCCTAGTCCTCCTATATTTTGGTTGGAATCTCTTCAGCTTACCCCTCCTCATCCTATGTTTACCACTCTGTTGCAAGATGTTAGAATTGCAAGTATACCAACTGCTCCACGCTTTCATTCCTCAACTGTATCACAGGGTGCAATTAACCCACAGAATTTGAGTGGAAGGACGCCCACGAAATGATCTCAAGAGTTCATTTTAGCCCTTTACACATCCAGAAAAAATCCAGACAAATCTTCAGTTTCATCTCAACGTTCATTTTACGCCGACTACTTTTAGAAATCTGTTTCCCGTCCAGAGAAAGTCGAACAACATTTGAATAAAATTCAGATGTTTCTATTTCAAGGTTCATTTTATGATGTTTTGCGCGGCTTTCCAGGTCTCCAGAAAACGTTGCACTTCATTCTAGGACCTACATTGGAGTCCTTTTACTGGTTCGTAGTAAAGCTGGAAATAAATATAATTTGTCACACTCAAATATTTAAATGAAATGAAAATAAAATAATTTTAGGCTATCTTCCTTGACAGAGCACCATAAAAAAATTCTTGGTTTTTACAGGTATATAGTGCTTCTACATCCGAGTTGACTACCTTCCTTTATTTGGTTCGTAGTAAAGCTGGAAATAAATATAATTTGTCACGCTCACATATTTAAATGAAATGAAAATAGAATAATTTTAGGCCTTCTTCCTTGACAGAGCACCATAAAAACAATCTTGGTTTTTATAGGTATACAGTGCTTCTACATCCGAGTTGACTGCAACTTATTTTTGTTTGGTTCGTAGTAAAGCTAGAAATAAATATAATTTGTCACGCTCACATATTTAAATGAAATGAAAATTATTTTAATTTTAGGCCTTCTTCCTTGACAGCGCCATAAAAACAATCTTGGTTTTTACAGGTATACAGTGCTTCTACATCCGAGTTGACTATCTTTTTTTATTTGGTTCATTGGTTGAAGTTTCCAGTGTCAACTCTCCAGCGTTGTCGTTTCCCTAATTGTACAGGTGGGTTTTATTTTTGGTATCACTTCTTTCCTTAACTATGCTGCTTAATGCCGTGTGTCACCGGTTATCTTTTCGAATCAGTTTTGTTAATTGGTATATGAAAGGGTTTCAATGACTCACCAGTCTATTTACTGACTGGTTCCGACCCCTGTTTGACCAGGTTAGGTTATCTCTTCTTTCCTTAACTATGCTGCTTAATGTCCTGTGTCACCGGTTATCTTTTCCAATCAGTTTTGTTATTGGTATATGTGAAAGTTTCAATGACTCACCAGTCTGTTGCCTGACTGGTTCGACTACTGTTTGACCAGGTTAGCGGATTCAATTTGTAAAATGAATGGCTTTTAATGAAATGCAGGTTCTTACCCGTACGGGCTAATTTTCTCACACAGTAAAAGGCTTATTGTATTTTGGTGGTCTTTAAACGTAGAAACCCTCTCATGGGTAATTATTATTTTAAGTTTCGAACTCTCTGGGGTTTTGGTCATTGGGATTGTCAAAAGCCCCTTTCGGTTCTGGTTATTTCGAACAGGGTTACTCGACATTTGTATTAATGAATCTCTACTTTGATCGTTGAAACCCTATGGCTCATGTTTTTTAGGTTTCCGTCACAACGATGACGATGATTTTAAATTAGATTCATTAGTGATGTCCCAGGGTTATGATTCAACTATATATGTATTTCAATATATTAGAAATTCACCGAATATTCTCTTGGATTTTGTAATAAAGAATGTTATCGTGTTCTTATTAAAGGGGTTTTCTAGTTTAAAGTCTATTTATTTACAATGCACTGCATGTGTTATTCGTTGTTGGATTTTCAATTACATTTACCACTTCTATAAATCGTATTGTTATCTTTAATCGCGCAACTCGCAGAGTTTGGCTGGTTCTGGAATTTTATTTGATGCATGCTGCTAATTACAATATTGAAGATTTTTTTTGGAAAATTATTGTTTTTTCATGCAGGCTTATAATTGCAATATTGAAGTGTTTTTGGAAAATTAATGTTTTATTTGTTTTGTGTAAGATAAATAAAATATTACAGGTTAAGTTATGGTGGTAATTAATGATTTGAATGCTTTTTATAAGCTTTTTGTCTATAGAGACTCTCATTTAATGTGTGAGAGTATAAGAGAGGTATAGATGTAATGTGAGAAATGTAATGTAAACATTTGGCAGGTGTAGATGTAATGTGAGAAATTTAAGGTAAGAAATGTCATGTGTAAATTTTGAAATGCTAGAGGTATATTTATCAACGCTCAAAAAAAATTGTATGGTAAATAAATATAAATATAACTAAACCAAATATGGTAAATAAAAAATAAAACTTCTTTATACTACTTGCTCTAGAGGATATGGTAAATAAATAAAAATATAAATAGAGTAGAGATATGGTAATTAAATGAGACCTCTTTTTATATTTACTCCATGTGTAAATGTAAATGTAAAAGTAATGTTTAAAATTATTATTTAAAATTTAGTCTAATTAACATAATTTTTGACGTAATGAAAAATCACTTCTTTCCCTAAATATATAATTTTAACGCATTTAAAGTGTCTAATTGTAATAGTGACTAAGAATTTCTATGACGTGGTAAATAAATATAAATATAAATAGATCAGAGATATGGTAAATAAATAAAACATCTTTTTATATTTACTCCATAAACCTTTTTATATGTAGAAAACTAAAAAATGAGGTTCTATTTAGGTGAAGCCTATGGGCCAAATACCATGGGCTAAATATTGTGGTCCAAATACAGTATGCCAAATACCATCGGCTAATATAAAATAGATATGGTAAATAAATAAATATAAAAGAGGTATACACGGAAATATGAAAATGTAAGAAACATAAGTAAATAAATAAATATAAAAGAGGTATATACGGAAATATGAAATGTAAATGTAAACGTAATGTTTAATATGTATGAGCTATGCCGAGTAATAATATTTGTGTGAAAGGATTTCACAATAGAAACTGCTATAGATTTTTAGTTTTGATTTCCCTGCATTTTTTTTTCTACCACTTTTTTTTTTTACCTTTTCATTTACTTCTATTCCATGGATTTGATCATGTGTAATGAATCACTCTTAC
This sequence comes from Pinus albicaulis, assembly GCA_034641835.2. NCBI lineage: Eukaryota > Viridiplantae > Streptophyta > Pinopsida > Pinales > Pinaceae > Pinus > Pinus albicaulis. Next base: position 1,472,560,067 of record CM076582.1, read on the forward strand.
CACCAACTTTGAATGGTTTAATTTTTTCCTTGCCTGAAATGTTGTTTGGCTTTGAAACAAAGTGATTTCAAGTATCTCGTTTTGCACTAAAAAAAGAGGTTTCGACCCCTAGATATTTCATCCCTCTGAGCACTTTGATACCTCTTACAACTTGATAGATGGAGTTAAGATGGATCTAGGTTGGTTATAGTGATGTTGAGTATGTGTGTGTGGTCCTATTCATAAAATATTCTATAAGGGAATGTTTCTCTCTCGTCCTATTCATCAAATTGTCTGTAAAAGAATGTTTCTCTCGAAGCCCTGAATTTCGCATGAAACTAACCCTTATAGACTCAATCACATGTCCTTCCATAATGTTGCTACATGGTTAACTAATATTAAATTTTTGTTAGTTACAATTCTTTGTCACAACCAAAGATTGGTGTAGTTTTGGATACAGTATCCTTCACAGTCTATTGCCTAGATTTTTCTAGCATTTACGACAAGCAACTTCTTCTGATTTTAATTTCCTTGACTAAATGAGTTTAACATTAATCAACTTCATTTTTGTAAACAATATTTTTATTGCTATGTTCATAGTTTAACCAAAATTGGATGAATATATCTATATTACTTATTTCATAAATTAACAGATCGTTATCTAACAAAGAACCAATAAGATAGCACCCAAATCCTTACATAAAACAATTTCTTATTTGAGAAAGTAACATATTATTCATAGATAATTTAACAAAGAACTAATAAGATAGCACCCAAATCCTTACACAAAACTGTAACAAAATAATTTATAATAATGCATAAAAAATAACAAATAAATAATTTTCAGAGCTAGGTCCATGATAAGACTTTTCATTTCTACCCAACCACATTGGGGATAATTTTCGGGATTACCTGGACCTAACTCCCTTTGACAGCCTCTTCCTCTAAAGATATTTAAACCTGAATCCTTTTGTAATCTCAAGACCTCAATCCTTTTGTAAACTCAAGACCTTAACTCAAGTTCAAAATTTCATAGGAAGCTTCCACTGGATGCAACCAACTCAAGAATACTTCCTTAATAGTACTATTGCAACTTGAACACTGACTTGTCACACACTTTCTTTCCTTTTTCTCTCTAGCATACTCCTTATGTTTCATAATGCTTAGATATTTCATTTTAATCCCTCTAGGAGAGAGTTAATTTTCTAACTACATGGATTTTGAAATATTCTTATTTTTATATTTTTTAAAGTCCTTTCCCATCATATCTCTAACTAAGTAGCTTCCCTTTAACAACACTCAATAAAAGGAGATGAAAATAAAATAATATACTTAGTTTGTGAGATTAATTTACAAACATACAGTAAATGATCAAGTTTTTTCTATAATAAAAAAAGTAAACAATCATTATTTACATCATTGGGGAGTGCTAGGTCTTCTCCCTCTTAAACAAAACACCATCCTTGTTGTTTATTCCTATATTTAGAACCGGCCAGCATTGAATTGTTATCCTCCCAAGTTAACTATGTTAGGTAAAGTACTTCCATTTCACTTTAACATGAGTGATGGTTCGCTTCCGAAGTATTGTTTCTATTGGATCGAGAATAAGAAGAGGCTCTGCCAGGAATTCTTCATCCGATTCTACCATGGTATTGTTTCTATCCCAGTGAGAATAAGAAGAGGCTGCGCGATTACCTATGGGGATTCTCATACATATTTAGTTAGTTCATCATAGCTAGTAAATAATTGTATGAAGAAAAAAAACATATTTACCACTCTTTTACATGTATCTCCTTCCAATTAATAATTCTTTTAGAGTCACACATCTATTTCTTTAGTAAGGAGACATGAAACACATTATGTATTTTTATATAACTAGGTAAAGCAAGTTGGTAAGCAACTTGGCCAATTATTTCTAGAATTTGGAAGGGTCATAATACCGAGGAATGAGTTTTGCACATCATTTCCATTATAGGGCGATTTTATTTGGCTTTTATCTAACATAAACATAAAATCCCACCTAAAATTCCATGTAACTTCTCTTTTTATGTAGCATAAGTTTTTTTCCTATATTGGGAATCTTTTGGGCTTTGTCGAACCTTTTTTATAGTTGTCTCCATCTTTGCCAACACATCAGGTCCCAACATTAGTTTTTCCTCAAGACTATTCCAATTAATGGGCATTTTACACCTTCTTCCATACAATAATTCAAAGGGGCTCATTTTTAACAGCTCATGAGAACCTTTATTTGATGTGAATTCCACCAAGTGAAGATACTCTTCCCATTTACTTTGATGTTGCATGACAATAATTCTTAACATATCTTCAAACACTTGAGTTACTCTTTCTCTCTACCTGTAGTTTTTTGGGTGATATGCAATGCTAAAATGAACCGGAGTTCCTAACAAAGTAAAAATGGTTTTTCAAAATGTTGAGGTGAATTTCACATCTTTTTCAGAGATCATAACCTTTCGGAATCCATGTAACTTAAAAATTTCCTTCATAAATGTATCCACAATTTTCACAATTTTATAAGTTGATTGAACATGAATGAAATAGGCCACTTTAATCAAATTATCCACCACTACCGTGATGGATTAATTCTCATTCTTAGTTTTATGTAAGAAAAATATAGAATTTGTAGTAATCACCTCCCATTTCCATTCTAGAATGGGGAACAAGTGAAGCAATCCAACTGGTTACTAGTGTTTTGTTTTAACGTACTGGAATTCCACACATGTGGAAAAATATTCCATAATGTATTTTCTCATAGCAGGCCAACAAAAATGCTTTTAACAACAATAAATATCTTTTCATATCTAAGGTGAGTTGCATAAGGCCTTTTATTAAATTCATCTAAAATTAAGTGTCTGACAACCATTGGATTTGGGACATGTAATATTATCCTAAAAATCAATATATTATCTTCATTTATGCCATATTCACTATGTTTTGAAGATATGTTTTCCTCTTCGGTTTTGCTGCCACACAAAAAACAAATATTTGGGAGCATTGTTTGCAGCCTCTTTAATTGTTATGGAAAATTAAAATTCACTTGGCTATACGAGATTTCGTATAAATAATGTGAATTCCTACTCAATGGTTTTGGTACACGGCTTTCTTTTCATTTCAAATGTTTAATATCAAAATCAAATTCACTCAAGAATGTTGTCCAACTAGCGTGTTGTAATAGACCTAGGCTAAAAGTTCATGTAATAAAAGTTAATAAATTCAAAAAAATGAGACCATGGTTAAGGGACAGTTATTGCAAGATGAATGTTGGTAAAATATGTTTTAGTGGGAATCACTTGATATGTCTTTATGTTTAAGGAAATTGGAAAATACGATGAAAAACGATTTGGAAAGGAAAAACGGCATTTTTGGCATTTTATTTATGAAAATAAAGGAAAATAGGAGAAAAGGGAGGTTGAAGGTCACATGTTGTATGTGAGGTGGAAAATGAAGGAAAATAATGAAAAATGATGAAATTAGAGGCCTCATTGATAAAAAGTTTTCTAAGGATCAGTTGGCACCATTTTTCTAGTTCAATTTTTCTGTTAGTTCAGTTTTGGAGCTCTCTCGTTATTCGCTCTCTCTCACATGCTCTTGGATATTTAGAATTTTATTGGAGCAAATCAACATTGAGCCAAGAAAGAGGAAATCAAGCAAAGGAAGGAAAAGGAAAGAAAAATAAGGAAAGGATCAAGCAAGAAAGAGTGTGATCTAATAGCTTTAACACAAATACTTGCATGTAAAATATTGCATGTTTAATCTCCTAGCATGTTTGGAGATGCATAGATTATGTATGTAGGTATTTGGTTCTCTTAATGTTGGTGGCATGATTGTACCGAGTTTTGATAGTGGTTTTCAAACTTGCATTTCCTTTTTTCGGATGCCATGGAATGTTGGGATTTTTATCTTGGTTTTCAGTTTTGGAATTTCCAGATGAATTTCGAAATCTAGGGTGGAGGTGGTCTCAAGGAAAATTCCTAAAGGCCTAGGAATCTCTTGAATCATTTTGGTGTGATAGAAGGTAAACGCTGAGGGTGGTGTCTTGGTTTAGGGCTCAGTGATCCGCAGCTGGATTTCAATAAATATTGAGAGATAGGGAGATGGAAATATCCTCAAGGATAGTGATGGATTAAATACAGAGTTCCAGGATCGATTCGGTTGTGATAAAGGCATCGACTTTGGTGAGATCACTGTATGGTGGGGGTGGGTGTAGTTTAGCCTTTGGATTTCCTTGGTTGATTTTGGATAGGTTTTCCATTAGATATAACATTCATTCTTGGAATATGCTTGAGGTGTCTATATCGAGACATTTTCTTAGACATGTCTGTAGTCGGAAGGTGGTACATAGAAGTCTCGGAGCCTGGTCGATTATTGCATATGTTTAATGGAAGCTAAGTTCTATTTATTTTGTACTTATTAATGTGTGGATTTAATGGTTGTTACCTCACTATTCTTTACATGGTTTTATGTATGTTATCAACATGTTTAAATGGGTTTCTCATGTCACGGTTATTCCAAGTATTTGCTTGTAAATGTAAATATAATGGATTAGATACCTAATTGATGTCATATTTGTTCAAGGAAGAGGGTGGTGATCCTTCTTGCAATGCTTAAGTGTTTTCAATTATTAATGCTTTGTCGTGTATTCTAGACCTATAGATTTAATTGATGCCCAATGTTTGAAAGAATATCAGTCTTAGATGGGGATTGTAAATCATAATCCTAGAGCTAGTTTTGGTTTATTAGTATTATCATCATGTGTTTAATCCCACGGACACACAGACACACGCACAGGTATAAGAAATTTAGTCCCTAGACACAAGAATTCAGGCTTGTGGATGCATCCAAAGCATCTCAAACACATTCATGGAGGCTTGTGGGAGATTCTTTGTGGTTTTCTTCATAAAATTTCACTAGGACTAGGGACAAGTCAGGTGGATAACTCAGATAACCTCTGAATGTCCTTTAGCATGTGGTATAGGTTTGTGTTATGTTTTTCCACTTCGATTCCACTTCCTTAAAGTCACAATGGAGGTTTCGTATTTCTTAACAAATCCTGGCTTCTTTTTTACTACTATTGGCTTATTAATTAGGTAGTTGTGAGGGGAGGTGGACGTTACAGGTTCTATCAGAGTGTGGTTTCACTCTTGTTGGGTGGTGTGTTGATCGTGCATCCATGTCAATTGCATATGTGCTCCTCATACTTATGTTCTATGTGTTTATCACATATGTATGTATTTGGTAATAGTTGCATTGGTATCTCCATGTGAATTTTCATGGTGATTGGATGTGTTCGTCATGAGTGAATGTCTTTTTTATATGCATTTGTAACGCATGTCAGTTTCGATATGTTGTTATGCATTCATTGTCAAGGTTAAGGTTATCATCAATGGGGTCATTGTATGCATTTTACGTCACCATTGTGTTGCTGATAGGATATAATGCTAATATGTTGGGTAATATAGAACAAGATATGTCGATTATCAAAGTGAAATTGAAGCCATAGAATTCAGGTTAAGAGAAAATTGCCATCCATGTTGTATGTTTGGCATGTAGGTGTGTAGTTAATGGTTTTTATAAGAATTAGGGTCTCTTATATACATGTTTCTCATTTTATTGTTATTGTGGTTACATGTATGATATATGTTAGTGAATAAGTGTGGTCATATGTATGTTCGTCAGATAGTCATGCATGGTATTAACTTGTTCTTTCTTTATGTTAGTTAAACTTGATGATTACGTCATATGTTGTTGATGATTATGTTATATGTTGACATGTTGTTATTATATGTTAGATAAATTAATGACTAGGGTTATGGCTATTGTTCAACGTTCTCATTGATGTCAATATGGAATTATTGGAGATTGAAAATATTAATGTAATGCATGAACATCAAGAAAACCCTAGGTGCTAAGGATGCCCTTACATTATGAATATGCCAAGCCATATAGGAATAATTCTAAGATTCCCTTGATTCTGAAGTTCTTTTTCCTTGTGCCAATGTGTTGAAGAAAATACCTAATGGTTGTATCCCTTATCTTGGAACCCTAGCATATGCCCTACTAAAAACAGATGAAGAAGCTCTAACATCGTTCAATTGAAAATCCTTAAAATATTGTTGGCTGGAATGCCCCAAATGATGCCCTAGATATTTGATATCAAAATTTTTTAGAGCATAGCCTAATCATAATGGGAAGAATCTCCAGCGTGAGAAAATCCCTAAAGCCTTCCATGAATGAACATACTTGGATGAATTCCTAAGTCTATTGCAATAAAATTAATAATACCTAGAATTAATTGAAGCATACCATATGATGAAACCATATACTGCACCTAAAATCCAAATTGTTTTGAACAAACAATAAGTCATCCTTGAATACTTTAGATTTGGTAAAGAGAAATAGCAGTCAGTTAAAGGGGAAAGGGAACCCCGAGAGAAGAACTCATTGTACATTACCCTGTTTTCAAATATTTCTGCAACATCTAGGTTATCACAAACCTATATATAATAACCCCTATAACAACTCCACTTACCACATTTTTTTTTTTTTCTAATTATATAATGACCATATGCTTATATATACTAATTTATATCTTCATCATTAGTTGACAGATGTTTTTATTATTCCTTAATCAATATTTCGACACTTTTCAACAAAATTATTTTGATACTCTCATCATGCTTAGAATATTTATCTGGTTATACATTTGGTACTTTATCATTTCGATGTTCAAGACCTCATTTATGACTAACTTTTTTCATATAACTATCCCTCTATTACCTTTGTTCTATTTATCTAACACATGCTATCTACCCTCATGTTTTTATTTATACATACTTTCGTTTCATAATTGCTAGAGTTATTCTTAATTTGTTCTAAGGAATTCCCTTCCTTATGGTAATAGAATACAGCCTAGACGTCTATAAATTTAGGACTTGTAAAATAATTAAACCACTTCATAATAATTCATTCAAATTTCTACCCTTTTTGTTTGAACTTACTACTCAATATTAAAGTGATACACTGCCATATAACCATATACTATATCAATCCCTTACTATATGCTTTGTATCTCATATAATGAATTTGAAGGTCAACTCTTTGTTTACGCATGTTCTAATAAGGTTTAAGTATTTCATCCGAATGTCATCCTGCCACTTTAATGCTATTAACCTTGTATTAATTTGGTCATACTCAATTTATATAATATTATTATGTTTTAATTTGATGGTTCATCACATCTCACTTCACCATTTCATAATGTATCTATCATAAATTAATAATATAAGGGTCGTATACAGAGATTTGGTTTGAAATTTAATTTTCGTAATTGTACTGGTACCTAAAATCCAAACCTCTGGTTTTTTCAACTTTTCTAGTATGTCTATTGTTAATGCGTTCATATGGCTTCTTGACCTTCGTTACTCTGATTCCCTCCCCGTGGACATTGTAAAATGGTTCTTATCCTTTGGAGGGATTTACGCTTATGCAACCCTAGCTGGGATCTTTATTTTTTCGTTGTTATAATTTTTGGTTCAGCTGTAATGTAACTCTATCGAAAACAACAATTTTCTTATCTTTTTCATGACCTTAATGTCTTATTGACTAGAACTTATTCTCAAACTATGCATCAAATCTTGTCATAACATTTTGTCTTGATATAGAATTGATTCTCCATTTTATATACTTTGTTTTTATACCAAATAGGGTATTGGGTTTAGTACCTTTAATACTTATTATATATTATACCTATATCCACTTAGGCATATTATATATTATACCTATATATATAACTTGACTTCGTTTATAATTAACTACCCATGATAGTTGATAAACATTATTTTATGATTTCATAACCCCTATATACATAACGTAGGGCATGATATGATTGAAATATTTGTATACAATGAGTATACAACTTGGTCGGCATAGTACAACCATAAGTACTAATTTAATACCATAAGGGTTTTAATTTATTCCCGTCCCATCTCTGTTATCATTTTTGAGGTTCATCATTTCGGTTTTGTTTACTTTGGCTTGGCCAGATCTTGGCGCTTAAAGTCTGGGGTACAAATTTAATAAATGTTATGATACACCTGCTCCTATTCACATGGTTGATATGTTTTGGACGATACGTCCTTCCTACCCACCCGTCTTCGAGCCTGTTGCATATTAAATTTTTATCCGCACAATATATTCTCTCATTGACACCTAGAGCGAGAGTATGTCAGGAGATTAAATGTTTCAGGTTCGTTGAATTAATCGATCCTCATACCCATCGTTGCGATGACGACATGTGTAGGGAATCGGCGTATTAGGGTTTTGGTGATTCTGGTTATGGTTTCTCTTTAATACTAATATTGCATAGCTCTATTATTTTCTCTCCCTCCGATCGAGCGCTGAGGCCATTCCTTGGCTCGGCTAATTTGATGAAGGCGTGGAGTTTTCAGAGAGGTTTCCTATGTTCTATCCTCCACACGACATCTCTCAGCCTATTGAAATCGTTTTCCCCAGCAATCTAGTGAAACCCCGGAATCATGGATACTCCTTGCTTCAGAATGCAGGTAACTTTGTTTGTTTGTGGTTTTTATTTGGTTTCGATAGCCATTAACTAGAATCATTTTCCTATTGCGTATTCATTTACAAATATTTTTCCAGTCGGTTGTTCCAGTCTATTTAAGGTATCTCTGAAATTTTAAGAGTAGGACATTTCCGTTCACAGGGAATGAAATTTCCTCCTTGACGTAGCGTGGCACCGATTTCTGGGAGCATTTTGCATAAGAGCTTTCACTCCTCCATACCTTGACGTTCAGGTACTATTCGTGAGGTTCGATTTTCGTTGATTCTTCTTGGAGAACAAAATTTTTGTTTAAATACCCTTACTGGTATATTAATGACTCTAGTTTTAATTTGGGAACGGCTTTAAATTTTTACTCTGGCTCGTAGTATCAGGACGTTAACAAAATTCACTTCATTGTAATACTATATGCACTTTGTCTTTTTCCTACTGTTACGGTTTCACTGATTTATAATAAATCTCTCCTTGTATGTTCAGGTGCCAAGTCGTATTCTATAGGTGAAGTCTTTCATTTGTTCAATTCGATTCTTGTGTATATCCTAACCGCAACTACGTGGATTTTACGCACAGGTTCTTTCATATACTAATTCCAAGAATCTGCTATACTCACAGGTCGGTATCCGTGGCATTTAAATAACTCAAATAGCTTCAAGATGAAATGCTTGATGGCAGGAATTCGGTTCCTTTAATTTTGTTGATGGAACGATGCCATCGTTACTTGCTACCGACATTTATCTCCGTCATTTCCTGTTATATGATAGATAATATTTTTTTTCTAGTTCGCACTGTAAGATTGGGTTTACCACAGGAGATAGTCATCTCAGAGTTCTCTAATCTGTTATGCTTAACGATGGTTTTATCCGGCATCTATGCCAAGACACTTTATACTTCTGGTGCTATTCCTTAGAATTTTTCGTGGAAAAATTGACCATATAGTTCGAATTTATATATTTATATCTATTAACTGTCTGTTTAATTTGATTTGAATTAGTTCTCCATATAATGTAATATTTTGTCATGATAACCAAGGACAGTGATTTACTCTGTTATAATCCTTTAGTTACTCATCATGTTATTTTTAAATTTTTTCTATATACATAATGTTCCCAGCTCTTGGGATTATATATAACGAAAATTTCAGTACTGCATGTCTTAACTATAGGAAAGTAGTTGGCTATACTCTAGAGTTAGTATACTTAATTCCTACTGCAAGGCTTCAATTTGTTATATTCAGCACTTAACAATATTCAATGTCTGTCATGTCTTTTTATACCTACTTAATTATTACTGCCTCATTTCTGTGTTGTTAACATTAAACTAACCACTTGCTACAAGGATGTGTTGCAGTCTCTACAACACCCTCCAAAATTTTGACTACCATTTCAAATTTTCGGAGCCCCTTAGAAACAAAGAGAAATTGCTAAGTCACTAAGTCGCAAAAGTAAACAATTCATGAAAACTGCGACCTAGCGACGCACACCACACCAGTCGCTGTGTCGCCAGGTCGCATCCCCTAAACCGGAGGAGGTCATACCTTGCGACCTAGCGACTTGTCGCTGTGTCGCTGTGTCGCTGTCGGACCTTGTCATTTAAACGCGATTTATGATTCACACCCAAGCCGACCCTGTGGTCGCTGTGTCGCTTTGTCGCAAACTCAAAATTTTACAAATCACACCAGCCGACCCGCACACTGCCCGCACGTGCGACTTTCTATAAAGGGAGGTCGCAGTCGCATTTTACATTCAAACATTTGTAAGGAAAACGCCCCGATAAATTAACCGACGAGTTTTTCCCGGGTAAGTTGCCATTTCTTCCTGCTGTTTCCGTTTTAATGATTTTCTTACTAAACCCATCTCCCCTTTAGCCTTTAAATTGTCTGTTGGTCGAGCTTTGATGTTTTCTGAGGTTTTTGTAAATTATATGTTGCATGAATTGCCCAAAACCTCGCCGTTTGTTGTTTCACCCCATGGCATCATCCCTTTGCCTTTGAAATCATGCCACAGCTCCCCCTGGGCCCAGAAATCTTGTAAATTCCCAAGAGAAGGGGGGCAAAAGAGTTCAAGGCCGCACGCGCAAAAACCCCGGCAAGCCAGTCTGCGACCTGCGACCCAGCGACCTAGTCGCAAGGCCGCAGAGTCGCATTCTCTCCATTTTTTGGGATTTGCGACCCTGCAACCCAGCGACCTAGTCGCTAGGTCGCTAGGTCGCGTTTTCCCATTTTCTGGAGATCTGCGACCTAGCGACCTAGCGACCCAGCGACCCCAGGTCGCCAGGTCGCCAGGTCGCAAGGTCGCGCCCGGGCCCTGTTTGTGCGATCCGCGACCCAGCGACTCAGCAGTCCAGTTTTGCATTAACGCAGCTAGATTTCATCACTAAATTGTAACTGGTTTTTATCACCATGTCGTTCTTATCGTGGGACTCCTTTCTGAATTTGACAGGTGAAACTCAAGAAGACATAGAGTGCATACCTGTGCTCTCAGATTCTAGTGACATGGCGCCCCCGCTATCTCGGAGAAAGGGCAAGAAAATAGTGGAAGAGATTGATGAGCTGTTGGTGGTGTCCCCACCTCCAATATACCGAGATACACTATGTAATTTTTCAAAAGATGACAGCATGAGATGGTACCAGATTTATCAGGAGTTCGCCAAACTGGAAGAAGAATTTCCAGAAGATCTCCCAGACCGGGAAGTTTACTTGGCGGTAAAGAGATCCAAACTACATCTGGCAGGGGCGCATCCAGCCATATTCCCATGTCCGGAGATCATAGACTGGATCATTCAAAAGACAGACCCCGAGAAATTTGTGATCAGGGATCACGGAGGCAGAGCTTTCACTACGCTGGTAGGCTCGGATGCACACATTTATTATTCACTGCCTCGCCCAAACCAGCATTTCACTTCAGAATGGGCTGCTACTCACGCCGTCCCAATAGTTGATACTATTAAACAATGGTGGGAGGAGCCCGAGAAGTTCAAGGTAAAAAAGAACCAGGAATACCCAGTGGCAAGCCTAAGGAAGGTTTACAAATTGGTTGCCGCCATGCTCTGCAGACTTTACGGGCGCCCAGATTGCTCCACCTTCAGCGGCAGTTGGGCTACTATCATGGAGTATGTGACAACACATGGCACCCATTTCAACTGGGCCGGCATACTGATGACGTCGATGCAGACCAACTTGAACTCGGCATTGGCCCCGGAAGAAGGAATGCCTGCCGAATTTTACATGGCCTCGTACCTACTAGACGCGGTTTGCGCCCGAGTAGATTTTGATGGGTGGGAGCACAACTGGGACTCCGAGAACACGCGCGCAATTCATCTACAACTCAGGGTATTCTGGGAGTCCAAATACAAACAGGATATAGATCAGATCTCCCAAATATTTGTTCCCGCTCTGTACAGACATTTATTTGGCCAAGACGCCCCTTGCATGTCATGGCGGGCCAAGGAGACTCTGGTTAAAGTGGCGCACTGGTTCCCTTTCCCTGGGTACACCTTCATCCGAGTCTTTGGAACTTACAAAGCGCCACATGCTATGCCTTGCTTCGTGACGGACAAAATGCTGATGCAGGAGGTGTGCTTTCAGATGTCACATGGATTCTCCAACATCCTGTCTAAGGGAAAAAAGAAGCCATGGCCCACTCTGCCCCTCACTATTGGTGCATTCACAGTTAAGGACTTCAAGGAATTACTAGCAGAGGCAGAAGCAATGAGAAGTTATCAACTGGGGGCACTTGAACACCGAAACTATGACCCAGAGAGATTAGTCCCTGAACACTGCCGGAGAGCCAACCTCAAGTGGACTTATCAGCATCTTGAGCGCCCAGCGGAAGATGAGAGAAGAAACTGGTATAATGCTGAAAGACAACTTGCTCCGGGAATTGACGTGGTCCAGGAAGACTCAGATGATCAGAACTTAGAAGACAGAAGGCGTCAGTTAGGAGGTGCCTCTTCATCTATACTCAAGAAATCTCGAATCAACACAGGGCCAACTCCATCCATCAAACAAAAGGAAGCAGAGGCAAAAGCCCAGCAAGAAAAGGAGAAAAAGCTAAAAGAAGATGAGGAGGCGCGCCAAAAGAGTGCAACAGCAACACAAAAGAAGAAGCTGACCAAAGAGGCCAGGAAAGAAAAAGAGGACAAGGAGGCACAAGCCGCAGCGGAACGGGCACTTAAGGCAGAGCTGGACAATGCAGAGGCTGAACGCCAAAAGAAAGCCGAACAGGCTGCTGCAGCTGAACAGAAGAAGAGGGCCGAAATAGAAGCAGCAGCAGAAGCTGAACGGCGGAGGAAGGAAGAAGAAGAGAAGAACACAGAGGAAAGAGAGGATGACAGGCTGGACGATCTTGAGGTAACTCCTCTCGACATACCTCTGGGCCGTACAAAACTCTCTGATTTCAGATCGCCCCAGAGACATGAAGAAGATGTGTTCGACCTAACCAGACTCACATTTGATCAGTTTTCGTTCAAAATCCGTCAAGAGAAGAGGAGGTTGTTGGCACAAAGTCCCTCTGCATCATCCGCAGTGTCAACAGGAAAGGATATAGTTTTGGATACCAGGACTAATCCGGTAATGATAGCATCAGCAGGTACTGCCTTCGCTGCGGCTACGGAAGAGAATGTAACCCGAATGAGTAGAGAAATAGTATCTCTACAAAACAGGTTGCACGCAGCTGAGAAATGCGAAAGGATAGCAGAGCAGGAGAAAGCAGAATTGCAAGCAGAAGTCCAGCAACTTTGAAACCAAGCTCTACCAGCAAACGAAGTCTCGCTTGCCATTTTCAAGGAGTGTGAGGTGTTGGAAGTAACTATGAGACAGGTATATGGTGAAATGTTCACCATCAAACAAATAGTCGCTCCTCTGGCAAGAGCACGAATGGAAACCAGGAAAAGACAAGATCAGCTCAAAGAGGCTTCACAGGCTTTGGACAGGATGATGGGTTGGACCATACAGTACCCTCAGGCACCCGAAAATTTGCCTAAGAGGAACTGGATCCAGACGCAGGATGCAAAAGTTCAACTCCGCATGGCGATGCAATCTGGAGACAAATTTTCTAAAGACCTGGACAAAGTGATGTCCTCGTACAACCACCTGATTAGTGGTATCGACTCCATGCATACGCTGCATCACATCCCATCGCTTGGGGCATTAGAAGAGGAGAAAACCTGGGAGCAAGTAAACCAGGACATTCAATCGTTCTTGCAACCTATCAAGCAAGCCGCAGCTGATCCAGAGCCCTCCGCATCTCAAGAGCATCTTAGTCAATTCATCGCCGCTCCAACGCGGATTTATACCAAGCTTGCGTCGCTTTCAAATCAGATCGGACAGAAAAGGGAGACCTTAGTACCAAACGCTTTGGAATGTGTGCATAGGTTGAAGGAGGAGGTACCTCTGGTGTCCCCCATAGCGGCAGAACATCAGGCATGGCAGGATTTCCTCAGAGATCAACAGGTTGACATCCCTGACATTAACATTTCGCGTCCCGGCAGCAGCAAGTCCTGAGCAGCAAGTAGAACCAGGTCGCAAGTCGCACCAACAGGATAGGTCGCAGGTCGCGTCTCCTACCTAGGTCGCAGGTCGCATCACCTGCCCAGGTCGCAGAAGGAGTGGGTCGCAAGGTAACCCAAAGGTCAAGAAGGCGAACAGTCAAGGAAACCCAACGGACAATTTTGGCATTATAAATACTCCTACGGGACATTGTAAAAGGGCTTTTCTTTTTGGGAAAACTCAAGAGCTACATGTAATTGTATTGAAAGATTCTACACTTGAGCATATGAATATAGAGTCTTGTTAAAATACCCTATGGTTATGATGTGTTTTGTTGTATGAACACTTTGCGTATTCCTTGTACAGTTTCAGAATATCCTATGATTAATGAAGCTGCACTATTCATGTCATCGTTTATGCGTCATGGCTATCCGTGTTGTATCAATGATGTTCATTTTATCATCTGTTCTTTTAATGAATGTTAATGAACTATTTTTTTAGCATTTAGTTTCATCTTTCAGGAAGTGAAGAGGTATCTTATCATAAAGAACTATTTCTTTCGTGATCAGACTACCTTACAAGCATTACCCCACAAAAGATGTGTTGCTAATGACATCTCTTGAGGTGTACGTGCTTTATCTATAATCTTGCTACGCATAGTGTTTGATTCATGTTTAACACATTAATCTTGTATTCTATATCACGTGAATAAGTGTATGTCCGCAGATTCAAACAGGTTCTTTTGCGACCGAAGGGAAGTCATCTTAAGTGGTAGCCGGACCCACACCCCGGACGGGATCCCCACTCCAAACGGTTTAAGGTCTAATTGGGACTTTCTACCGGGGAGATCCCCTTACTGTTGGCCGGACAAATTTTCCCGTCAACAGAATTGGCGCTAGAAGGAGGGCCGATGGCAGCCTCCCAGCACACAACAAACATCCCATCACAAACTCCCCAAGGGGAGGTCATAAACACTGAAACTAACCCTCCTCTTCTTGAAGATATTCCAGGGAGGGAGCTTCGATATTATGAAATCACTAGGGAGCAGCTGAGAGCCTTGCGCCCAGCTGCCCGAGATCTTATCAACCATTTACGGTACACTCCAATCATGGAATACCTTGCCCATACTAGAACTCCGCCCGAGAACATCACCCGTAACGGTGCCATCGCTAGTACCATACCCGAGCTCGTAAATCTCATGTTGGAAGACCTCGCAAATGCCGTTGAAGAAAATGATCCTATCCTCCAAGAGGGCGAAGAGTTTGCTGACACCGAGCCTTTCCCTGACTCCTAGCCTAACCAGACTCGACAAAACAACAACCAGGCACACCCCCCACCCGGGGATGGTGAGGGAGGCGGAGGCCGAGGAAATATAGACAGGGGGAATAGGGCTCGTAGAAATGAAGGATATAGGAATAGAGGCCGAGGGGCCGGAGGTAGAGGAGATAGAGGCCGAGGCCAAGGAAACCAAGCTCGCAACCGCCACCCAAACCCAGTAAGGCCTCCTGTAAACAACTTGGGATATCTTAGAGATTTTCTGCACCGTGGGAGACACCAAGACGAACACTCCCGTCACGAGTCAGAAGCATCGGTCTCAGGTTCAGAAGGTGAATCTGAACATCAGTTTAGGCAACACCAGCGGGCGAGAAGAGTGCAACCCCTGGCCTGGATGGCTCAATCCCCATTAAACCTTTTAGGCCCGCTCCAAGATCTGCCTAGACATCCAGAGAAACATCTCCCTAAGTTCGACCCTGAGAAGGGCACCTTAGCTGAAGATCATATCAGCAGCTTCTATTTGTCTCTGCAAATCATGAGAGTCCAATCCGATGATGTCGCATGTCGACTGTTTCCCCATACCCTCGAAAACAAGGCAGCCACTTGGTACCGATCTCTCCCCAGTGCCTTCATCACTTCATGGGAACAATTCTGTCGCACTTTCCTGCATAAGTTTTCAGAAGATAAAACTCCTTCCATGCTTCTAACTGAACTGAGCACCATCAAGTGTCATAAAAAGGAAAAGGTTAAGGACTTTAACCAACGCTTCGCTACCATACTACAGAAATTTCCTCCAAACTTAGCGTTGGATGACTCAATCACCATTGACTACTACACCAAAGCCCTACCTAAAGATATTGCAGTTTTCGTCAAACGTGAAGCTCGCGCTAACCTTACGGCTAATTATGAGGCTGCTCTCGCTGTGGAAAAAGACATGCTTTCGATAGGAGCCATTGATCATGAAGGGAGAGATGATCACAAGCCTAACACAAAAAGAGGTCAGTCCTCCACTCCTAAGACTACTGATAGGGATAGAGATGCTTTTGATTTTGAAAGCATGGCCAAAACGCTTAAGCATTTAACAAACGAAGTCACTGACCTAACGAGAAAAGGCACAGAAGCCACAACTAGCACTAAACCACCCAAGCCTTTCTTCAGGAAAAGTAATCCCAACACTAACAGACCTCCGTCAAACACAAATGCCGCTCTCAATGTGGAGGAGATCGGGAAAGACAACTTCTGCTCGTTCCACCAAGCTGCCCACTCTGAAAAAACATGCCCTCAATGGATTGGCAGCATGACAGCAGTAGTTAATCAACTTTTAGATGACCAAACTCCAGGAGATGTCACGGAGGATGATGTTTCAGATCATGATGAGGATCCACCCTCTAACGAAGAACCAGGATCTTCTATCCTTGCTTTTGACATAATCCGAGGTGGAGAGAACCTTACCCCCATTGATATCTACATGGCAGATGTTCCCAAAGATCAGCCCGTGCGGAATTATAGCCTCAGAAGCAAAGGACCTGTTCCTGAACAGTCTTATGAAGACAAGAAAAGGGCCTTTCTAAGAAAAATCCTACCCCCGGGTAACGGAAAACAATCTGCCACGGAGAAACACCCAAATAACACTACCCGAGTGAGTCAAAAGAATAAACTTCCGTCAGAATCCTCTAAGACTTCTGCCGAGCCTAGCCCTCAACCAGAGCCCAGCTATAACATTGTTGAAGATATGAAGAAAACAAGAGCAAACATTTCTCTCTATGAGCTGGCCCGTATTACTAACCAAAAGGAGCTCATTCTTAAGGCTTTCGCAAACACTTCAGCTACGAAGACTGTAAGCAACACGTCTGCGCAAGCTGGACCAGAGGTACAATCCATAGTAAACGCCATCAATACAAACTCAAGAGGATCCACACCTCCCTTCCTTTTGTCTTTCGAGATTTTTAACTTCAATGTCCACAACTGTCTAGTCGACTCCGGTGCCTCTACAAATGTCATGCCTTTATCTGTCTGTAAGAAACTTAACATTCGCCCGGAGAAGACTGATGCAAAAATCATACAACTCGATAGATCACAAGTACCCGCCATAGGGGAATTGAACAATGTCATCATCCGCTTGTCATCAGACTCTAGGGTCCATCAGTGCATTGACATTGTGGTTGTCGATATCCCGGAAGCATACGGTCTATTTCTCAGTAGAGATTGGTCCAGCAAATTACAAGGCTACTTCGCCACCGATTGGTCCCACTTGTGGCTTCCTTACAAGGGGCGGAATAATCAGATCAGAGTAGAGAGTGAACCCTATATGAAACACACCGTCACTGATCTGGATGCCGTTAATGAACCCATCAGCTTTGCACAAGAAGAGCTCGGCATGTGTTTTCTGGAAGAAATATTTGGATGCTACCAACCCCCGCGATCTCCTATAGGCCCCGAGGTTCAATCTGAATTAGCCTTTGTCACAGAAGAACAAGTTATCCCTGACTTACCACCAGCAGGGACCCCTCCAAAATCTAGTGCCCCGAAGGGGCCGGAAAGTGACATGTGGACCTTGTATTATGACGGTTCCAAGACCCATGATGGAGCCGGTGCTGGTTGCATATTGCTTGACCCGCGCAAAAATAAATACTTAATCTCATGCCGGCTAGAGTTCCAGTGCACCAACAATTCTGCCGAGTACGAGGCGTTAATCCTCGGACTTAAAAAAGCACTGGATTTGAAGGTAAAATGTTTGCAGGTCATTGGAGATTCCGAGATTATCACCCGCCAGGTACGCAACACTATTCACTGTTTATCTCCACATTTAAAGGCGTATCAACAAGAGGTATGGCGCTTGATTTCTGGTTTTGATGCATTTGGAATTAAATCTGTCCTTAGGATGCACAATGCAGCAGCAGATACTCTGGCCAATGCTGCTGCTAGATTCACCCCTTTGAGGGACGGTTTTTCTATTGAAATTGTATATAGGCCCTCTGTGCCAGACAATATTTCTAATTTACGCGTTTTTAACGATGATCAACAGATTTTGGACTTTATGTGCAATACTGAAGTGTTCAAGGACGCGGCAATAGATGAGGAAGAACATGAGCATGCGTTACAGAAAAAGGATGATGAACGCAAAGAGAACATTATGCCCAAGGGGGTGGTATCACTAGAAATGATGTTTGATCTGCAAAACCGATTCCGCAGGCCTCCGAACACCAAAGTGCAAAGTTCTATATTGGCACATCGGCAAGTAAACTTGGGGTCAGATGAGAACCCTAAGTTCGTTAACCTTGGCAAGGACTGCAGTGATGAAGAGGCACGGGCCTTCACCCAGTTATTCCAGAAGTATCGTGACGTATTTGCTTGGACATATGAAGATCTACGTACATACGACACTCGTATCATTCAGCATGTAATACCCATGAGGGAAGGCGTTAAACCCTTCCAACAGAAACTCAGAAAAGTGCATCCAGCTTTGGAGCCAATGATTCTAAAAGAACTTAAGAAGCTTTTGGATGCGCGCATTATTTTCAAAGTTCGTCACTCCATGTGGGTGTCGAATCTGGTACCTGTGCGAAAAAAGTCTGGTGAGATCCGCTTGTGTGTAGATTTCCGCAATCTGAATCGGTCCTCAAACAAAGACAACTACCCGGTGCCCCCCATGGAACAGATATTACAAGCTGTGTCTGGATCTGAGATGTTCTCCCTATTGGACGACTTCTCCGGCTATAACCAGGTGCTGGTAGCTGAACCAGACAGACTGAAAACCACATTCCGGACAAAATGGGGAACCTTCGCTTTCAGACGCATGCCCTTTGGCTTGATCAATGCAGGGGCAACTTTCCAACGAGCCATGGACATAGCCTTCCGCGGTTTAATAGGGCAGAGCGTGGTGGTTTATTTGGACGATGTTACTGTATTTTCAAAACGCAGGGGCGATCATTTACGCCACCTCAAGCAAATATTCGAGAGGTGCAGGAGGTACGGAATATCGCTCAATCCTAAAAAGAGCGTTTTCGCTGTGACAGAGGGAAACTTGCTAGGCCACATTATCACTAAACAGGGCATTGTGGTTGATCCGGAATGGGCCAAAGCCATCGCTCAGATTCTGCCCCCAAGCAACAAGAAAGCGACGCAATCCTTCCTGGGGAAGATTAATTTTGTCCGTAAATTCATTTCAGATTTCGCGCAGATAGTCAGACCACTGCAGGGAATGATTAAAAAGAATGTTGTATTCCAATGGAATCCCCCAGAGAAAGAGGCCTTCGATAAAATAAAAAAGGCTATAGCTGAAACTCCTTCCCTCCAAAGTCCAGATTTTGATAAAGGTTTCATCCTATACACTTTCGCTTCAGACTCCTCGCTTGCGGCCGTCCTCACGCAGAAAGATAATAACAACGATGAACGGCCCATTTCTTTTATGAGCACCGGTCTACAGGGAGCTGAATTAAACTATTCGGAAATTGACAAGCAAGCCTATGCGGTTTACAAGGCCGTAAAACATTTTAGGCCCTACATCTTGAAAAATCACGTCACGGTTTTTGTACCGCACCCAGCAGTCCGCTCACTTTTCGTACAGCAAGAACTAGGCGAAAGGCGAGGCAAATGGATGGCATGTTTACAAGAATACGATTTAGAGTTCAAACCAGCACATACCGTTAAAGGACAGGGCTTATGTCAAATGGCCGCAGAGGCTGCAAGTGCTCGTGAGATTGAAGAAGAATGTTGGGAACAAGAGATCGACATGTATCAGAGCGACCATGTGCCTCGGCAAAATAGCCCTTCTTGGTATTCTGACATTTCAAGATATCTGGCCCAAGGCACGATGGACCCTGCTCTTACTGCCCGACAGAAACACGCAATAAGACTAAAAGCCGCATCTCACCAACTGATCCAAGGTAAGTTGTTTAAGAAACACCACGATGGGGTCCTGTTACGCTGCTTGGAAACTGACGAAGCACAGAAAATCTTAACTGAGTTGCATGACGGACCAGCTGGAGGTCATTTTTCCGGGGATACCACTGCCCATAAGATAATGCGTGCAGGATACTATTGGCCTAATCTTTTCAGAGACGCGCATGCATATGTTCGGAAATGCATTCAGTGCTAGAAGTTCGCCAACCGAGAAGCACGGCCAGCCGCACCACTACTCTCAGTAGCAGTAGAGGAACCTTTCCAACAATGGGGTTTGGATGTAATTGGGGAAATCATACCTCACTCTTCTAAACAACATCGGTATATCCTTACGGCCACTGATTACTTCACCAGGTGGGTCGAGGCAACACCGTTACGCCGAATCAACGATCAAGAGGTAATAGAATTCCTCACGCATTTCATCATGACCAGGTTTGGCGTTCCGACTTCTTTAGTTTTTGATAATGCGACTTATTTCTCATATTTTAAGTTATATGATTTTGTGCTGGAAAATGGAATTATTCTGAAACATTCTGCAAATTACTACCCCCAAGGAAATGGATTAGCTGAGTCCACTAACAAGAACCTTATTCGTATTATTAAGAAGACTCTGCTATCCCACCAGCGCAACTGGCACAATGCCCTTCACAACGCACTGTGGGCTGACCGGATTACTCCCAAATCCTCTTTAGGCACCTCCCCATTTTTCCTCGTGTATGGAAAATAAGCTGTCCTCCCTTCTCATCTGTCTCTCCCGGCCCTCCAACTGTCCCAAGAATGTCATGGTACCCCGTGTCCCACCTTGCAGAACCGAATCGACACCTTGCTGAAATTGGAGGAAGAAAGGCAAAAGACCCGGGAAAAGTTTGCCATCCATCAGAGCCGAATCAAAAGATGGTTTGATAAAAAGTCCGCGGGAAATAAAATTTTTGAAGTAGGAGACCTGGTCCTTAAGTGGGATAAATCCCATGAGGAAAAGGGGAAGCATGCTAAGTTCCAAGCACTTTGGACAGGCCCGTTCCAAGTTAATGAAAAGATAGGATCACACACATTCAGATTACAAACCCTTGATGGACGAGTCGAGGTCCTCCCGGTAAACGGGCATGACCTCAAACACTATTTCACTTAACATCCCTTCGAGGGATGTCTGGTTTTGTACCATAGTTCCTTGTCTCTTATTTGTTAAAAATAAATAAAATAAAAATAAATAAATAAATAAAATAAAAGCCTAAGGAAGGATTTGTTAGAGTCACGCAGATTGGCATACTGCTGCAGGTTCTCCGCTGATGGAAAGCCTTTCCCGATAAACTCAAAGGTGGCAAAATCTTACTTGTTCTCCGCACCTAAAGGTAGCACATTACCGAGCTCAAGTCATCAAGCAGGAAAGCTTACCTCACCAGTCGGAGAGGGTGTCCACAAAAGAAAATGCAGTGTAAATGGTAACCGGACCAGAAGGGAAGAGAGATACTTTATGCTATGTCAGGGTGTTTGGGAAAAACCAAAGTCCTCATACTAGACCAGGAACAACCTCTCTGCAAGCAAAATAAGTCGGGATCCCTCATCCGCCCAGGCTAAATTTCCATTTCAAATAAGTGCCATAAGCACATATAAATAAGTGCCTCAGGCACATTCAAAATAAGTGCAATAGCACACAAATAAAGGGTAAAGGATTGAGAAAGGCTTCCTGCGCAGAGAGGTGATGTAACGACTCCGCCGGGGTACTGACCAGGCTCGCTGGCAGCGAAGCAACGTTGACGATTCCTAGGCAGTGACTCCGCCGGGACCGAGAGGTTCGCTGGCAGCGGAGCAACACGATGAGGAAAAAATAATCGTACCAGACCCTGTGGCCGCCTGGAGTTCTCCAACCCTTCCAGTCCGGAGACCTGAAGAAAGAATTTGTTTGAATGGCGCCCAACCAGACCAGCAGGTTGAGCAACCCAGCTAGATGCCGAAGGCTAGGAAATGGCAACCACAAGGTAAAAGAGGACAGTTAGCATAAGCCCCTCCCTCCCACCGCAAAGACTAACCATCAGCAGAGACTCTGAGTTCGTCCAGTGAATCGCCATTTGTTGCAGTCCCTACAACACCCTCCAAAAAAGATCACCAGTTCAATTTTTGGAGCCCCATAAAACTAAAGAGAAATTGCTAAGTCACCAAGTCGCAAAGGTAAACAATTTATGAAAAACGCGACCCAGCGACCTAGCGACCTTGCGACCTCAGGTCGCCAGGTCGCCAAGTCGCAAATCCCAAAAATTAACGGAAAATGCGACCCAGCGACCCAGCGACCCCCAGGTCGCCAGGTCGCCAGGTCGCAAAGTCGCAATTTCTCAATTTTCATGAAAAGCGCGACCCAGCGACCTTGCGACCCAGCGACCCCAGGTCGCCAGGTCGCAAGGTCGCTAGGTCGCAAAACTCCGAAAACAATAAATTTGCGACCCAGTGACCCGCATTTATTGCTCGCACGTGCGACTTTCTATAAAAGGGAATTCGCAGGTCGCATTCCTCACATTCAGCGATTTGTAAGAAAACGCCTCTGACAGCTCAACTGACGCGTTTTTCCCGGGTAAGTTGCCATTTCTTCCTGCTGTTTCCGTTTTAATGCTTTTCTTACTAAACCCATCTCCCCTTTAGCCTTTAAATTGTCTTTTGGTTGAGCTTTGATGTTTTTTGAGGTTTTTGTAAATTATATGTTGCATGAATTGCCCAAAACCTCGCTATTTGTTGTTTCACCCCATAGCATCATCCCTTTGCCCTTTGACATCATGCCACGACTCACGGGCCGCAAAATCTTGTGAATTCCCAAGAGAGAAAGGGGGCAAAAGAGTTCGAGGCCGCGCGCGCGCACGCGGCAAGCCGTGTCTGCGACCGCGACCCGGCGGCCTGAGTCAGCGAGGCTCCGCGAGTCGCATTTCTCATGTCGAGGATTTGTGACCACTGCGACCCGGCGACCTGGTCGCCGGTCGGCCCTGGTCGTGTTTTCCCATTTTCCCCGGAGGATCTGCGACCTGGCGACCTAGCGACCCGGCGACCCTGGTCGCCCGGTGCTGAGGTCGCGGTCGCTGCCGAGACCTGTTTGTGCGATCCGCGACCCGAGCGACTTCGAGCGATCGAGTGCGTGCCTGCGGCTAGATTTCATCACTAAATTGTAAACGGTTTTTATCACCATGACGTTCTTATCGTGGGACTCCTGCGGGTGGCGGGTGAAACTCAAGACGACATAGAGTGCATGCACATGTGCTCTCGGATTCTAGTGACATGGCGCAAACTCGCTGTCTCGTGGAGGAAGGACAAGAAAAAAGTGGAAGAGATTGATGAGGCGGAGATGGTGTCCCCCACCCCAATATTCCGAGATACACTATGTAATTTTTCAAAGACGGCGGCCATGAGGTGGTACCGGATTTATCATGAATTCTCCCACCGGAAGGAAGAGATCTCAGGAAGATCTCCAGGGCGGAAGCATGCACTTGGCGGTAAAAGATGGTCCAAACTACATGCGCGGCGCACCCGACCATGTCCCTTGTCCAGGAGATCATGGGCTTGGATCATACAAAGAGCGGAACTAGCAGTTTGATGATCGGATTACCAGAAGCGAAACTTCGCCTACTGTTTGTGGCAGGTGCGGATGCACACTTTATCAGCTCAGCTGCACCAGCGTCCAAGCGAGAATTTCTGCTCAGGAAATGGAGCACGTCACTCACGCGTTCCGGTGGGTGATACTATTAGGCAATGGTGGGAGGAGCAGGGATCACAGGTCAGAAAGGCAAAAGAGTACCAGTCGCGAGCACGAAATAGGAAGGTTTACAAATTGGTTGCACGCTTTGCCGAGACTTCTGGCGCGCGCGCCAGTTGCGCACACCTTCGGCGCGCTGCTACTATCATGGGTATGTGATGACGACACTGCACTGCGTTTCAGGCTGCTGAGCATGCTGGCTGGCGTCGATGCGGTCCAACTTGAACTCGGCATTGGCGGAGGACGAGTGCCGCGAGAATTTTACATGTGCCTGCTTAGGCCCACTGGAGACGTAATGCTTTAGGACGTAGAGATTTGATGGATAGCCGCTCAAAGCCGGGACCACCGAGGCAATCACGCGCATATTCCATCATGCAACTCAAGTGGCATTTGTGATCAAACACTGGCGGGATGCCGATCAGATTTCCCAAATATTTATTTCTCTACGCACGAGACATTTATTTGGCCAAAGCCGCTCCTTGCATGTGGTGAGCGGGCCAGGACGTGGTGGAGTAGACAACTGGTTCCCTTTCAGGATACACCTTTCATCGAGTTTTTGGAGCTTACAAGGCGCCACATGCCTATGCCTCACTTCGTAATGGCGAACAAAATTCTTATCCGAAGTATGTTTTCAAATGCTACAGTTCTCCAACATCTTGTCTAGAGGAGAAAAAGAAGCCATGGCCACGACGCACCTCACCGCATTGAGTGCATTCGCGGTGGAAAGACTTCAAGGAAAGTAATAGCGAGAAGCGAAAAGCAATGAGAGGTTATCACTGTAGGCGCGATATACTAGCGAACATACGACCCGGAAACAGCGACAGTTCCTGGGCATGTGCCGGAAAGGCCAATTTCGAGTGGGCTTATCGGCACCTTGGCTCGGAAAGACGCGAGCAGGAGCGGTATTATATGCTTTGAAAGACAACTTCGCTCGAGAAATTGCCGTGGTCCTAGGAAGACTTAGATGATCGAGACTTAGAAAGACTGACGGCGTCGGTTAGGAGGTGCCTCTTCATCTCTGCAAGAAATCTCGAATCAACATGGAGGCCAACTCCCATCCATCAAACAAAAGGCTGAAGGCAAAAGCCCAGCGCGAAAGGAGAGAGAGCTACTAGAAGATGAGGGAGCGCGCCAAAAGAGTGCAACAGCAACACAAGAAGAGTTTGGCGTGAGGCTCGAAAGACAAAGCACGACAAGGAGCTGGTGACGGCGGAGCAGGCGCTCGGCGAGCTGGGCTGAGAGGCGGCGAAACGCCAAAACCGAGCGAGCGGCTGACAGCGGCGAAACGAAGAAAGAGGGCCGAAATAGAAGCGGCGAAGCGACGAGCGCGAAGGCTGAAGGAGAAGAACGAGAGGAAGGATGACGCTCTTTGGGCCGGTCTTAGTGCTCCTCTCGATGCCACCTGCGGGCGTACAAAACTCTCTGATGTCGGATCGACACGCTCTCTGGGAAGAAGATGTGTTTGACTTGACTAGGCCTCACATTTGATCGGTCCATTCAAATCGATCAGATAGAGAGAGGTCATGGCACAAAGTCCTACTGCACCTCATCCGCGAGTCGTCAACGAGTGCAAGGATATAGTTTTGGATACCGGGACTAATCCGGTAATGATAGCATGCGCGAGCCTCACTGTCGGCTATGGCTACGGAAGAGAATGCTTAACCCGAGAAATGAGTGAGAAATTAGTATCTCTACAAAAGCACGGTGCGCATCTGCCGAGCTGTACGCGAAAGATAGCGTAGCGGAGAAAGCGAGGGAGTACAAGTAGAGTCGGCAACTTCGAAAGCGACACAGTCATGAGCGGTCTCGCTTGCCATTTTCAAGGAGTGTGAGAGCTGTGGAGATGACTATGAGAGACGGTATATGGTGAAATGCTCACCATAAAACACTCGATCGCTCCACGGCAAGAGCACGAATGGAAACCGAGCAAAAGACGAGATCGGCTCAAAGACTTCTGACTTTGAGACAGGGATGATCGGAGTTGGACAATACAATACCCTCGGGCACCTGAAAATTTGCCTAAGGCCGGAAGCTGGATCAACCACGTGATGCTAAAAGTTCCAACTCCGCCAATAGTTGGTGAGAGAAAATTTGCGACCATACGGTGGGGATCTCCCAGGTAGAAAGTCCCAATTAGACCTTAAAGCCGTTTGGAGTAGGGATCCGAGCCGGGAGGTGTGGGTCCGGATACCCTTAAGATGACTTCCCTTCGGTCTCAAAAGAGACACTGTTTGAATACTGCGGACATACACTCATTCACATGATACGAGAATACAATATTAATGTGCTAAACCACGAATCAAACACTATGCGTAGCAAGATTATAGATAAAGCACGTACACCTAAAGGAGATGTCATTAGCAACACATCTTTTTGTGGGGTGATGCTTGTCACGCGGTAGTCGATCACAAAAGAAATAGTTCTTTATGATAAGATACCTCTCCACTTCTGAAAAGATGAGAAACGAAATGCTAACGATATAGTTCATTAACATTCATTAATAGAGCAGAGATAATAAAATGAACATCATTGATACAACACGGATGGCCATGACGCATAACGATGACATGAATGGTGCGGCTTCTTTAATCATAGGATATTAAGAAGCTGTGCACAAGAAATACGCAAAGTGTTCATACGACAAAACACATCATAACCATAGAGGTATTTTAACGAGACTCTATATTCATGTATGCTCAAGTGTAGAATCTTTCAATACAATTGCATGCAGCTCTTGAGTTTTCCCAAAAAAAGAAAAAGCCCTTTTTCAAGTTCGAAAGGAAGTATTTATAATGCCAAAGCGTAGTTGGGTTCCCTTGACACATTCCTTCTTGGCCTAGTTGGGTTACCTTGCGACCCACTCGTGCAGGCGACACAGGTGAGTGATGCGACCTGCACGACCTAGGTAGAAGATGCGACACTGCGACCTAGGTAGGAGATGCGACACTGCGACTGTCCGTTGGTGCAGATTTACGACCTAGTTCTGCCCAACGCTTGCTCGGGGACTTGCTGGCTGGCCGGGACGCGAAATTTTAATGTCGGGGATGTCAACCTATTTCTCCCGCGAAATCTCTGCCATGCACAGTGGTACGCCGCTATGGGGGACACCGAGAGAGTACCTCCTCCTTGACCCTATGCACACATTCCAAAGCGTTTGGTACTAAGGTCTCCTTTTAACTGTCCCGAGTCTGATTTGAGGCCGACGCATGAGCTTGGTATAAATCCGCGGCCGGGTGGCGATGAATTGAGCGAGATGCTCTTGAGGCAGCGGAGGGCTGCTTGGATCGAGCTACGCGGCCTACTTGATAGGTTGCAAGAACGATTGAATGTCACTGGTTTACTTGGTCCCAGGTTTTCTCCTCTTCTAATGCCCCAAGCAATGGGATGTGATGCGGCGTATGCCTGTGAGTCGATACCACTAATCGGTGGTCGTACGAGGACATCACTTTGTCCGAGTCTTTAGACAATTTGTCTCGGATTGCATCGCCATGCGGAGTTGAACTTTTGCATCTGCGTGTGGATCCGGTCCCTGCTTAGGCAAATTTTTCGGGTGCTGAGAATGCTTGCTGTTGTCCAACCCATCATCCTGTCCAAAGCTTTGTGAAGCCTCTTTGAGATGATCTTGTCTTTGCCTGGTTTCCATTCGTGCTCTTGCCGTGTTGTGTTGTTTGATGGTGAGCATTTGCTGCATATACTCTGTCTCATAGTCATTTCCAACACCTCACACTCCTTGAAAATGGCAAGCGAGACTTCATTTGCTGGTAGAGCTTGGTTTCGAGGTGCTTTGGACTTGCGCTCGGTGCTGCTTTCTCTCTGCTACTGCACTATCTTTTCGCGTTGCTCGAGTGCGTGCGGTGCGTTTTGTAGAGATACAATTTCTCTACTCACATTCGGGTCACATTCTCTTCCATAGGCGCGGCGAAAGCGATGCCTGCGATACTTTATCATTACCGGATTCAGTGCTGGTATCCAAAACTATATCCTTGCGTGCTGACACGGATGAGCGAGGAGGACTGTGCCGGTGACCTCCCTCTTCTCTTGCTGGATTTTGAATGACGATCCAAATGTGAGCCTAGTCCAAGTCAAACACATCTTCTTCACTGGCCACGCGATACGACATCGAGAGAGTTTTATGCACGGCCAGAGAGGCCATGCATCGGGGAGGAGTTGCCTCAAGATGCGTCCGACATGTCATCCTCTCTTTCCTCTGTGTTCTTCTCCTCTTCCTTTCCTCTCCCAGACGTTCGGCTTCGCTGCTGTGCAGCCTATTTCCGGCCACGTGTACTTCGGTGCACGGCGGCCTGCGCTCGGCTTTCTTTTGGCGTTCGGCCTACCTTTGCGTCCGGCTACTTGCCTTACGCGCTGTTCGGCTGCGGCTTGTGCCTCTTTGTCTTCTTTTTCTTTCCTGGCCTCTTTGCTTCGAGTTCTTCTTTTGTGTTCTTCTGTTGCACTCTTTTGGCGTGCCTCCTCATCTTCTTTTAGCTCTCTCTCCCTTTCTTGCTAGGCTTTTTGCCTGCTGCTTCCCTTTTTTGATGGATGGAGTTGGCTCGTGTTGATTGGTATTTCTTGAGTATAGATGAAGAGGCACCTCTAGACAGCGTATGCATCTTCCTAAGTTCTGATCCTCTGAGTCTTCACTGGACCACGGCAATTTTCCGGAGCGGAAGTTTGTCTTTCCGAGCATTATGCAGTTCCTTCTCTCATCTTCCACAGCGGGCGCTCAAGGTCTTTGATAAGTCCACCTAGAAATTGGCCTTCCGCCGTGGCCAGAACTATCCTTTACGGGTCGTATGTTCGTGTCCACAGCGCCCCAAAGTGATAACCATACTCATACGTAGCGCACCTGTGTACTTCCCTTGAAGTCTTTAACTAGTGAATGCACGATGGTGAGGGGTAACGTGGGCCATGGCTTCTTTTTCCTCTAGACAAGATGTTGGAGAATGCGTGTGATATTTGAAAACATACTTCTGGATAAGCATTTTGTACGTCACGAAGTGAGGCACCTTGTCACTGGCGCCTTGTAAGTTCCAAAACTCGGATGAAGGTGTATCCTGGGAAAGGGAACCCGGTGTCCCACTTTAACTAGCGTTTCCTTGGCCCGCCCACGACATGCGAGGGGCGTCTTGGCCAAATAAATGTACTGTACTGAGAGAGGGAATAAATATTTGGGAAATCTGATGCTATATCACTGCTTGTATTTGGACTCCCAAAAATACCTTGAGTTGCGGATGGTTGCGCGTGATTGCTCGGGGTCCCGGTTGTGCGGCCATCCATCCAAACTCTACTCGGGCGCGAGACGGCGTCTAGTAGAGTAAGAGGCCATGTAAAAGTGCTGCGGGCATTCCTTCCCTCGGGGGCCAATGCCGGGGTCAAGTTGGTGCTGCATGGGCGTCCATCGGTATGCACTGCCCGGTTGGAAACGAGTGCCACTGTGTTAGTCACATACTCTCCACATGAGTAGTAGCCCAGCGCCGCTAAAGGTGGAGCAATACGGCGCCCGTCAAAGTCTGCCAAAGCATGGCGGCAACCAATTTGTAAACCTTTTTCGAGGGCTGCGTCTTTCGGGTACTCTTGGTCTTTCTTGACCTTCGCACTTCTCGGAGCTCCTCACCGTTGCCTGATAGTATCCGGCCTGGAGGGGCGTGGCGTGACTGCCCAGTATGAGAGAGATGTAAGCCGTTTGGGCGAGGCGGTGAGTAACTAAAAAGTAGTGCATACGCGCCTACCGCCGTAGCGGCTACTTGCCCTTGGTAATCACTGATCACAAACTCTTTCTCGAGGTCTGTCTTTGTATGATCCGATCTATGATCTGCAGACGAGGGAATGTAACGTGCGCCATGCGGTGTAGTTTGGACCTCTTTACCGCCAAGTGCTACTTCCCCGGTGCAGGGAGATCTTCTGGAGATGCTTCTTCCGGTGTGGAAATTCATGATAAATGCTGGTACCATCTCCATGCGTTAGTCGTCTTTGAAAAATGTACATATAGTGTATCTCGGAGTGTGGGGGTGACACTCATCTCCGGCTCATCGATCTCTTCCACTTTTTCTTGTCCTTCCTCCGGGATAAGCGGGAGGCGCCATGTCACCCAGATACGAGAGCACGGTATGCACTCTATGTCAAGTCTTGAGTTTCACACAGTCCAGATTCGAGGAGTCCCACGATAAGAACGTCATGAGTGATAAAAAGCCGATTCAATTTAGTGATTGAAATCTAGGCATTGCGTTAATCGCAAAGGCGGAGCTCCTTGAGTCGGCTGGAGTCGCGGATCGCGCAAACCCGCCGAGGCTGCGACCTTGCGACCTGGCGACACAGCGACACGTCGCTAAGCGTACGCTGGGTCGCTGGGTCGCGGTATCTCGGAGAAAATGGGAAAACGCGACCGGCGACACGGCGACTGAGTCGGCGGGTACGGGTCGCGAGTCCCCAGTCAAATGTGAGAAAATGCGACTCGCGACCTCGCGACTGGAGTGCGCAGGTCGCCGAGCGCGCCTTGTTTTACGCGGGCGGCCTTGGACTCTTTCTTTTGCCCCCTTTCTCTTGGGCACACAAGATTTGCGGGCCCGAGGCTGTGGCATGGCTGTCAAAGGCGAAAGGGGATGATGCCGTGGGGTGAGAACAACAAAGCGGCGAGGTTGGGCGAATTCATGCAACATATAAATTACAAAAACCTCGAGAAAACATCAAGCATCGACGAAAAGACAATTTAAAGGCTAAAAGGAGATGGGGTTTGAAAGTAAGAAAAATCATTAAAAGCGGCGACAGCAAGAGAAATGGCAGCTTACGCGGGAAAAACTCGTCGGTTGAGCGCGAGAGGCGTTTTCCTTACAAGCCCGGCGAATGTGAAAAATGCGACCTGCGACTTCAAGCTCTTTATAGAATGGCGCGCGATGCGGGAGCGCTTAATGTCTCGAGTCGCGTGGAGTCGCCGGAACTGTCGAAACTTTCGAGTTTTCGCGACCTGGCGACCTTGCGACACGGCGACCTCTTTGTCGTTGGTCGCATGGTCGACTGGGTCGCGATTTTACTGAAAATGACAAAAGTGCAGGCACTGGCGACCTGAGCGACTGGCCGACCGAGGTCGCTTAGGTCGCTGGAGTACGATTTCTCAGCAGGATTTAGGGTGTCTGCGGCACTGGCGACTTTTGGCGACCGAGGTCGCGGGGTCGCTGGGTCCGCTAGGTCGCGAGTTTTCATGGATTGTTTACTTTTTGCGACTTAGTGACTTAGCAATTTCTCTTTTGATCTAAGAGCTCGAGAAATTTGAGATGAGTGGTCAAAATTCCTGGAGGGTGTTGTAGCGCACCTTTGGTCACCTAATGAGATTTTTCCCAATTTTACTAAAGGCTGAAAAATCTCAACAATCTCCCACCTTGACAACAATTAGCTCTGATGCCCTGTTCTTTATTATTTTATCACCTACGCCAAAGCCAAGAGAAGCCAAACACCAACGCAGCTTCTCTAACAAAAGCTGGTTTTCGTGAACATGTACGCACGAGTTTTCCTTTTTATGCACCTTTTTCAAGAAGACTCCCCTTTTCGGTGATAATCGCTCTTCCAAAATGGTACTTAATTGGAATATGCTTTGCGATTTACTATGATAGGCCGGATTCTGTAGCGAATGTGTTGCACTGAGCGCTCGCAAAGTGACTCGATGTTTGTCTGCAACCTACCAAATTCTGACCAAGCCAAACCTTTCAACCAAACCGCCTCTTTGCAAGCATGAGAAAGTAGCAATGTGTGTCGTCGATGAGTGGATAACTGCCAACAATGTTCTGTAACTTTGACAGCCGGTCGATAGCTCCACGCAGAAGTAAGAGACGTGCCACTGAAGTTGACCTTCTCTTATCCAAATCTTTCACTGCAAAATCAGAGATCAACATGTCACCAAACAAAGTTCACACAGCTCTTATTGTAAGTGATACAATAACTACTTGTGCCTCTCAAGTGCCGAAGCACCATTTCACTGGCTGACCCGGTGTTCTTTCCGGATTTTCCATGTACCTGCGGCAACCCCAGCTTGCATCTGAAATATGCGTTCGGTGCAAACTCATGCGCATACGTCAAACATCCCTACCTACATTGGCATATGGAGTCAGAGTCATATAATCCTTTTCCTTTCATCTGTATTAGGACATAAACTAGACGAAAGCTTAAAATGAAGCGAAAGGCCGAAATAGGCTTCACATTGTTCATGCCAAACCTCAAGATTATCTTCTCAACATCACTATACGTTGTGATAGCCACGGCTTACCATTACTCATCTGACAAGAAAATCTCCATGCCCAAAATCTTTGTCTTACTTTGCTCCTAGATCTTTCATATCATGAATGTCCTTGCCCTCCCAGAGGTCTTCCAACTTTGTTGATTTCTTCAATGCTTTTGCTTGCTGAAAAGCATATCGTCAGCTATACAACACTAAGATAATGAGACATGCCATTACTATAAGCCTTTTGCAAAGAAGTAAAACACAATGATCATATTCACATTACTTATATATTTTTGACTCAACATGAAAGAATCAAATTTCTTGTACACCCTTTGTCGAGGTGAGCGCTCGAGGACCATACGACGGCTTCTTGAGCCTACTGGAACCAAATTTCTTATTGCGATGCGGTCGAACAAACCCTTCCGGTTGTTCCATATAAATTTCCTCATCTAAATCTCCATGTAGGCTTGATCTGTAACATCTAGTTGAGTCGTAATTTCTAAATCAAACAAACGCAACTAAAAGCTAACACAATTCGAGTTATGAAAGCTATCTTTAACTTTGTCTGGTGAAAAAAATCTCATGAAAGTCAATACGCCGCTTTTAGAAAACCCTTTTGCAACCGGTCGCGCTTTATCCTGCCTATCCTCCGTATCATTCACACCCACGTTTCAGCTTGTAAACCCATTTACACACACAGTTTTCTGTCCTTTTCGGAAGCTCCAACCGGATCCCCACAGTGCTGCGTTCTTACTCGAGGCCATCCATTTCGTCCTTCACTGGTCGACTGACTTTGCCACTTGTCACTTCGAACCTTCTATAGCTTCCACGATAGCACTGGAGGTTCATCATCGTTAGCGGTCCAAAGCAAGCTGGTAACATAAATCATCATACCTTCTCGGTAGGCCAGTTTGATTCTTGTGCGACCTCCTTAAGGATGTTTGGTTGACTACCATGCGTAGGGCTCTTGCCCGAGTGGGTGTACTGAGACACATTTCATGACCTAAAGCACGAGACCACGTTCGTGTTGCGGTCCCCGAAACTTTGTTCATGACTAGTATGCGAGCTGTGGTCATCATGACTATCAGTAGAAGTGTTGTCAAGTTGAATGTGCTGAAAATCAAATACATCATCCTGTTTCAATTTATTATCTACATCTAGCTTGTACAAGAGAGGATTCATCAAACTTTACATCTCACGTTGATGATGATTTCTGCGGAGTAGTAGGATCCCACAATCTATATCCCTTTGTTCCAACACCATACCCAACAAAGATATACCTTTTATGCTTTGGATCTAACTTAGTTCGCTGATGTTTTAGGCACTAGAGCATATGCATCACAACCAAACACTGCGAGTTTAGAATAATCCACAAGGGTGTCCTTTCCATACCTCTTGCGGAATCTTGCGATCCTGTTGCCGTCGATGGAGATCGGTTTATCACATAACAAGTTGTTGCCACGGCTTAGTCCACAACTCCTTTTGCAACCCGACGTTACTCAACATACTCCTTGCTCTCTACTAGAAGAGTCCCTTGTTCATGCGTTCAGCAACTCCATTTCTTGAGGAGTATAAGCTGCTGGTCTTATGTCTCTCGATCCACTGCATCCTTGCAATAGGCATGCCAAACTCCTTGGGAAGTGACTCACCACCATTGTCAGTTCTTAAACACTTTATTGTTCTACCGATCTTGTTCTACCAATGCTCTAAAAGCTGTGGCAGACTGAAGCATCGAGACTTTCTTTTCAACATGTAGACCCACACCTTCCTAGAAAAGTCATCAATGAACGACACAAAAATATGGCAGCGAGCCACCATATGACGTTGTGAAATTTCGGACCCCAAACATACGAATGAGATATAATCAGAGTATCCCTTTACTAGTATGTTTGCACACGTTTTAAATTTTTGTTTACTTTGTTTTCCAAACAAGCAGTAGCTTCTGAGCAAATCTAACTTTCCGGACCTTAGGTAGGAAGCACTTGCGATCAGCCAAAATTTTCAGCCCTCTTTCCTCTCATATGCCCTAATCTTTGATGCCATAAGTGAATGGAACTACGCTCATGTTCGGACACAGGTAGACACAAAATCTGACCACTGTACTTCCTTCTATGTCGTAGCAGTCCTACTTTCTTAGCTTTCATTAATAGTAAGATACCTTTATAGATTTTCACTTAACTCCACCTTGAATTACGAGGTTTTATATCCATTCGTGTCAAGTGCTCCCGGTGAAATTAGATTTTTTCTTAAAGTGCGGAACTTGTTTCTCACATATGTTAACAATTTAGTTGTGCCATCAAACATTTGCGAGTTTGTATACTTCCTATCCCAACAATATTAGATGTGACATCATTACCCATGTACACGACTCCATCGTGCAGCGAATCTATATGTCTTAAACCATTCTCTGTGAATACACATGTGGT
Source organism: Pinus albicaulis (assembly GCA_034641835.2). Classification (NCBI taxonomy): domain Eukaryota; kingdom Viridiplantae; phylum Streptophyta; class Pinopsida; order Pinales; family Pinaceae; genus Pinus; species Pinus albicaulis. Next base: position 1,472,594,663 of record CM076582.1, read on the forward strand.
TTGATGCCACAGGAATCTAACAACCAATGTTGACCATGATTTGACATATTAGCGGACAACACTTCGTCGCTCATACACGAACCGGATGCCGAACTCTTTGCGTCTGTCGCATTTGCCTCCTTCTTCTCTGTGGAAGAGGTACTCCTTTGCTTCTGCGATTTTGTTGTCTCTTCCGGCGGTCTTTCTTCGAAGTGCCCCGATTTGCCACAAAAAACCGCCACTTTACTTTGCTCTTCTTCCCTTTCGACTTTGAACGCGAATCGTTGCGCTTACTGAGGCGTCTTTCTCTAGAACGACCTCACGGCCATCATTGCCTCGATGTCGAGCGTCGGCATGAAACTTCTTCCTCGTCTCCTCGGACAACATGGCTCCAGCCACATCGCGTCAAACTCCAAGGAACAGGTTTGCCGGTACTAAAAGACTTATGGAAGTAACAAAGTGATCCCACGATTCGGAGCAATGAAACACAATAGAGTTATTTCACTATCCTCTGGATCAAATTTTACATCTAGACTTTCTAATTGTACCAATAGAGTATTGAAAACATTCGGATGTCGATGGTCGAGGTACCTTCCTTCATCTAGCCAAACCATAATTTGGCAGCCATCGAGAGGGGTACTGATTTGTCAAGGATTTTGTCATGTAGAGCTTTTCAAGCTTTATCCACAAGCCACACGAGCGGTCTTCTCACGACACAATGTTGAAACGAGAATGTCATCAACGGGCCCTGGCAGTGCGCTCGAGCTGCGCTCATCCAACTCATCCCATTCATCCTCCGTCATGGAAGAAGGCCTTTTGCTTTTTCCCCAACGGTGCTTTCGCCACGCCTTGTTAGAACCGGGAGATCATGCATACTTTACCTTCCGGATCTCGAAGTTGTTTTCTACCATTGAACTTATCAATTTCAGACCGGGCATTTTGAGTTTTCGCCATCTCGTCTTAAAACAATGAATCTCCAAAATCAACCTTTTAAATGAAGTTAAATCTCAAAACAGCACTTATATGCCTTTAAAACAATAACCTTCTAAACTCCATACCATGATGCAATTTCGGCATTGGTATTTAATAATCACCAAAAAAATTCAAATCGATTTTTTAAATGCCACCCTTTACCTTATAAAAAAGGCCTTTCACTTCCAAACAATAAAGTGCCACCCCCTCAATATAATCTATATTACACTTTTTAAAAACCCTCTTTTAAATCGATTTAACATATCGATTTAACATATGCCATATGCACTTAAAAATAAAAAAATAAAAAAATTACCATTCGATTTACATATAGTTTGAAATAAAAAATGGCACTTAAAACAAATGGCATACGATTTATAATCATCGACTTTATGGCATACGATTCTTGAGTCCCACGCGAGATGGCATAAATGGCATACGATTTATAAAATCAACTTTATAAAACGCTTTATGGCATACGATAAAAACTTGAGGAACGATGGCAATCGATTCACCTTATCGTAACACGTCGCCGTTCATAGGCTGGCTTTTAAATCTTTCAAATTGTCGATGCATTCAGACGCGCCGTGGGTACGCACCATTGACGCGCGCATAGCGGACGCTCATAGCGGACGCGGCCTGGCACCAGCTTTGTGTGTTCGGCGGCAACACCGAGCGTTCAGCCGGCGCACTCCATGCACTCCACGCACCGGCGTCGGCTCCGCAAGGTTTTTAGCGACTCGTTCATTCGGCGCGCGGTGTCACGTCACGCGGCACCCGGTAAACAAAAACATTCACGCACGGAGTTAGTGCTACGAGCTTTCACTTCAACGAATAAAACCGAGCAATCATGCGCGCACCACGGTCACGTTCGGCGGTGGATTCAAAATCACGCGGCATACAGGTACGCGCATCGGCACTCAACGAGCTCGTGCAATTGTTGGAGCCAAGATTACACAACAGAGACAAAACACACGGCTGAGATAAATCATGCACGGGGAAACACAGAGAAGTTTACGCGTGGTTCACCCAACCGATACACGGAGCTACGTCCACACAACAAAGGCATCGACTGAATTCTTTATTAATCAAAGCGGGGAAATTCTGAGACTCTCACACCCTCTCCAAAACAAATGTATGGATGCACACATTTTATAGCAAGAGGAGAATCTAACGGCCTCATAAAATCCTCTCAACTCAAATTTAGGATGCGTAACTCCCTCCCAACTCAGCTGGAGCCAATGCTAGGGAACTAATTCCTAATTTTTGTCACCTAATGAGATTTTTTGCCAATTTTACTAAAGAGCTGAAAAATCTTCTCAGCAAAGGACATATATATGTGTGTGGGTGTGTGTGTGTGTGTGTGTATTGAACACGTGCACGTGTTATTGAAATTATACATATTTATTAATTTAGTTATTTATTGAATATGGAAACTTATTGTGTACTTTTCATTCGAATATATACGAGATGAAATCAATGTCGATGATGAGATGTTACACAATGTTGCAACACTCCACACATATGGAGATAAAAGCGGCCGGCCATGTTATACGATGTCGTGTTAGACGCATTTTTGATACGTACTTCATAAAGGAAAATGTGATAGTGCTAGCCCAAATGTTGAAGAGGCCTCCTATCATTAAGGAATCTAAAAAGAAAGCTGCGAAATTTATTGGGTATTCTAAAATCAAAAAAAGATAAAAAAATAGAAGGAAGAATGTGATATAAAATATAAATAATAATGCTATAGATTCAATTAGAAGATCTAGATAGAAAAATGTTTCGGTTGTACGTGAGAAACGTACATTTGGCGGTGGTTTCATCAAGTGCTAGAGAGAATCACTTGGTAAAATATATGGCATTAGGATTAGGAACCTCGCGAAAAGGCTTTGCGATTTCATCGGATATCTGGGTTGCAAATTGATGTAAATGATGAACTCGCTTGTTGGAGAGATATTTGTAGGCAACCATACAAATATATACTTGGAGGAGAAAATGTTAAAATAATATATGAATATTGGAAGAAAAATTGGCCTGTTTTCGCAAAATTCAAGGGATGTTATGCGAAGAAGAATAGCATGAAATCAATACGAAGAACATGATGATTCTTGGACACCACTTGGAATAGAGTTTTTCAAACCGGTTCAAAGAAGAGAATCATGAAATTCATGTCTCCAGTCGGTTCTTTTGTTCACCATGAGTATCGTAAAACCTATCCTTGTGACACACGTTGTTGTCGATTTATCATGTGAAATTTTAGTTATATTATGACACATTCCTTAATTTTGGTAGAACATTTTGGAAAGATTCACCTCCTCCTTCCACTATACGTGATTTCATATCTTAAATTCATAACGTGAAAAGAGAGAAAGTGATGAATTATTTTAGGAAAATAAATGTGTTGGTGGTAAAAAATGCGATGATTGTGGAAATTTGACTAAAATTTCCAAAAGCAAATATCAAAGTCTTGATTATAAATGATCAATAATTGTCTAAAATGAAAGTTTGAAATTGGATATATATGAATATATCCATACATCGATTCAAGGTTCAAATAGTGCTAAAAGAAGCCGAATTACAAAGGAAGAAGAGAAATTTTGTGATAGATTTTTTGAGAAAGTTTGAAGGTGAGAAATTTATAAATACACCAAGCATTCCCGAATTACAAGACTTGCAATTCAAAAAAATCCCATGAAGTTTTTCCACCGGGGGACCATTTTTTTAGTAATTGATTTTGAAGAAAACTACACATTGTTCACTGAAAAGAAATTCGAGTGAATACTATCATTATGACCAAGTCTCCATGCTTTCCCATATTCTATATAGACATGTTGAACAAAAGCGTTGATCATATAGAAAGCACCGGTCGATCGACCTTGTTATTAAAGAATATCACTTTTATATCAGCGACGATCGTTTCACATGATACATATTTTGTACAACACTATTTTGGAAAGATTTATGACTCCTTGAAAAATCATGGAATAAAATTCAATGAACATTGGATATGGAGTGGGATGGATCGTGAGTCAGAATTATAATCTTCACAATCATCCTTTTGGTTGCATGTTGTCTTCATCGGAAAAGCTTTGCATTAAACATTGTTGGAATTTCTTTGAGACTAGCGTGGAAAGGGAGGAACATGACGGTGTAGGGGCATGCATAAAACAAGAACTTTGAAGATATCAAATGAACCCCTCTGTATCACGAAACTTGTGGAGCGCTAAAGCCAGTTGTTCAAATGTTTTCATCAACACTCTCTAAGCCATGAGACTAACCGATCGAGAAGTGTGAAGGTACATTCAATTTAATTTTTATTGGCTATCCAATTTTAAGCGGTGTACATTTATCACAATGATTATCTTTGATGGTATTTTGATATCATATTTTCATTATTTTTTGAATTTTCCATATATATGTTTTTACGGCATATTGGGATTGAAGATGTAGATAGATCAGTTGGAAATGACATTGAAACAATAAAATGGACTTGAAAATTTCATTCGGTTAAAAAAATTGTCCACAAATGTGTTTGCATTAGATAAAAGAAAATATTATGTCATTTTTGCATAGACAACATAGAATCCAATGATGCTTGTGAAAACAAAATGTGTGTAAAAGATTGGAAACATACGAGCTAAATACAAAGGGAAAATGTTCGTTGCAGGAGTTTGAAAGAAAAATGAAATCGAGAGGAGACTACAATATCATCTAATGGTGATCGATTTTCTGATCTTTGTATGAAGGCATTTCATTCGAATTGCTTTCAAATGATAGAGATCTAGAAATAAATACTAAAATTATTTTTAAAGTTAATTTTTCATGTTAATTATGATCTAAATTTAAATACTATGCAGTTTGTTAAGTTTGTTTTATTGTGCAAGAGATGTGTTGTAATTGCACCTAGTGACCAACGATGAAAATGTGAATTATTCACTTGACGACGTTACCTTGTGAGATGAAAGATGAAATTATTAGAAAACTATAATGATCTGCGGGTTTCCATATGATAGAGGATCTGTTATGCTTGAAGGTCCAGGACAAACTAATCAAAGTGGGGATTTTGTTTACTTTAAAGAATATGAACCTGATGTCATAAGTTTTCAATATAGTCACTTGGTGTGTGCAACACGCATAAATATGATAGAGGTTCGATCAAAGAAAAAAATTAAAATTAAGAAATGGAAAATGTCAAAATGCGATCATGAATGGATCATTGAAGATGGCATTCCATTGGAATTTTTTTGATTGAAATGCCCAACAATTTTCTCTTTGGATTCATGTTTTAGAACTTCCGAGCTCAACTAAAAAATGAGCTCCCTTCTTGTGTTATACGTGACGAGTGTTTTCACATGTACATTGTAATTTTTGGTACATGCACACTAAGTATCAAGTAGAAAGTAGCTTTTCTATACATGCATTGATGAAAAAATGTTGCATGTATTGGATATATATATTTTTCTAGAATGAAATTCACTTAAAATAGCTTTTCTATGTGCATTGATGGAAAGTTTTACAAGTCTTTGGATATATATGTTCTAGAAGTATTAGATATGTGTGTGTGTGTGTGTGTGTGTGTGTGTTCTAGAATGCAATTAACTGAAAGTAGCTTTTCTATGTGCATTAATGAAAAATGTTGCAAGTACTAGATATATATATTATAGAATGAAATTAACTAAAAGTATTTTTTCTATGTGCATTGATGAAAAATGTTGCACGTACTGGATATATATACATTATAGAATGCATTTTTAAAATTTTATGATTGTTTGACACATCTAACAAGACCTAGAATCGTATGATTGTTTATATATATATATATATATATATGTGTGTGTGTGTGTGTGTGTGTGTGTATGTATGTATGTATGTGTTGTACTTCAATCGTTTTAACACATATATTTCAAATATGTGTAAAATCATTTCTACATGTACATATATTCCATGTGAATGTTTGGAAAACGACAACTTGAATTTTAAAAACAAAACATAATATCATAATCACATGTAAAATGTATTTCAACCATCCAAAACTTGAGTTTTAAAAACAAAAACATTATATCACAACCGTACTTCACACGCCATGCCCATTGTAGTTTAACTATCTAATAAAAACAAAACGTTATATCACATGCCAAATGTAGATCAACCATCCAAAACTTAAGTTTTAATTTAACAAAACATTATGGATCACAACATTACTTCACATGCCAAATGTAGTTCAACCATCCAAAACTTATGTTTTAAGAACAAAACAAATTATAACACAACATTACTTCACATGCCAAATGTAGTTCAACCATCCAAAACTTGAGTTTTAAAAATAAAAACATTATATCACAACATACTTCACATGCCAATTGTAGTTCAACTATCAAATAAAAACAAACCATTATATCACATGCCAAATTTAATTCAACCATCCAAAACTTATGTTTTAAAAACAAAACATTAATATCGAGCACAACATTACTTCACATGCCAAATGTAGTTCAACCAGCAAAAAAAAAAACAAATTATAACACAAAATTACTTCACATGCCAAATGTAGTTCAACTATAACACTTTAAAACAAAACAAATTATAACACAACATTACTTCACATCACATGACAAATGTAGTTCAACCATCCAAAAACAAAACAAATTATAGCACAACATTACTTCACATGCCAAATGTAGTTCAACTATAACACTTTAAAAACAAAACAAGAATTATAACACAACATTGCTTCACATCACATGACAAATGTAGTTCAGCCATCCAAAAGCTTGAGTTTTAAAACAAAACAAATTATATACCGCTGCGAGCATTACCTCACATGCCAAATGTAGTTCAACCATCCAAAACCCAAGTTTTAAAAACATTATATATCACATTCACATGTACCAAATGTAGTTCACATAAATATGTCCAAAATTTCTAGATCTCACAAGTATCAAGTATCAAGTATGCAATGATATATGATTGCATGTAGACAAGACTATATATAAAAAAAGTAAATTTAAGACTAAATCTATTGAAAATATAATGTTGCAGCGTGCATAGCGCATCATCCATCAAATACGGATGGATGTGAGTGTGCTCTCCCAACAATGTCACGATCCTCAAGCTATCCTATGAAGCTTAGGGAACTCTGTACACAATGTGTACACACGTTAAAATTTAATGTTTTAAAATTGAGTGAGAATATATAGAACTTCATGTAAAAAAACAAAATGATTGTGCAATACCTCATGAGGTTCCCTCCTCTCCATTTGTTGTTACGTCCACCTAAAAACTCACGGGAATATCTTCAGTAGTAAAATGTACAATATATATATATATATATATATATATATATATATATATATATATATATATATATATATATATATATATATATATATATATATATATATATATATTATTTCAAATGAAAATGCATATATAAACCTATTTTCAATAATATTATAAAGCGAATTGTTCAAATGGTTGAAAATGGTGTGGATGTTCCTATCTCCATCGCTGAGGTACGCTGGAGAAAGAAATCCTCTATAGGAACCTAAAATTCAAAAAATTTAAAAGTATAAAATAACTCAAGATCAAGATCTCAATTTATAATAAAACTTTTAAACTTCAATTTATAGAAATTATAACTGACAAAAACACATATTTAAGTGAAAAATTGAATACTTCTACTAGTGGATTTGGCACATCTCCTAGGAGAGGCTCTAAAAGAAAATCTCCAAACACCTAAAATTCAAAAAAATTAAAATAACTCAAAATCTCTAGATCTCAATTTATAATAAAACTTTTAAACTTCAATTTATAACTATATAACTTGAAAACATATATACATATTTAAATGAAAAATTGAATACTTGTGTTGGTGGATTTGGCACATCTCCTAAGAATGGCTCGGAAAGAAAATCTCCAAAAACCCTAAAATTCAAAAAATTTAAAATAACTCCAAAGATATAGATATATCCCATTTTTGAAATGGATATTTTTTAGGTGCGATATATAACTTAAAAACATAAATTTTAAAAAGTGAAAAAGTGTACATACTTTGTGATTGTGGATTTGGCACATCTCCTAGAGAGAAAGAAAGGTACCACCATCTCAAACACATCGGATGGAATTGGAATATGTTTAAAACAATTTATTATATATATGTACATGTACATGTGTGCACGGTTATTTATTTTAAAAATATCTCATCATGTTATGATATATATAATAATAGATAAAAAATAATTGTGCATCATCATGTTCCACTTAAAAAACACTAACATTTGCCAACATATATTGATGGTGAGAACCATCTTGATTGTATGATTGATGGTGAGACCCATCTTGATTGTTTGAACTTGAGGCTTTGGCCTAGTGATATTAACATTTTCTTCATTCATCCAGCCATGACAACTAAAAATGGTGTTAACATATAATGATACATTTTTGTTAGATTAGTAGTATACAAATAAATGTGTGTATATATGTATTTATTACAAAGTGTACATGTGTTAAAATAATTAGTATAACCTTATTAACACATACCGTTCCCATGCCCTCTTCCCTCATGAAAAAGTCGAGATCACACTTGGCAGCAATTACGACACAATTCTTTTGCATATGTTTTGAGATCTTCAACACTCATGTTGTCAATTTATTCATTTGTATAATACACAAAATTAGCGCGCACTCTCGCATGCTCTTTGTCTATTTAGACAAAAAGTGATCTCCACCCAATCCACTGTGAACATTGTCAATGATGGCATCCCTTTCTTCTCGACTAATTTTAGAAGTGGCTTCCATCTACAGTAGTAAAATTTTGACACAAGGTCGACTAACCAATGGTGGCTTAGGGCGAGGCAACTCAACATCACACCTAACACCCCTACGGTCACACAATCGACCCTTTCGGGATCAAAAAGACTGAGAGGGAAGGTCGTGTGAGCGGGTTTCATTTGCGAGGAATTATGCATAAAATAATTTTGCAAAATAAAGAAAAACCTCGTCGTTCCATGGGAGTCTTCCATGAGGTTTGCATAGGATTTCTATCATACAAATAGTGAACTATGTGCGGTGCTTGAAATATTGCACCTTCAGCATGTTCTTTTCGGACCTTCTTTGAAATTAACATAGACACCGGCCATTTATGTTGTAACTCTTTGTTTAACAACCTCCCATTTACTTCGGGACCCATCCATGTTTTCTTTCTTTTTCTCATATTTTCCTACAAAAGTATTGATGGTTGTCCCAAGCTTTCTGATACCACATCTACTAGTTCTCCTAAAGGAGTGTGTAACTATTTCTAAACTTTTTCAACTCTCACCAAGTAGAGTCAAAGCGACGAGATTTATCTTCAATTTTGCATGAATATGTTGACACCTTTCTAAGGTGCCATTGTTGCATGTTTGTTTCCAAAGGTATATCGAAAATGTCGAGACGGATAGAGTTCGTGTTTGAGTGGAAAACCTTCTTCTCGAATGATGCGTTCTGCCCTACGTTTGTTTTGAGCAACATTTGGAGCGAGTGTGCCAGCCTCTGAATCAATATACAAAATTTTGTATATTAAAAAAGCACATGTAAACAAGTTTGTGAGAAATTGAATGAAAATAATATTCAAATTGATGGCCACCTCGATGTGGTTGGCTAGCATCTTGCACCACGAGACTTTTGAGAACCATAATGACCACCAGCACGAGCAACCCGACAATCGATTGGTTGAGAAACCAGCACAACCATCCATTGATTGGACTGCGGGGAATACATATCACCACCTTCACGCAATCTGCGCAACACTTATTGATGGCCCTGCTAAGGAATCTACGCCACCACCAACCTCACGAGGCAGAGGCGAGGAAAGCTTCGTAAACAAAATATGAATTTATAATCAACTCAAAAATACATTCATACATATAAATACATATACATATTCATTGACTAAATCACGTGAAACATAACATGATTACGTGAACCACTGGGCATGCTCCATTGATGGAGTATACACCCTTCTCCTCTTAGCTCCTAAAAAAATATATATAAAACTTATTAACAACTAATTTAACTCACAAAATTGATAAAAAATCAATTCCATATGTACACACATGTAAGTATATGTATGGAGATTTTAGATTATATTTAAATATCATGAACATCTCTCGATTCTTGATCCCTCTCTCTCGTAGAGATATGAGAGATTCTTTTGATATTCGTTGTTCATCCTCCATGATATATATATCTATAGTGGACATTTAGAATTATTGTTTTTAATTACTATTTAAAATAAATTCAAAATCAATTTCAGAAAAATTAATCTAATTTAGTGTACACAAATTATGTAAAAACACAATTTTCAAAGCACTAATTGATGTGAAGGAAACTCAATTTAAAGCAAAAAAAATTTATAAAAATGTTAAGTTCACAAAATTGTGCCTTTACATGGTGGGAGCACACTTGGTATAAAATTGAAAAAACACATGGTCATTACTATGCATGAAACTCCATTTAAAGCAATTTGTTTGAAGTCCTCACATTTACGAGTTTTATAAAGAAAGCTGGCAAGTTCACCACTTGTTGCAAATGTGAAGTTCACTATGTCGCGCTTTACATGGTGTGGTGGGAGCACACTTGGTATATAATTGAAAAAAACACATGGTCATTAAAAAAGACACATTTATAGGTACAAAACAAACACATATCCAAGATATGCATTACAGTGTCCATCAATAAATTTTGAAGGAGAGCATCTCAACACTAATTCGTGTTTGAGAGATGAATCTTGAATTTTTGAAGAAGACTATCTCAAAACTAAATTCATCTTTGAGAGATGAGATCTTGAATTTTGAGGAAAGAGTGTCTCAAAACTAAATTCATCTTTGAGAGATGAATCTTGCGGTAGCATTTCCCCGTATAATTCTAATTCATCTTTGATAGATGAATCCTGAATTGGAATTTCCCCACGCTTGATAGATTGGGAGGCATCTTATTCACATTTGTACAATGTCTTATACTAAAAATTTGAAATTGGCTAACAATATTGTTTGCTATTCATGGGAGTTCTTTTAGCCTCTTCTTCTTAACTTGGTACACGCCTTTCATCACGGTTGCACACAAGTTCGAGTGGGTGAAAAACTATAATTCCATTTGATCCATACTCCATATAGTTGTTCCCAATCCTTCTATCCTTGCAATATAATATGCCTCGTTGTTTGTTTTTCTTCCTGATATATTCATTTTTCCTTTAGACGACTTTGCTAGTCGCAATATTGGCCAGCTTACATATGTAATCATTGCTTTCCCTGGATTGGGATAGCAAGAAACATCCCATGCATAATGTCTATCTTTCAACCATATTTAGTGGTTTTTTTATCCCTACAAATTCAATAAAAATATATTAAATTGACATTTATTGCAAATGCATGGGAGAAATGACACATGTGCATGAGATAAATGACATGTGCATGGTTTTATCTTAAAGTTTGACTTACATTTTATGGTATAATTCACATCTATAAATGATATGTGTTAAATATTGCATTGCCTAGAGTTTAAGGGAGATTTATGACACATATACATGGTTCATGCATGGTTTTTGCATGAAATTTTGCCGTAACATCTTGGCATAAATCACATCTGAGAAATGACATGCCTTAAGAAAAGAATGAGATCCTAGAGGCTACCTACGACCCTTTATATTTAACTTTAGAACTTGTATAAGTTAAGACTCAACCAAAAAACTAAAATCCTATATAAGTTCGAGCCACTTTAGGTTCAGTTTTTAGGCCTTAAAAGTTTTCCTTGAATTAATGGGGGAAAGCCTTGAGTTTTGGGGATACTATATTATGAGAGTCTAGCCACTTTAGGTTTAGTTTTTAGGCATTAAATTTTTCCTTGAGTTAATGGGATAAATATGTTTTTTTGTGGGAGAAATTACATTTAGATGGTTTTGCAAAGTTATTTTATGCACTTACTAAAACAACTAGTTATGGTGGTTGATGGAGGTGTGTCAAAAGTCACACCTTTATGAGTTTGTGGGAGAAATGAAATAGAAAGGACATATGCCTTAAATTTTTCCTAAAATTTTATTGGAGAAAGGGATAAATGACACACATGTACAACATTTGCCTTAGAGTGGTAGTGGTTTGTGGATATTAAAATGAAGAGAAATTCTATTTTTGTTCCAGATTGAGTGTAGGAGCATTTAATGGATATGTCACCTTTGAGAAAAGATGGAGATCTAGAGGCTACCTAGCCCTTTACGCCTACTGCCTTTAGAACTTGTAGAAGTTAAAACTCAACACTACTGAGACTAAAATCCTATGGAAGTTCAAAATCCTATAAGATTTTAACCGGTTGGGTTCAAATTTTAGGCCTTAAAGTTTTTGCCTTGAATTAATGAGAGAAAGCCTTTGGATTTGTGGGAGAAATTACATTTGCATGGTTTTCAAAATTATTTTATGCACTTAGCATAATAACATTCCTTAAAGTTAATGGGAGAAAGCCAACATGACACATGCATTAAAAAACTTTGCCTAAGAATTTATGGGAGAAATGACACATGTACATAGTTTTCCTTAAAGTGGTTGTGGTTTATGGATATTAAAATGAAGAACTTCTATTTACGATGTGTTCCGGAGATTGAATGTAGGGGCATTTACTAGATATGTCACCTTTTCGGAAAGGATGAGATCAGAGGCTACACTGGCCCTTTACGGACTCTTCCTTTAGAGCTTATAGAAGTTAACTACCACCTGGCCCTTTACAAACTCTACCTATAGAATCGTGCAGCAGTTAACCCTCAACGGACAAAATAAAATCCTATGGAAGTTCAACCACTTTAGGTTCAGTTTTTAGGCTTTAAATTTTGCCTTTAATTAATGGGATAAAGCCTTTAGTTTTTAGAGTAACCTTATAAAATGCTTTAATGTGAAGATAGTACTTTACCTACAAAACAATGGAATTGAAGTGCACTGCTTACACACGAGAGTTCTATAATGGCAAATTAGTTATGTCCTTAATAAGAAGTATGATTTATCACTTATCAAATTGTTTAATAATTTATAATAATGTCATTTTTGGCTTGTACTATCATTCATTCTTGATATGTACAAGAATTTTACAACTTCTACATCAACCTACACTATCATCCTTATCTTTGTAGCCATGTGAAATCGAGATTATTTATATCCATTACATCATAAAACACTCCCACTTTTAACATTTTAAAAGAATAAAGAAAGATGGGAAGGTGTTAATTTATGTACATTATTACACTCCACTTTTAACATTTTACAAAGAATAAAGCAACATGGAGGGTGTAAATTTAGGTACATCAATAAAATACAACCATGTGAATCTAGATTATTAAGATCCATTACATCATAAAACACTCCATTTTTAACATTTTACATTTTACACCATATGAGTTTGGGATCCTATCCTATGGAAGTTCGGCTAATTTCATCTTTTAGGCCTCAAAGTTTTTCCTTGAATTAATGGGGAGAAAGCCTTGATAAATGACACGTGCTTTAAAGTTAATGGGAGAAATCCAATGACAAATGCTGGAGTTTGCCTTAAGAGTTTATCGGAAGGAAATGACACATGTATGGGAGACTTGACACATGTACACGATTTGCCTTAAATTGGTTGTGGCTTATGAATATTAAAATGAGGAAATTCTATTTAGATCTATTCCACGGATTTGACTATAGGGGCATTTCTCTGGATATGCCACCTTTCATAAAAGATTAGATCCGGAGGCTACACTGGACCTTTCACAGGACTACCTGCCTATAGAACTTGTAGAAGTTAACACTACACCGTCCCTTTACAAACTGCTGCCTATAGAACCTTTTAGAAGTTAACACTCAGTGAGACGGAGACTAAAATACTATGGAAGTTCAACCACTTTAGAGTTCGAGTTTCTGAGCGCCCTTAAAGGTTTGCCTTTAATTAATGGGAGAAAGCCTTTAGTTTTAGAGTAACCTTATAAAATGATTTAATGTGAAGATAGTAATTTACCTGAAAACAATGGAAATTGAAAATCTGTTAGCTTATATCACTGGTTCTATTGTGACATCTTTATCTTCCCTACCGAAATGCTATTATCTTCCTTTCCCTTTGTATATTTCAAGGTATTGAAAGAATGGTTTTTTTAATGGCATGGCTTTCAAGATGTGGAGTTGTTTGTTGGTTTTACTTGGTATTCTCGAAGGGCTGGAGCATTTCGAATCATTTCTTAAGGTTTTTTACTTGAGAGTCGAGTCATGTCATTTTTGAAACGAGAGAAAACTTAAGCGGGGAAGGAAATTTAACGAAAATATGAAAATAGTTTAAAATGGGTCCATTAGTGAGACTTAGTATAGGAGACACAGATAGAAACGATGATCACTTATTGTAATGGAACATGGCCACACAAAATGCAGTCATATCAAGACATTTACTTATACGTTTATAGAATTTATAGCAAAGACAACAATTGAAAGTAGGTGGTGCCGAACCTGGAAATTCGAAATTTGGAGCCGAGGCCGAACAACGAGACTCTACCAAGACCGAGAGATGTAGACGTAGATGCGTGATCAGAGTCCCAAAACACATATCAGACGGAGACGAAACATGATCACAGCGAGACGTAGATGCTAATAAGCCCAAAAACCCGTCAGCGGCTTTGGGCTGGTGTATTTATCAAACTAATTTTCAGCCGGATTATTTTCGGGGGAATCTAGGGAGATATGTATACGCAAAAATTGTAGGGAACCTAGGAATCTATTTGAGAATAAATTCATATAACCCTAGCTATGGTATACATTTTTCTATTTAGAATAACCCACATGATATTGTAGAAGCGAAAAATTGTGAGGTTTGATGTGAAGTTTACTAACATTAGTTGCGGTGTGAACCTCCTCATTATATTTTTAGTAATAAATATTCGACTATTCAAATATGATGATGGCTCTAACTCATATTTCATATTATAGGAGAAATTGGGAGGTCATGAATACCCAAAGAAGGAGTTAAGGAAAATAGCATAAGAAAGATAAGCCAAATTTTACTTTGATTAAACGTTCATAGTCCCATATTCAATTTTGAAGTGATATTGAACATAAATTCATACAAAGGTGAGATCAATGCACCAAAAAAAAACCATTGGTTGCATAAATTACAATTTGTTTTTAGCATTTATCATATAGACAAAGAAAGAAAGAATATATTGCTAGACTAAAGCTAGAGGGTTGTGTTATGACCTAGTCATAAAGTGATATGGAAACACATAGGTTGTACGTTGATATGCCAAACACTAGGTGGGAGGACTTAAGAACACTCATGAAGTCCCAATTATACCATATGAAGTGTGTAGAGGAGCCATGGAATCACTCACACTACTTTACGTAGACATAAGGGTGTATAAGAGTGTACCAAGTTCAAAAAATATGGTAATATTGTTGGATATATTTCCCAAGAGCCCAAATGTACTCCTTAAGTATATGTGGGGTCTATATAACCATCTACAAAAACATGTGATTCTTTCCAAGCTAAGGATAATGTATGAGCCATGTGTATACGCACATTATCTAGAAACCATAGGCCAAAATAAAAAGGGTACTTAAGTGGTTTGAAGAAAAAATAGACCAAGAAGCTTTTGAAGGAGGGGAATAGGAATTGGAAATGGGGGAAGGATAAGAATAAAATAACCACTACACATCGATGCAAGTGTAGAATAAATAATTCTAACCATTGCAACATTGATGGTCACATTAAGGAGAATTATTGGATGTTTTGTATGTGTTATATTCTTCATGTGAATACCCCCCATGCACTATATATTTTTCTAAGCATAGTGGTGGGAAATAAATGGGAGGAAAGGACCCCAAATTTAGGATTTCATAGAGAGGAACAATCCCCCCACACACAGGGTGTTCAAGGGTAGTGCCCCCAAAAAAAACGTTTTTGGGGAAAAAAACAATTCTCCCTTTATGATGGTTTTCATCACTCTGGGTTTTTTATTTTTAGCATTTTTTCTAGTGCATGATAGTTTACCCCATGGTTCTACAATTTCAGTTAAAAAACTAAAGTTTTATCTGATCCAAGGTAATGGATTGGTAGTTTTATAATTGCCATGGGATATATACATATATACATACATACATATGTGTGTGTGTGTGTGTGCGTGATGGTCCAAAAATTAATATGCTCGATAAAAAAAAATGATCTTCTCGTTTTGGGTTTCTCGAGTAAATCATATGTTAATGCATGCATTTTACATTGAATATTTTTCATTTTATTAAGAATCTATTTGAAACAATTAACTATATAAGGTTAAAACCTATGTTTTCGTATCAAATTACTTTTGGTTTAATGGGAAACTTTTATGGCTAATGTGTTTTTCTTGAAATGTGATAGACCCCATTAAAATGGGAGATATATCGAATTGATTCCTATGGTGAAATACAATAGTTGAGTAGTTTAAAGATATAGATGCATAAATTCAAGGAGCATATTTTCAAGATATATAAGTCCAAAATGGAATAGTTGTTGGTGAAACAAAATATCAGTGGATCACTATGGATATATGCGCTTCATTAAAAGGGATTTTTCTAGAAGGATGGACTAAGTTGGGAAATAAGGGAAAATATCACAATACAATTGTGTCTCTTAGATGTTGAGGAATGTATCTAGGTTTAGTATTCATTATTAATATATTTGTCAAAAAGAATTTATAATTATTAAATGACTTATTAAAGCATGAGTTTAATGCTTGGTCATATTTATATTAAGGAACCCATTGTGGAATTCTAGGTTAGTAATTACACATTTAAATTGATACATTTTTTGGCTTTTAAATAATCTAATTACTATTGAGCCAAAGTCAATTTATTGGACTCCCTCCCATCAAGCCATTTTCTTACTGCAAGGTCATCATCCTTGATCTCCTTAACAAATATTCTTCAAAGCCAACCTTCAAGTCGGACTCTCTCAAAATATACATGTCAGACCTCAAATAAAAATAATGAAGTCGTCCTATATGGAGACACAACTCTTCACTAAGTCATGTGGGCTCATTTACTGTGGAAAAATAATATGTATACCTAGGTTGAGGTTTTTGCATTACTAACACGAAATTTTGTACTAAAATTATAGAGATATGTTCAGCCTAATTATAGGTTTAGATGGGTGACTTTAGGCTTCGATACAATTACGGAAGGACTAAATTTCGGGCTAAATACAAAGATGCAATTCGAAATGAAGTTTGTATTTCTTCAAAGGATAGTTTTGGTGTTATATAGTTTTTATGATATTCGATGTAATTGAAGTTAATTAAAAGCCACAATATTGGTGCTATTTATGTTTAATTACCACCACAGAAAGGAGCTTGGATAAGAGAAGATTTCGGTGTTATCTCATTCAATGAACTCGATGCTACAAAAAATCGGTGCTAATACAATCAAGGGTTATCACGAGAGAATGTTTTGGTTTCGTTAAAATGGACGAGTTATCCCCGACATTGTGCCTACATCTTGTGTCCTCTTTTATTTTTTGATTTGTATTAGTATTTATGATAAGAAAATATAAATTTTAAGAACAAATAATAATAAGGGAAAACAACACAACATAATTTCATAGTAAGAGAAATAATTTAATTTCCAAACCTATGGATTTACCAACATTGTATCAAAGATAAGGTCAGTGATCAAAAGAAATTTTGAAAATACACTTATACATATCCTCGGTGAAAGGTTCACGAATATCATTTCATTTAAAATAACATGAAGATGGAAACTTTTGGGCTAATATCATAGTGATCTAGTTCAGTCTTAAAGAAATTTGAAGAAGAAGGATTGACGCTATATCTCAAATTGACAAATGTGGATCAAATTAAAGATGCGAAGTTCAATATTGATCACGGAGAAAATCCTCGGTATAAATGCAAACACGGATGCAAGCGTGAAACACACAACATACACAAAGAAAATAATTGAAAGCCGATCATAGAATTTGTTATTGCCTAAATCTACCTCAGGGTGAAGGAAGGCGAGTCTAGGGTAACATCAAACCACGCTTAATGCGGTAGCTAGCCCTACCGGATCGGGAGATGGCTCTCTCCTTGTCATTCTCGGGTACAAAAAATAATCAGGTGAGGCTTGAGATGAATTGAAATAAAAGGCTGATTTGAGGCTAGGTATATATGTAAAAGAGTTTGATTTGATTTTGATGGTTTTTATTGGAATCAAAGGGGAAAAGGCATATTTTGGGTCCGGGAAATGATCGGTTTATGCGAGAGATGAATCGGGTAAGAAAAGGAATTTGTTTTGATGCTTTCGAGTTTGAATGCAATGGATAGCTCAGACTAGTGAGGGGTTGAAGAGGGCAATAGGCTTTCGGGAATCCTTTTCGGATAGTTGAAAAAATATAAAATTAAACAAAACTTCAAGGTAGAGCTACGCAAATCAAATGAATTCCACCTTTATTACTTTTTTTGTTTAACTTAAGAAGAAATGAGAAGGAAGATGATACACATGAAACATCGGTGAAAACTTACAATCACAGAGAGACACACACCATCAAAACATAGAGCCACATGGATCCCAAAAAGTGCTCGCAAACCCTGGTCTATTCCTTTGCCAAAATGCGAGAGATGAAATGTACAATGAAGCTCAAAGCAATCCCAAGTGTCCAACCTTGAAAATGACCGAGAAACTACAAGATATAGACAAGCATAACTCATTCCCATGTCCCTCTAGGGGTCGAGCTCACTAGTTTAGGAGCTGTTTCAACAAGATCTAAACTAAGAAATAGAAAATAGGAAGTGGAACAACTTGCCTCTATAAGATAGGAAAGCTGATTCATTCAGATTATAATTCACCTTTTCGATGAATGAATCTACTTACATGAGTGAAATTTGTCAAAATTACATCAAAAGTCATGGAATTACATAAAATTACATCAAGAGCTTTACATTTGGAGATAAAAAAAAGTCAAAGCGGCCAAAAATAAGCGAAAATAGAGATACCGAGTGAAAAAGGAGCCAAAATTCCCAATGCGCCATGCACAGAAATCTCTATGTGTTGCGCCACTTTGGAGCCGATTTTGACGGCCTTCCCGTAGTCCAAGTTGAGCACGGGGATAGCTCGTTGGAAAGCTCTGCCTATCTAATTTCCAACCCAAGTGGATTTATGGAATTTTGTTTCCATTTTCCACTTTAAAAAATGAGTTTTCCCAACACTTATTCCCGTGTGTCCAAAAAGAGGCGGTAAATTTTAGGGTGTTTTTGACCCTTCCGGCGAACCCAAAACTTGTCAAAATATCTAGGTAATGGGTAGGCATGCATAATTTTTGATGAAAAATCCATAAATATCAAGTTTTACCCAAGAGGAGTTGCCAATTATAAGTGCGCGCCAAGTGGCACGACGCGTCGAGCGAGAAAATCGTGTTAAGGCCAAAAAAATTCTAAATTGAAAAAATGTGTCCCAAATTTCTTGAAATTTGGGCTAAATTTCCACCATCATGCGCTATACCGGGCCAAATAGCTTCGGCCAAAATTTGGAGTCTATCATGCCTTATGCGACGCTTTAATGCCCCGTTTAGCTTTGCCTTCGAGATCTTGATTCGTGCCTTGCAAACATGATTTCTTGCCAAATAATGATTCTTCATGTGCCTTAACATGTTCTTTTCCTTTTTTTCCTTCTCCAACAGCTTCTCCAAATGAATATTGACCCTCTCAAGCCAAGTCTCTCGATTAGCCTCAATCTCTCGCTTAATGGATGTCATCTCCATTTGGCTTCTTTGGGCAGACTTGCGGTTCTCACGGATATTTTGCAACTCCATGATAGTTTTCTGATCTTGCAACTATTTGTTTCATTGCTAAAGGTAATTGATAATCCATTGGGCTCTTTGTATCTCGACGGACAAAGTGTCTATCTCCGCTATGCTCTCTGAATGGTCTCCCTCAACTTTGAACTCGTGAGCTCAAATCTTCATCAATGAGTATGAAACCCGTATCCCGGCCTCCAAAAGGCCCCTCATCCTGCATGGGACTCTTACCTCTGTCCTATACCTATACTGTGTTGCTGATGATGGAATCAAGACCCCCTTCCACCCCAAGTGGAGATTATACTCGTCGAGCACGTCTGCGAATAAACCTCTAGTGCCTCTTTGATAAGTGACATACATCTGCACACTAGTAGTCTCTGTCTCCCGGACGCTCATGTGTGATATGAGGGTTCACCCGCATCATGAACAACCTCCAAAGGAACCCGAGGAGTCTGTGAAGAAATCATTAGAAATGAAATCCTCCCATGAAATACCTTGCAAGTCGGTCGATGCAAAACCATAATCTTGATGAGCGCAAAGTGATAGATACTCATTGTCTTTCGCTGCTGCGGAGTTTTCCTTTGCACGAGAGTGGTCATGCTCTCAATATTCCGGCACATGAAATAAGGGAGGTTCATCATCCTCACCACGGTAAAATGCATCAATAACTTGATATGATAGGCATAGAGACGTGAAAACCAGCCCCTCACAACCGAAATATCTAATAATAAGTTTCATCGGAGGAGCATAGGAATCCTTTAGGAACCGAAAGGAGAAAAAATATGCTTTGAGTTGTTTCACAAAAGCTAGGCTCGATATATGGTTCATAATGTACCCCTGTCAACTCTGTTGTCTTTTTTTTCCATTCTTCTCCAACATTGGGTATTACGGTTGCTTGAGAGATAGTTTCGGTGTTAAAGTGAAAGTCACACGGCAAGGGTGACTGACCATTATGTAAATGCAACATAAACAAATGAGCCGACTCCCGATGATGATGGACCCTAGCAACCGTTTCACAAAATTGATAACACGATTGTTGTTGGAAAAATGCCATGGCAAGTGGACAAGCCTACAATTCAGCCAATGAAGTGGGCTCCTCCCTCACATGTATGCCACTCTTATGAGGCCTTCTAGGTGCATGAAGTTCGGTGGTGGAATCACTCTGTCTTGGTCATAAGATGTATTGGTATCTTGTCTCCATTATGTCTAAGGTTTGTGCAAGGTCTATGTTATCTTGGATGAAAATGAGAATTTTGATGTTTTTGATTTGATTGCCAAATATGTGGTAATATGGGAGGGAATATGGAGGAATAAGGTGAGTGGGAATGATGGATTATTACCAAGTGAAATTTGAAATTGCCACTTGAAATCGTGTGTTAAAGGTTTAGGGACAGACCACTTAGTTTTTTGGGATAACTTGGGATTTGAGGGAAATTTACAAGTGGGATGGGGACAATGGGAATGGGATAGGGATGATTGACTTGGGGATATAAGGTGAATAGGAAAAAGGGACTCGTGGTGAGAAGATAAACGAGTGAGGAGGGGAAAACAAAACAAGGTGGAGAATGGAAATATGTGGCTCAAAACAAGTTTCAAAACCCTAAGGAGGAAATCCTCAAACAAGATAATAGGGTTTGGTTTTTTGTGTTCATTTCCTTACAAACAACACCAAATACATGTTCATGGAAATAGAGAAGTTGATTCGACTTACTTGGACAAAGATTGATCGAGTCAATTTGATGAGTTGGAAGAAATAGCAAAAAATTTGCTTCCTCGCCATGTGTGTCGCGTGCCTAAACCAGAGTGCACCCGGGTCCTCCCAATGCGCCATGTAGGAACAATTTTACACACAGGGGAAACGACCCTATGCGTCGCGCTCGCCCGATGCATCGCGACACTCGCCCAATGCGTCGCTCGGCAATTTAACACGATCCGCCCCCCAATTTCTCTGTTTCGCTCCTCACATCTTCTTCTTTGCTCAATGTTGTCTCTTTGGCATACAAATGGAGTGTTCAAACATAAAAATCATATATATACCAAAGAATTTGATTTTTTCATTTGAAAAAACCCACTTTGTAATGTTGCAAACTTGACATTTCACTTTAAAACTCCGTTTTGTTTCCCTTTTGCTTTTGACCGAATGATGAGCTTTTACTATCTGTCTTGCGTAGGGGAATGGATGGGATGGAGCTTTGGAAAAGGCGACTAGGGTTGCGAATGGAGTATTATTACAATTGAAAAAACTTGAAAATCGCATTGCATTTATTACATAAAGATGAAATAGACTATTTTTTCTTCAAAACAGATTTTTTGAAGAAAAATCGATATTAAGCATTATGATGATGAAAATTTTTGCACTCTGAAACCTTATTTAAAGCTTCCTCATGTGCCTGTCGACCATTATTAAGGCTTTTGAAGACCGGATTAACTAAACCCTAGACCTAATGAGACTAAAAAACCTTAAAATGACTCTTTTCCAACTATGAGATAAAAAATGACCGTAAATGATTTTAATGAATAGAAATAGGCCAGCAGGGTATAAGACATGAGGGATATGAGTGACCAGCCCCTACCGTCGGATGATCCATGCTCCTAATGGAATGCAAAGTCGATCGAGCGAGTGAGACACCTAAAATGAAATGCAACAAGAGAAATTTGATCTCTAACGGAGGGATGAAGATACCAACTCTAACAGAATTTACAATTATAATTTACGAGTCATGACATCAATTTAAAGCGAGTCATAGAATTACGTCAATTGCCACACAAAATGCAATCATAAAATTTAAACAAAGACAACAATTGAAATTAGGTGGTGCCAATTTGGAAATTTTAAATTCGGAGTGGAGGCAGAACAACAAGACTGCGCCAAGACCGGAGATGTAGACGCAGATGCGAGGCCCGAAACACACAGCAGACGCAAACGAAACATGATCACAACGAGATGCATACGCTAATAATCCCAAAACCCATTAACAACTCCGGGTCGGTGTATTTATAAATAAAAGTTCGGACTGGACCATTTTTAAGAGTTCGGCCGAACTTATGTTGTCGGTTTTTCCAATCTACGGCCAAAAATATGTTTGCCCACGCCGTCAATGTAAATGGTAGAATGATTTTGATCGAACTAATTTCAAAAGTTCGGCCAAACTCTATAACAATTTGGCCTAGCCGTTATAAATGTTCGGTCGAATTGTTGAGAAAAAAAAATTCACCCCCGATTCTCACAAAAAGTGTAACCCAACTTCATGGGTTTACCCACATCAGATATCTAAACATAGTCGTACTTTCAATTGGGCACAAACCAAATTCGATCAAGAGGATAGGATAGGGAATATTTCCCTTGATATTTAAGTTGTAGGTTATGAATTGCTTTTCGAATCATCTCAATATTCCTCCATGACTCTCTAGATATACTCGCAACCCCAAACTTCACATCAGTATAAGACAATAGGGGTGACAACGAGTCTAAGAAAAGGAACCTCTTTTTTACTCCCAATGTAAAGATAGATTGACTTACAATTTTTTTTCAAGCTCATAATAAGTTTTCCGACCTCCAAAAATCCTTTTCTTGATGCTATAATTCCGAGTTGATTTGATGAGGGCGAGTCAATGTCCAAATACTTATAAGAAGAAACTTTCTCCAAGCATTGGTTACTATACACGAAACTACCTTGGGTGATCTTTTTGGATTTAATGATCATGACTTTAGTCTTTCGGTATCAATTGTCACACCCATATTGGAGTAGTAGTCCTGAAGAGTCCGAAGTTTCTTGTCAAGGTCATCATGGATTTTTTTCAAGAACAATAATATCATCTTCATAAAGGAGAAGATTAATGAAAACACCCAAGCAAGCTCGGTGCCCTTACATCCCGAAATTTCGAGACACTCGCCTAGCTTATCGATGTATATGCCAAAAAGGGTAGGGGATAGGGGAAACTCTTACTTAACTCCGATATTTCATTTAATATCTTTAGACCACCCCTCATTCGTATTAAGCTTGGAAATGATACTCTCGTAGAGACAGGATCATAGAAATCCTTAACTCAAGAGGGACCATGATCTCTTTCATTCTCTCCAAAATTTTATGATGAGGAAAAATGTCGAAATATTTTCTAAAGTCCACAAAATAACAAAAAAATATCACGGTTTACTATTGCGACAATCCTCCGCAATGATTCTCGCAGTGACAAGATGGTGAATATTCGAGTTATGTCTCCTAAAAACCCAACTTTTCCCTTTAGCTCTTTTTCCCCCGGCTTTCAAGCCAACGGCTAAGATTATTTTCCAAAAAGAGCCCATAAAGCTTGACTAGGATGTGGTTAATCATAATGGTCTTGTAGTTATATGGAACACTTTTATCCCCGTTTTTAAAGATAGAAACAATAAGGCTTTGCGTCCAAAGATGAGGCAATCTATGTGTTACATCAAAGTCGAGAAGCTTGTGAAGATGAGTAATGAGGATAGATCTTCCCATTTTAAGGATCTCGAGCATGGTATCCTTCAATATCTTTATCTTTCCCATTAGTGAGCTTATTAATACCGAGAGAGACTAAATCCCTTTCTAAATCCCCTATGAAAAGGTCGACATTAATTCTATCGAAGTGAATGTGTCTTTTAATTTCATCGATCTCCTACATGTGAGTGATATGCATAAAAAAAATGAGAGATAAAAAAAAATAGATAAATTAAACAAACACATTATTATATTATAAATAAATAAATAAAAATTATAAAAATACTATTATAACTACGTTAGGCACTACTTAGTTGTCACGAGAACAAGTAATATTACCATCTCAATGTAAATTTCTATATTACTATTATTGAGATGTCATGAACATAAGGTAATATAATATTTAATGTGAATTTTTTACTTTTTATTTTTTGGGTTATACTAGCACATTATTATTGATAAAAAATACAATTAATTAATTTTATGAGTAGAATGATTAATATGTTACTCTATTAACACACTAATGCAATGAAAAAAATAATATTTAAATTTTAACATTACTATAATTACCTTCAACATTGTTTAGATGTAATGAGAACGAAGTAATACCATCTTAATGGAAAGTACTTTATTGGAATTTTTTTTGTTACAAATGTTGTGTTATTATTAAAAATGAGTAGTTTGTACGTACAAATTTTTGGAAAGTTTTTTTCACATAGATTTATTGAAATCACAAGTTTAAGAGGTGAACTCTTCAAAATCAAAGTTCTCGAGGGGTTTTTAGGGTGATCACTCCATAAATGCAGATCAAAAACCCATTTAATCAACACAAATCAATATCTCGCCACAAAATTGTTCTCCCGGATAAATCTACCGTAAACTCCAAAAAATTGCAATTAAATAATACTCCTTATTAATCTTGCTAATGGGAAAGATAAAGATATTAAAGGATACCAAGCCGAGATCTTTAAAATGGGAATATCTATCCTCATTCCTCCTCTCTAGAAGCTTCTCCATTTTATTGTAACGCACGGCTTCCCTCGACTTTTAACACAACGCCTTATTGTTCCGATATTTCAAAAGGGGATAAAAGTGTTCCATCTAACTACAGGGACCATTATGATTAGTCACATCCTAGCCCAGATTTATGGGCTCATTTTTTGAAAAGGAACTTAGCCTTTGGCTTAAAAACCATGGTAAAAGAGCTAAAGGGAAAGCTAGTTTTAGGAGACATCACTTGACTATTGACCATATTGTCACTCTCAGGGATCATTGCGGAGGAATGTCACAATAGTAAAAACCAATCTCTTCTATTTTTTTGTAGACTTTAGAAGAGCTTTCAACATTGTTCCTCGAGATAAGCTCCGGGACATACTTGAAGAGATCATGGTTCCTCCCTTAACTAAGGATTTTTTGTAATATGCCTTTAAGGACTTTGTCATTGCTAAGCTTAAGACCAACAAAGGGTGATCTAAATATATTAAAGGAAATATCAATGTTAAGGAAGGGTCTCCCCTATCCCCCTACCCTTTTTGGCATCTACATCGATAAGCTAGACGAGTGTGTGGAAAGCTGCGAGTTGCAAGGGCACCCGATCCGAATTTATGCGGGAACACAATTTATGTAGGAATGCAAAAAAATACACATATAACCATAAATAAAAATATGTAGCAGAAATAACACTTAATTTCTTTAATATCAAAGAACTTAAATATGTTTAGAGACAGAATGGAAATAAACTAGCTAGGGAAATGGAAGCTTATGTTTTAGAAGAGATGTGGCGGCTACATGGATCTAAACTCGTGTTACAATGAGGCTCGAAATCCTATTTATTATTGAGAAATAATGGAAAACCCTAAACATCCGAAAACCTAACCCTAGGACATGAAGCACCAAAACTATGAGCCTCGTTTGGGTAAATTGGTACATCAACTTCCGAGGGGTCGTAACTTTGGCATACGATCTTTGTTTGACGCGCTCAATACCTAGTTAGCATCCCCTGTTCGACACAATATTCTTTAGGACACCATGTAACATCACTACATCTCTAATGAAAACCTCTCGATCCATCACTAGCTGAATAGGTAGAATTCACTTGAGTGAAGTGTGTCACTTTTGTCAACCTCCCGTACCACAACCATGATGGAATCATGTTGTCTAGATGTCCTCGGAAAACCTATGATGAAATCCATGGAAATGACCTACCACTTCCACTCTAGAATCAAAATCGATCGAAGCAACCCACCTAGATCCTTACACTCTACCTTCACTCGATGACAATCCAAGCATGTAGCCACAAATTCTTGAGCTCACTATTGTCCGGCACATATTTTCTCCCTAAATCTGATCAAGACATATGTTGTGAGGCGGTATTACACATCATGATCACTTGTACCTAGTTGTAACATGTGCCTAAGCTCCATGTACCTATCATCCTATTGACTTTCTCGTAAGATCTGATCCTGTAGATCCGTCCCATAAGAAATCATAACTTCTATGTGATTCACATGTACTCTCCTCGCTAAGAGCATCTACAACTTTGCTCTCTTTACCCTTGATGTATTTGATCTCAAAGTCGAACTCACCGATCATAGCCAACCATCTAGCAATTCAAATTCGACTAGTCAAAAAAAGTATCTCAACCCATTGTGATCGGTCATAAGTATAAACCTAATGCCAAGAAGATAATGTCTCCACCTCTTTAATGCATGGATGATCGATGCCAATCGAAGATCATGTGTGCGGTAATTTTTCTTGTACTCATTCGGTTTACGTGAATCATATCACGCTACCTATCCTTCCTACATAAGGAATCCACCAATTCCTCTCTTGAAAGCATATGTACATACCACAAACCCTTTGTCCGGATCCGCAATATTTAACACTAGAGAATTTGTTAAAAATTGTTTCAATTTTTCAAAAATCATTGCACATTCCTCTTTCCATCCAAATTTCTTACCTTTCCTTTGCAATTATGTAATAGGATAATAAATCCGTAAGAATTTCTTGATAAACCCCCTATAATAACCCGCTAACCCCCATAAATTTTCTTACCTCTTCAACATTTATAGGTTCTTCCCGACTCCATGATGGCCCTTATCTTTTATCGGGATCCATTGTTATGCCTTCCTTGGAGACCACATGCCCCTAGTAATATACCTTTATCTGAAATAAACTACATTTTTCTAAGCTTGGCATACAACTCATTATGTCTTAGCAATCACCACACTACTCGTTAAATGATCGACATGTTCTTCCTCATTCTTAGGGTATATCGAGGATGTAATCAATGAATACAATAACAAACTTGTCCAGATAATGATGCGACACACTATTAATTAAGCACATGAAGGTAGTTGGAACATTAGTGAAACCAAAAGGGACTACAACAAACTCATAATTCCCATACGTGCTCCAAAATGTTGTCTTGTATATGTCCTATTCCTTAATGCGTACCTAATGGTATCCCTGATCTCAAATCAATCTTTGAGAACATCTGCTGCTCCCTTAAGTGAAAAAAAAATTGTAAATATGATACCAAAAACATTAGAATATATTCAAGAAAATAGATTAATACAATCCAATGAAATAATCAAATTTGATACACTATTAGATAATTGAAACATGATTGTGAACATAACACTCTACAAATTTGGATAATTACAAAGGTGTTTAACTAAATTTATGAAATTTGAAGTATATATGTTTTTGAATGTGTGTGTGTGTGTGTGTGTATATATTACATAATAAAATATAAAATGAAATATTTGAAATTAATTTAAAATATAGATATAAATTTTTGATGTGCCAAATTTAAAAACAAAAAATTAAAATCATAATGTGCTTATTAATAAAATATTTAAAATAATATTCAATTATTTTTATTTACAAATATATTATTATTATTATTATTATAAATTTAATTTGAAAAATTAAATAAACTTTTATTGAGAAGTAAAATTATATGATTAATTTTTTTAATGTAAATATGAAAAGTTTTTTTTAAGAAGTTGCTCACATAATATAGAGATACATTTTTTTTAGCTATAATCAACAAATATATTCAGTTTACAGCAACAAATTTTTAATTTAGTTAAGAAAAAGAAGACTTATTTAATTACTTAATAGCTATTTGGATGTTTATATATTGAATTTCACATTACATAAACAAATTTCAGAAGTTGCAATGTAGATATCTTAGATTATTCTCAATAATGAAAACATATATTCAATCACTTATTGCAAATATATATTCAAATATCTATGGAAATACACCATTGAGTAGATAAAGTTTACTAATAGAATCATAATCAAATATGAGTGAAGTTTTTAAAAATACAAGAAAGGCCAAAACTTAGAACAAATAGATTATCGAGTCAATAACACTTGTTGATAGATTCAAAGTCAAATATGATTTAAGTTTTGTAAATACATATAAGTATTGCAAAGTACAGTACATATATATCTGATTTTTTAATAGAAAATGCTTCAATGCTATTAAAAACCATCACAATCAAACATAATATATGGTGAAATCTACAAATCACACATATTCATACAGTAAAAAAAATTTAATTAAGAAAAGCACAAGATTTCCCTATCTCGGTAACTCTCCTTTCAATGAAGTACAAAAAAAACACATGTTGAATGGTTCAAAGTCAAATGATGCATAGTTTTATGGTACAGTACCTTACCATGTCATATGATTTTTTAATTGAAAAAAGGTTGAGATGCTCTTAAAAAGTATTGAAGAAACATATCTTACCTAGAAAGTTGGAAATTACAAATATTCATATGATAAAATTTTATTAAGAGATGAATATATCTTTTGGTAGTATCGATCAAGATACTTTCAACAAAGGATGAGAAACACATGTTGGTTTGTTCCAAGTCAAACATGATTGCACTTCTATAAAAAAAAATTGCAATTCGAAATCACTAGGTTTGTTAATTTTTTTTCTTGGGTATGAAATCACTAGGTTGAGTGTCAATTCATCTATTGGATAGAAAAATGATTGAAGAACGAATGGTCTATATGTAATGGAATGGTATTATTAAGCTGGATCCTCCATGGATTCCTCTTAGGATAGTTTAATTTCACAAAAAGTAACTTCCATCATCAAATCATGCTAATAAAAATTAAATTTCATAATTCTAAAGGACCAAACCTCACCCAAACAAATTGTGGTATTAAGAACATAATAACTCAAGAACTCTCATTGAACAGAAAAGGACAAGAGACACATGCTCACTGGTTCACACTCCATACTCAAACCTTATGCATGTGTTGGAAACACGTAGCTATATTATAGAATACCTAAGCACCCACACTTTTCCTTTAATTGAAAACGTATGGAATTTTCGTTTGCAAAGAAAACCAAAGCTCACAACAAGAGCTCTAAGCACAAGATACCCCGATAAGAAAAAACCCCATCATTTATCTCATATCATTGATTAAATCCATTGTCCTCATGATTGGCATGAAAAAAATAGGATTTTAGTTACATTAACGAAATAACGACATTTGTTATGATTGGGCTCAATATTCTAGAGGACTATAATTGTCATGTTAATAATATATGTTCATATATGTATTGAATTTTATCAATTTGTTTAATTAGATTACAAGATCCCTGTGAAAAATGGTAATCCCCATGAAAACCGCCGAGTTCTTAGGGTGAGCGAATTTCATGGGCAACATGATACGGATTTTAGGAACACTAAAATAGTACATGCAAATTTGTAAGCTAATTAAATGCTAACAATTTATCTTTTTAATTGAAATTAAAAAATTCTTTAATTATTTATAAAGTTAAACATTATAACTTGTCATGGTCAACACAAAACTAATAGTGGTCAATAGGAAAATTGATCGCTAGAGTCTTGCATGGACAATTACTAATAACTATTTATGATGATAGTTATTAATTATAAAAAATGCTATGTAAATAATTCCAATTCAACAAAGTTAGGGAAGAAATTCTCACGATATCCTAAAACTTAGGAACTATATATAAATAAAGTTAGTTTAATAAATAAAGGAAACAAATGCTCACAAAAGTGTAATAACTAATTATCATAATAGTTATTAATTTTTTTTGTTCAAGTGTTTTTAAAAAAATTTCTTATCTACATAATGGAATGTACCAAAAAAGAAAATCTTTTTGGAAAAAATGGTCTATTATGTTTTTTTTCTAATTTTATAATATTTTTTTTTCAATCGAATTGAGTGATTTGTTTGAAATTTTATTTGCAAATCTTATATTAAAAGTAACTACCCATTATTGCTAATAAATAAAACATTAATTTAACATAATGCATATATAAAAATTTACATAGTAAAGGGTATCTAGATATAAATTTGAAATTTTTTACACAATAGAGTATGCCTATAACCAATCACATCCATCTTAAGCATGGATCTAGCATATGCCGAGAGGGATCAAAACTTTTCAAGTGCAAGTCTCCTTTAGATTATAAAATTTGAACAAAAAAATTACATCCCTCTCATCTTTGGATAAATCCCAATGAATAAGTAGTGGCAATGTATCATTTTTAATTGTTTAAAATGTATTTTTTAAATGCTTAATGCTTAATTAAACTTATAAGTTCAAAAAAAATCTTTATTGATTTTAATGGAAGATATATATATATATATATATATATATATATATAGATAAAAACCAAAATGTAAAATAATGAGATTACATCAAATGCTTTAATCATAAAATCTAAATTTACACATGATCATGCATACACTTAGATCTACTATACCCTCCAAAATAATTTCTAAAAATAAGAATTCCAAAAAAACCATGCAATTGGAGACCGTTGGAGACCATGTAGATTTCTAGTTTTAGCATTACATTATCATCTAGTAATTAGTGCATCAAGAAATATCGAGTAATTAGTGCAACACACAATAGAATATTACTAAATACAAAGCACTGAAAAGACATACAATTGGGGTGCCAAGTGGTGATGCGTGGGGAGATATGTGGGAAGAGACGTGGCAAGTGTATGCAACGACCTCGAAACCCACATCATTGATGATGTGCGGTGGCACCGGTGGGCGGCTCCAACCACAGAGCTTAATGACTGCATTAATGAATCATGTCAAACAACCATGCATGTCAAGTGGCTTAACCGAAAAATTTAGGGGAAAGTGCCAGTGCGGGAGGTGGAGGCTGCATATTAACATTCCTTCTGTCGAATTTTGGTGTAAGGTAGTCGGTGGAGCACAGAGCATCGAGAGGTAGCTATGCGTTCGGTGGAGAGATCTATCAACTTCAACATGTCGTCTGTGAGGGTATGTATTGATTTTTCCTCTTACCTATGCCATGAAGCTTGTTTCCAGTCCTCCATCCATGTTTAACAAGGTTGTCAACGAGATTATTGGGAATTTCACTTTGGTTCTAGTTATTTTGGATTACTTGTTCCTTCTGCAACTTGCAGCCTCGAGTTACCTGGTTCTTAAAGATGTTTACGTTTCTTGCCTGGTTCTTAAAGATTTTTATGTTTATTCCTCTCTACATTTTAGTTTTTGGGTTATGGTGGGTACTTTGGCCACTCACCTTCCTGAGAAGAGCGTAATAAATTGCCACCACCCTCAATTCATGGAGGCCTTTGTTATCATTGTTTGTTCTAATGTTTCTACGAGCCTTGCATGGATGTAATTCATTAATTCATGTATGCTCGTAGAAGATATTGCATGGTGTGGTAATGGACTTACATGTATGTCTCTGACTCTAGACATATTTTCTTCCGACCTTTGCTGGT
Organism: Pinus albicaulis; assembly: GCA_034641835.2. Taxonomy (NCBI): domain Eukaryota; kingdom Viridiplantae; phylum Streptophyta; class Pinopsida; order Pinales; family Pinaceae; genus Pinus; species Pinus albicaulis. The sequence continues at coordinate 1,472,626,648 of CM076582.1, forward strand.
ACCCTTCTTTCTTCTGGCCTCTGCATATCTATATCTAATCCTTATGGTAGTCAATGTCTTTGGGAAATTGACTCGTATGGGCCCATAATGATATTCCTATGGGTGATGGGTTGATATGCATGGTTGCAATGGTTTGGGTGGAAAGCGGGTCAATTATCTGGCTAAAACCATTGTTCTTACTTCCAGAATGTTCATAATTTTAATTTTTGGGCTCGTAAAGGTTATTGTATGTTCTTTCATCTGAGTTTTTCAGGCTATTGTCATTTTTCATGAAGTTGTTATACAAAGTATGAGGGGATTCTTCTCTGTAGTCAAGTCTATTTATGGGGTTTTGTTGCATCTGTTCCATATTATTATGTTGTTGGTTAATAATTTGAAGGGTTGGCACACCAATTCCTGGAAGGTTGTGTCCTACTTAACTATTAAGGTGTTTCCAAATGCGCAAGCTGGTACCTCTCCTAGTAGGGAAGTCAAATATCCGGTGGCTCCCAGACAATACATTGTTCTTATTATCACTCCATGTAACTTTGATATTACCATGTTTTGTACTATTGTAGGTCTTCCTAGAAATTTTCACCTACACATATATTTGTTGGAAGACCAGGCTCTGAAGGCAATGGTTACAGCTCAGTCGACCAAGAAGGAAGGAAAAGCAAAGGGGAAAGCCAAAGCTAGAACAGCGAGACAAGGATGGAAATCTATTAAAGAGATAATGGAGAGCCTATTTCAAGCTTACTCAGATGGCACTGCCAACCATATCAAATCTTTTATCTTTGGGTGGGAATAGGATGCAAGGGAAAAAGAGGAAGAAAAATTAGCTGAGGAAGCTATGGACTCAATTTTAACTAATCCGGGTAATAACCGTAGGAGACTGTCTCTTTTCCAACAGTAGATTTGTACCTACTTGACCTTGAAATGTTTATTGGTGAAGGCGATTATCACAGTCCAAGAGATTGGGGGAGACCCACATGGAGCCTCAATTCTGGCAGAAATTCACAGAGATATCGAGGAGATCAATTTACAGCAGCACCACCAGAACGTCCGGCTCAGTCGTATCGATAGACAGTTGCAAAGCATGCATCAAGTTGATATGTTAGGATTGATTGTCAAAGACTCGACTCCCATAGAGTCTTTCGAAGACTGATTTTTCTAAATTTATGTTTTTGGCAGTGAAAACAGATAGCATTTACTTTTTCTATATGTGTATGGATGTTAAGATAGATAATAGACCCTTAAAGATAGTAAGAGACCACTTTAAGCTTTTTAAGTTCTGAATGGCCTATAACCCTTTAAGATGACCAACAGACTTAGTTTCCTATGAGCAGGTTGAGATCATAAGTTGTATATTTCTATAACATACATTTTGGTTTTATGAATAGAAAATAGAAAGACACTACTAAGTTTACAAAAAAAAAAACATACAACAATAATATTTATTGAAACATTATAGATGTAGATTACTACATGTGATTTTAGCGTTCCATCATCATCCATGTGGCAACAACAAATTTGTATTTAAATATAAAGGAAACTGAGTAAACTAATATTTTAAAATTCCAAGCACATCAAATGACATATAACAAATATTTATATAGATATGAAAGATGTCGAGAAACACATAAATCTATATATTTAAATCTCAGGGAAGTCTAGCTAAGATGCTTGCAACGTGGGTAAGTGTAGGATCAATTTCCATGATTATCATAATCGTAAGAATTAAAATATATTTAAATCTAAGGGAAGTCTAGTCCAGCTGAGATGCTTGCAACGTGGGTAAGTGTAGCATTAATTTCCATGATTATCACAATCGTAAGAATTACAATACCTTGGGAAATTTTTAACAAGATCCAACCTCTCCTTGGGTTGAACCACACTTTGCAATCTCATCCACGTATATTAAGTTTTTAAGGAAATGAAATGGGTGTAATATTTAGTAAGAAATACAAAAATATTAGTAATTATTTATAAAAAATATGACCTAATTTTCCAACGAGAAAGAGAGATGGAAATCTATACAATAAGAGATCAAAACTATCTTTCTCACCTACTTCATCATCTTTTCAACTATTTAAAAATTAAATCAAATTTTATGGGATGAAAATCCATACCATAAGAGACCAAAGCTACCTTTCTGACCTTCTTCATCATCTCTTCAGCAATTTAAAAAGAAAATGAAATATTATTTAAACAAACATTAGGGATTTATCTATGATTCTTATAAAATGAAGAACGATCTTCCATTGAGAAAATCAAATCTTATTTAAACAAACATTAGGGATTTATCTATTATTCTTATAAAATGAAAACGATTTTCCATTTTGTTAAGGTAATTTTGTTTCCCTTATCATCAGAAAAATGAAAATTCAATGCATGAGACACATCACAAATTCAGAGTATATTTACAACACTACTCTTCCCATTATTATAATAAATACTGACTCTATATGATTTAAAAAGCATTGATATTTCTACCTGAGTTTTAAGAAACATGACTTGACAAGACTTCAAGGTTCGAAGTGTGTGAATTAAAATAAAAAACTCAAACATTTCAATGTTAAAAGTGCTAATTAAAATGGAAAATCATCTTACATATATTTATAGTGCAGTGAATTGGCCTTCTACAGTGTTCGGGTCTACAATTCTATGGTGTAAGTGCGGATTCAGATAATTAGAAGCGGTGGTCATTATAAGCAGTGGTGCTCTCTATTGGGTTATTAAGCATTGATCGAAACTTGGCCCACAAATCTACTTCTCTTCTGCGCTTGTTTTCCACAAAATTTTGTACATTTCGTGCATTCCAGAGATTTTTAAAAGTCTTCACCAAATTTCTTTGAATTTCCTTTGTCAGCCACGTGTAGCAAATTCGCATTGTCCTTCTCTGCGGTGTGATTGCGGCACGAATGTAGACATCCTTCTCTACGGTGTGACTGTGGCATTCTTTCGACTGTGGTATTCTTTGGCTCTGCGGTGTGACTGGAGGTCTCATGTGGGACTGCGACATTGATCGGTCTTCTTCAACTCTGCGGTGCGACTACAGGTCTGATCCATCTCTGAAAAGTATCTTCCAAGCATTCACACAATTAAATAGTCTGTTGTTTGGTTGCAAATCTGTATTAGGGCATGTTTCTGAGCAAGATTTGTTAAATTTTATACCCTTTTCTGATACATTTTCAGAACTGAGCCGAAGATAAAAAACATATATCTTCTGCTCTAGCGAACAGGGTTCTCATATCTACTCTACAGCCTTATAAGACCTACAGTTATTCACCTTTCGGTCTAGTATGGCTCCCAAATTCGTGAAGACAATTTTCGGCCCAGTTATGTCTGCCTCAGAGAGTCAAGCTCCTGCCCATATTGTCAGTGAAGCCCGAGCTCCCACTGTGCAGGTGGTTAAGGCCTCACTGGATGAGGCCTTGAAGTTTTATAAAAGTGGCTTAATCTGTTGGTTTAATGGATTTTGGCCGCGGCTGATAACTCTCCACCGTTGGATCTCGGAGGTATGGAAGCCTCTCATTTCTGATGAAATTAATATCTACCCCTATGCTAAGGGTTTCTTTATAGTAGATTTTGAAAACTCTAAAAGTAGACAATGCATTTTATATTTCGGCCCTTGGTTTTGGGAAAACTCGGGCCTATTCATGAAGCCATGGAACCCATCATTCGATCCCTCAACAACAATAATAACCTCAGCACCAGTTTGGGTCAAATTTCCAAACCTACCTTTGAATCTCTATAATCTCTCCTTGCTAAAAGCCATTGGAAATGCAATTGGGAAATTTTACTGTAGGTGCCCAGAAAAAGAGGAATATGTCAGAACCACCTATGCACGCATCTGTGTATAAATGGAGTCCAGCGTCGGATTCCCAACTGAAATAATCCTAACAAGAAAAGACTATGTATGGAACCAGAAACTCGACTATGAAAGTGTCCTCTTCAGATGTCAATTCTGCTTCGAGACAGGCCATCTAGCCAAAAATTGCCCAAAATTCTCCCAGAAAAATTTTGTTAGAAAGAGTTACCATAGATGTACATGGTGGGAAGGAGCACAAAAGGAATATTACACTGTCATCAAGGAAGAATACTCTCCAGAAAACTTTGAATCGCAAGAAATTAGGCAAGAAAGAAACAACCCTCAAGACAAGCAGGGGGAAATCCCCACCCAACAACGAAAAAACGAACTCGACAGCCCCTCAAGAATCAACATTTATGAGGATTCTAATACCATGCAAAATAAATCTTCATTTAGCAGCAAATTAGATCTCTTAGATCCTGAAGATAAGACACCAGTGTCCCAAGAATCAAAAGAGATGAAGGAGGTGCAAGATAAAGGAAGTTGGAAGACCGTAGAGAAGAAAAAGAAAGCTACAACACCAATCTCACCAAGAAATATGAGAAGCCAAACAATTAAGAATTAAGAAAATTATAGGTCCAATAGATCAAAGTTTGGTCTCAGTGGACGTTAACCATCATGATCATAAAAAAAAATATTATATAAAACTAATAATATTTATGTTATATATAAAAAAAAAATAGTTTTCAAAAAATACACTTACCAAGTACATAATTGTAATGGTGACATAAATTACTAAAAATTGTACTCTATTTAAACCATCCACACATTTTAAATGAAAAGTTTCTTTATTTTCTTAGTTTACCATGTGCATAATGAAGAAGGGAGGCTTTCCCTCTAAAGAGGATTAGCTAGTGAAAAATACAATTCCAATTGTAGATATGTAATGATTACATAATAAGAGTGTATCTAATCAAACTTAAAATAAATAAATTAGAATAATATTAAACAATAATAAAATTTAATTTGTATTGTTAAACTATGGACAACCTGTAAGTTTTTATTTTCAAACAAAAACATTAATGTGTAATACCATGCTTGCGGAAGGTACAATAAGATCTCTCTCTCTCTCTCTCTCTCTCCCCCTCTCTCTCTCTCTCTCTCTCTCTCTCTCTCTATATATATATATATATATATATATATATATATATATATATATATATATATATATTAGTCTAACATCTTTTTGTTACACATTTATTTTCCATTTCATGTATCAAAATGAGAGATCCACTCATACGTCAGTTGAAATATTCATTTTATACATTAGAAAGAAGATATTGAGCACATCATCATTCCTAGTCCACTAATAAGGAGTAATAATTCACTTTTTGACCTCATTCAAGGAGTGATGGAAACTTTCTACCTCACAACACAGATTCATGACCCTACCAAGCTTCTAGAGTTGATAATTTCAAATAAGATTAATTTGAGAAGGTTTGAATTTTCTTGTGTAATTACATGGGAATTTATATGAGACTCTAATATCATCAAGCCCTAGGGGTCTAGATTCATCCTCTCCCATTTTAACCAAATCTATATAATGGTGACATTCTTAGGGAAGATCTTTGGTAGAGAATGACGTATAAGTGCATGTTGCTAAAAAATCTTAAAACGAGCTCTCTTGTTTCCATAAGTTTTCCTCACGTGTGAGTATAACCAAGGAGGAACTGTAGTGAAGGAGCCACAAAGGATTGAAATCTCATTCATGGTATATGCATTATAATATTATGATCCCACTCCACTTCTCGCACTCCCCCATCCCAACCCAAGCCTTTCCCATGTATTATTTTGATGTCAGTTATCTTGAGTAATATAGTACTGATCTAGTAGATCTCTAACTAAATATTTTGTAGAAAATGTATATCTATGATACATATTGTCTTTTGTGTGTAGGATACACATGCTTGGAGTGAAAGAAAGATTTTGAAGAGCTAAACCATAATATTCAATAGTAATACCAATTAAGATGACCTTCAAAATTCAAGGGTAAGGTACACCATACATTTTCCCTCTTTCCCTTATATTTCAAATAATCATAGAGATCAATCATATAGGAAGCATATGAATGGTATACACTATTTTCTCCTAGATCTTGGGTAGGTCTATGAGATCACTAACCATCAAACAAGGGAATCTTCTCGAAAACACTTCCACCACTTAAATTTGTTCCAATAATATGCTTGATATGAGTTGAACATGTCACTTATAGGAATATGAATTGAAATTTAGTGAGAGCATAATAATCCTTCTTATAACCACCCAAGATAACTCAATTAACATTAACATCATCATTTACTTGTAGATTATGGAACAATGATCTTTAGAATTGCAATTTTCTAAATTTTCTTTAGAGAATTATGCTTATAATTTTTGGGAATGCTAAAGCTAAAATTTTTGGAATCTTCCATTTAAAGAATGTGGGCTCCTATTAAAAGTAAATAAAAAAAATTTCTATGTGGATGAGCAAGCTCTATATTTTTTTTCTTAAAAAATGTAATCGTCTATATAAACTAATGCAACCTTTCAAAATTTAGCCTCATATGGAAAATTGAAATATTCTTCTAATTGTGTGTGTGTGTGTGTGTGTGTGTGTGTACGTCTGAAGGTTATTGTTGTTTTTTAAATTTATTAAATCAAATTGTGATGTTACAATAATTATGAAACTTTCAATCCTTGGAAGGGGTGAGGTGGGTGGAAGAAAGGAGGGGGGGTGAGATTCCATCACCCCACTTGTCTAATGGGTTGGGGGATGTGGCATCCCACCCCCAATGAGGCTTAATTTCACATGAAGTAGCAATCATCATGAAGGAAGTGGTACAAAGGAAATGTTGTTGGAAGGAGAATAGAAAGCTAGCTAAGGAGTTTAAGCATGCGATGAGTGTTATGGAAATAATTTTAAGCATGGTGTTTTTAATAAGTAACGTTATAGATATTGAATTTCAGGGAATTGAGGGAAAAAATCCATTGAAAGGAGGTTAGCTTGGGGAGGAAAATATCTGCATGTGGTGGTTGGAGGTTGGTGGTGGGAGAAGTTCAGTTAATAAAGAAATTGCAACAACCTAAGTACATGTGTGTCTAGCGGAAGGGCGATAAAAATTGAAAGCTTGATAGGTCAGAGACAATCAGAGTGGGAGACACCTATGTTATTTAACAATCATTGTCAAAGCCGAAGTCAATCCTGTACTCTAGTGGATTTTGAAATTGCTTAAGAAAAATAGAAGGAACTATAGATTTCCTCTGCCAAATTGGAGAATATTTTGGTTTCTGAAGGTTTTCACTAAGTGGGACAATCTTTGGCAGCATCATTTTTGGTGTCTAGCAGTTCCTCACCCTTCTTAATAGATTTTATGTTTGATTTTCTATTATTTTATGATGCATGTGGAATGGTGTCATCCTCTATTTCTAATTTCTGTTAATATCGGTAATAGTTGATTCCTTTTAGAATCCTGGTGAATTTGTTATGTTGGTAGTGCACTTTTTGGTGTAATATATTAGTTTTGGATTATATTTTTCTATGGTCTCACCCAAAATTATGATATTTTTTTGGCTCAAGAAGTTTTAATTCGTTACTTGAAAAGGCTACCTCGGCCTTAACCTCTCTCAATGTTCCTATGTGTATCATGTTTATGTGGTGAAGTGGTATTTCTCAGGAAAATGTCTCCTAGGTTGAATGCACCTATGTTTGATGGGTTTTTGTGGTAGTGGCAGAGGGTAGGTTGCACTGGGTTTGGGGTTGTAACATTTGAGGATGGGTGGTTGTATGGTTCAATGAATTGACAACTGATGTTGTGGATTTTTATTTGAAGTTGGGTGAGACTAGTATGGAGGCGCAAGGGGATTGAGGGGAGGAAGATTGAATTTGGGGGGCCATATACCCTATATTTGGTCGGTGTCAATATCTTTTGCATTGCAATAAATGGGGTATGTTTCTTTGGAGTGAGGTGTGTGGTTGGTAGTGGGGTGTTGGTCTTTAATGGGAGGAAGAATTTTCATTGTTAGACCATGTGTAGGCTAGATATTCATGCCATGTCAAAGGGACCATGTTAGGGATGGAGCCACTTATTATCAGGAGAGATCCCAACGTGCTAGCTCTCTATTGCATCACCATATAAAAAGGTTCATTTCACGCTATCGAGAACTTACACCATACCATATTAGGGAAAATATTACACAGGCAAAAAGAGAAGCATCATCACATAAATCCTCCCTCTTTGATACTGAGGGGTTGATGGAATGGAAGGAATGGATTCCAGATATGGGGAATATCAGAGGTAGTTCTCATTAGTAAATGCAGATAGCGGACTTGTAGTGGGAAATGAATATTTTACTTGCAAGAATCATTGAGGACCACCATGAATCCTGACTGGACATTATCCATTCATTGCACCACCTACAAAATCACCTACACACTCTTTATTATAGGATGGAACGAGTTGAGTGACACCTAGGAAATTCCTTGAATGGAGGGCATCGTCTACAAGGCTCGTCAGACCCCATCTTGATTGTAGGCTTAGAGTCATACGCTATCGCTTGATAGTTTTTTGACTAAGTTTGTTGTTTTTGTTTATGATGTGTCCTATGTATATTGCTACTCATGCATGTGTGTTAGCAAAAACTTGGATATTTTTGTAATGATGCGCTCCCAACAATCTAATTCCTCACTCAAGAGAACCTTTTTCTGATTATGGTTAGGTCTCCCTTGTAAGAGATTGACAAAAAATATGTAATCCTTCTTGTACACCTTAAATAATAGAATTTCACCTTACAATTTTTTTTAATTAAACCTCCAATATATTACTTATCATATATAATCAAATATACATATCATAATAACTATTTTGTATATTATGTTTGCAAAGCTTCTTTCTATTTCAAAATAGCATGATATTTTGTTTTAATGATATAATATCTCTTTCAATAATAATTCACTTTTAATAATATAATTGTTATTTAAATATAATTATATTTATTTATTTTTAGTATTAAAAATATATTTTCATTAATAAAATATTATTTTGAGTTAATAAAATGTGAATTTTGATGTAAATTACTCTTCAATATATCGTCACTTTTAGCAATGGAAGATTTATGCAATTGAAATTTGAAAATATTCTATCATAAAAATTGTTTAGTTCACATCTTTTAATGAGGCAAGTAAATATTCTTTACCTTTTGAATGCCCGAGGTGTGTGAAGATTTTGGGGCATACATTAAGTGTATTGAACATGTTTTTATTACTCTTGATTAAGATGAGTTTGACTTTGAATTGAGTGGTTCCCTATAATGTGTAAGACATTGAGGTACTAATAATTTTAAAGAGAGGAACACCTTATAATGTCCTTTCCATATACTACATTATAATTGAATAAAATATGTGATTGGGAGAGGCGTAATCATTTCTTTTTCAAATTCAGCAAACCAATCACGCCTAATTAGTACAGTATCCACGTGTCAATGTTGTGAGACATCTGCACATCACAAGGAAAAGAGATGAGAGAAGAAGACAAACGTGATCAATTCATCTAATGAATTCGTATACGAAATCTATTCTATATGTAACAATTATGTACGAAATCTCCTTGTGGGAGTTTGTATCAAGGACGAGATCGTTCATCTTTGACAAAGTGAGACAAGGGTGACCAAAGGTTTAGGAAAAGTTGACAAATGGGTATGCCTTTCACAATTTTAAATGACTTTTCTACCTTTAAGGACACCTATTGCATTTATGTATTTTCTTTCAAAGGCTCTTCTTATGCAAATTACCAATTTTAGGTGATCTATAGAACCGGCATGTAATTTTTAAAATGTTATATGATGTTTTTATAGCTTGCCCCTTTTACGTGGCTTAACAAACGTAAAATATTTATAGCTTTGTTAGTTCCCATTCTTCGTGATTTGTGTTTTCAAACGTTGGTTTTTAATCTATATTATTATGTTAACATGATGCTACTAGCTACTGATGTAAGCATCATTCTATTATTTCATTATTTCTATATGATTAAATTTAGGTGGTTATAATACTAGAATAGACTCATTTAAAGTACACATATTTAACATGAGTTGAGAGGGATCAAATTTCTTGCAAACTTATTTTAGAGTACAAAAAATAATGTGTATTTTTTTACTCTTTAAATTACATTTTTGAATGTTATAAAGATTATATAACATGTGTATTGAGTCATTTTATATTAATTTATGTTAAATATTTTATTTATCACGCACATTGGATGTTTTATGTACTTAAAATTATACTATTTAACATAGACATCTAAATATTGTATTTATTATTTGAAGAGTGAAAGTGAAATATCAACAACTGAGCTAATTGTTTTGTGTATTTATTACTTGAAGAGTGAAAGTGAAATATCAACAATTGAGTTAATTGTTTTGTTAATAGATTTTTAATTGTTTATTTAATTTTTGTTTTTTTATTTGCTGCCTAAATTACATTTTTGAATGTTATAAAGATTACATAACATGTGTATTGGACAATTTTATATTAATTCATGTTAAAATATTTTATTCATAAGGCACATTAGATGTTTTATCTCTGTAAAATTATGATATTTAAGATAGACATCGAAATATTGTATTTATTACTTGTAAAGTGAAAGTGAAATGTCAACAATAGAGCTAATTGTTTTGTTAATAGATTTTTAATTGTTTATTTAATTTTTGTTTTTTTGTTTGGCCCACATGAGCCAATTTTTATTTTTTATTTTTTTGAGGAAGTGGCATACTTACACATGTCTCTCATATTGGATTGTAGAATGAGCCTCTCGGCTCAAAAATATTTTAATTATAAAAAAATTAGCAACGACTTAGAATAGTGTGATTTGTGAAAAAATTTCATTTTAAGAATTTTAAGGGTATATAAATTTAAAATTTTAGTTAAATTTTTTATGATTTGAATATGTTTAACAATAGGTAAATATTTTGAGGATATTATTCCAACACATTAATATTTATTTAGGATAAAATTTTAGTTATATTTAAAATTTGTATTTTGTTGTTATTAGATTTGTAATTTAAAAATTGGTTTATTTGTAAATTTTCTCATTTTAAAATTATTGTATTTTATTTTTTTTAATGGATGATGGTGGTGATGATGATGTCCATTTAGATTCAATTTGGTTTATTGAATTCTAATAAATATAAGGAATTATTTGGTTTTCTTTAGAGTTTTTTTTTTTTTTTTTTTTCCAAAAGATTTAAGCCAAGTGTTTCTAAATGACCAAAAAATTAGAAAAGTTAGATAACAAATATTTTGAAATTGCTATCTATTATGAGAGAAAGTGATTTTCATCTTCAACCATATTGGATGTTGGAGGCCCAATGATGATACTTTTTTTTTATCCATGATGATTTGAGAATTTTGCAACACCATATCTCACTATAGAACTTGTGAGACTTTGTTGTTATTTTACAAATGTTGAATTTATTTTTTATTCTACTATAAACAAAGTGATATTTTTAATATTCTAGACTATGGTTCATCACCTAGTTATAGCATCTTAATTTTATCTTATCCTCTAATTTTTTTATCTCACATAAATTTCTCCTGAAATTTAATTGTAATAATATTTTTAATATTAATCTTACTTTACAAAGTTCTTTGTTCTCCTATTATTCAGCCAATATTAACATGTTTATGCCATTTTATGCTTGAGCTACAAGTGGTTTTGACTAGAATTTGAAATTTTTCTAAAAATATTGTCCTCCATGTTATTTATGTTCTTCTTGTACATTAGGTATCTAGTGATAGTCATTCTCTGGATTGGGGAAAGAATCATGATGGTAAGATAGGATGTATTGTATTTGAATTTTAAGATATAAGTTATAAAGAAATTTTGTATTTTCTCTCACTTTCTCCAAGATAACTTAATCATGTTACAACCCCAAACATTATAAACATGTAATAAGAGTGAAAAGTGTCACAAAAAGGACTTTCTTCTTATCCAATAGGTATGTATTCATTAATTTATAATTCTTTGCATGTCCATAGTAATTTTCCACAATTCATTTATTATTTTCTCAAGGCCATTGTTTTAATTAAGTTTGTGATGAAGACCGATTTTCAAATATTTTAATGGATCCACCTCTTACAAGTTACATTTCATACACGAAATTAGTGGAAATGAACATCCATACTTAATGATCACAAATTTCATCTTGAAATGTTGATAGACATATCTATAATGGAGGAGAAATCGTAGAGGATTTTTAGTTACTTGTAAAACTCATAGGAACTTATCACCATAAAAATAATATAGTGGGTGTAAATAAGAAAGATGATGGCCTTTTTAAAAATTAAAAATTTATATTAAAAGTAATAATTTAATATATGAATATTTTCACATTTAACTTAATATCCAACCTATATTCTATTATTAATTGTATTTTTATTTTTCTATTACTTACTATCTTAATAATTCTTTTTAAATATTAATAACATAACGCACTAAATTGTTATAAATTGTATTTTTTTACAATAAAATAAAAAGTATAATTAAATAAAATGGTATTTTATTAATTATTCCTTATAAATTTGTCTATATATTTTTGTGCTAGATTTCGATTTCTTATTGTTTAAACATATTTTTAATGCATAAATTAAATATAACCAACAAAATCCAAACTTAATTTTGCAAATGAAACATCCTAAACCTATAATTTACATTGTAAATTAAACATTTTAAACCTATAATTCTAAAAACTATCTACTAAATTATATCTAAATTAATGAAAAAAAATACTTAGACAACCATTTTATATATATCTTAAGTCTGATAGACCAAAATTTGGTCAGTGAAAGTTAACCACCATCTTTATCATCATCGTATAACTTTTTAATAATTTAATTTTAATAAAAATATTAAAATCCAAACCTCATTGTTGAATTTGACACTTTTCCTTTCATTTAGGCTTTAACAAGTAACACCTGCCTTTCATTTAGGCTTTAACAAATAACACTCGTACATAGTTAATAATAATGTAGAATGTCAAATCCCAACGCACCATCCCTGTCATGTGTTAAGGGCATAGTGATGCCTTTCTCTACCAATAAACATAATCCATACAACTTTTCTCATTCAACGGTCACACTATTCATTCATTTTCTTTCTTTTACATGAACTTGCGAGAGGTCGGGAATTCCTGGTAGGTCAAGAGTCGAGACTTAACATGGCCGACCGGTGCTCTACAAACCGACAACCCATTGCGTGATTGATTTGTGATAATTGTATTATGCACACCGGCAACCCCATTTATTGGGTATTCAACACTTGATTCCTCGGCCAAAATCCGGGAATACGGTTCTAAGAAAAAGGAGCGAAAATTAAGTAATAGTGATATACTATTTGTTGATATTTATTTCAAAATAGTTATGTCATTTTTGTTATTCAAATTAAATTAATTAGATAAAAAATTAATTATGGCTTTGTTGGTATGTGGTGTTGATAAGTTATGGCACTCGTCCATGGTATTGTAAGAAAACCTATTTACATGCTAAGAATTTCCATGGTAAAATGGATCTGAATCTCCACAATTAATCTCATTACCTTTGTTGAGATGATAAATATTGTAAACTAACTTTAATGATGAAAAATGCTGAAATAAAAATTTTGAATGCAAAGTGACAATGTAATAACATTGAATGATAGAAAATGTGAACAATAACAATGTAGTCAATTACAAATTGTCTTCATTGTGATCAATCTCAAACTATTTTTTCTACTATTCTTATTGTAACCCTTGTTAGTTTTGTCCTCTTTTCATATCGATTATATGAAAAGTATAGTTGGAATCGTAAACCATTTAAATATTTAGCCCGACTTGTTGTAGTAACCATCATACATTGTCTCTCTTTCTCTCCAATATTAATAGGTTTAATTACTATAACACAAAATAAATGTACATTGCCAATAAATTTTTATGCTTATACACTGAAATCAATCCACACTATTAATCCAATGACTTTAAAATTAATGTACCATCATACATCCAATTACTTCAAATACATTGAAATCAATGCATCTAATGCAAGAAATCAAATAAGATTAGCAAATAACATCTACACTGAAATCAATGCATCTAATGCAATTAATCAAATATGATTAGAAATCAACATCTAAACTCAAATCAATGCTTCTAGTGCAGGTAATCAAATAGGATTAGAAACCAACATCTACACTGAAATCAATGCATCTAGTGCAAGAAATAAAAAAACATTAGAAATCGCCATCTACACTGAAATCAATGCATTTAGTTCAAGCAATCAAATAGAATTAGAAATCATCTACATTGAAATCAATGCATCTAGTGCAAGAAATCAAATATACTTAGAAATCAACATCTACATTGAAATTAATGCATCTAGTGTAAGCAATCAAATAGGAATAGAAATCACCATTTACATTGAAATTAATGAATTTAGTGCAAGTAATTAAATAGGATTAAAAATCATCTACATTGAAATCAATGCATCTAGCGCAAGAAATCAAATATCATTAGGAATCGACATCTACACTAAAATTAATGCATCTAGTGCAATCAATCAAGTAGGATTAGGAATCACCATTTACAGTGAAATCAATGCATCTAGTGCAAGAAATCTTCTTCCCTGACTCCCCCCTCCATCTATAGCTATATCTCTCTCCATATCTACTTATTTGTCTCTTTATTTCACCCTGCCAAACACACAGACTCTCTCACTCCATATCTATCAATCTCTTTGTCACTTTCTCCTTGTCTCCATCCATCTCTTCTTTCTCTTCACCTTCCATATATATCTTTATCTCCTTATGTCTCTCTATATCAAACCCAAAACATACACTCTCCACCGCTTCTATCTCTCTTCCCTCCTGCTATCTCCCCCCCCCCCCCCCTCGCCCTCCCCCCTCTCTCTCTCTCTCTCTCTCTCTCTCCACATTTAACTTTCTATGTCTTTATTCTTACCTCCCTACCTCTCTCCCTCCATCTCCATCTCTCTTTCCCTACCTCTGTTCACTCTCTCTCTTCCTTTCTATCTCTCCTCACTCTCTCTCTATCTTCACCTTCCAAATTTGTTATTGTATGCCTCTCTCTCTCCTCTCCTCCTTTCTCTCCATCTCTCCTTGTTTATCTCTTTATCTCACCCCCAAACATACACACTCTCTCTCCATCTCTCCATTGTCACTCCCTATCTCTCTACACTACTGACTCTTTTTTTCTTTCTTCTTCCCTCCCTCTCTCCCAATCTAGCTCCATATCTCTATCCCTACCTCTCCCCCCCTCCAACTCCATCTCTTTATCCCTCCCTCTCTCCTCCTCTCTTTCAATTCCCCTCTCTTTTCCTTCCTCTCTCTCACTTTCTCTCCTACCTCCCTCTCTCTTCCCCCATCTCTCTCTCTCTCTCTCTCTCTCTCTCCGACAATCCTCTCTCTTCCCCCATCACTCTCTTCCTCTCTCTCAAATCCTCTCTCTCAAGTCCTCCCTATCATCCTTCCTCTATATCAATTTCCCTCCCACCTCCCTCTATTCCCCTCGCTCTCTCTCTCTCTCTCTCTCTGCCATCCAATCCTCTCTCTTCCCCCATAACTCTCTCTCTCTCTCCAACTCTGTTACTATATCCCTCCCTTTCTCCTTCTCTCTCCTTCTCCCCCCTTGTCTTCATCACTCCTTCTATGTATCTTTATCTATCCCCTAAAAATACACACCCTCTCTCCATCTCTCCTTTGTCACTCCCTCTCCCTCCACTTCTCTCTTTCTATGTCTTTCTTCTTCCCTCCCTCTCTCCCCCAATAACTTCATCTCTCTATCCCTCCCTCTCTCCTCCTCCTTTGATCCTTCCTCTCCTACCTCCCTCTCCATCCCCCCTTCTCTCTCTCTCTCTCTCTACCCTCCAATCCTCTCTCCTTATCCCTCCATCTCTCTTTCTCTCTCTCCAACCTCCATCTTTAAGTCCCCCTCTCCCTCTCTTACCCTTCTCTACCTCTCTCACTCCTCTCCCTCTCTCTTTCTTCATTCCTCCTCTCCCCTCTCCTTCAGTTTATCTCCATCTCTCCCTTATCGCCCCCTATTTCTCCACCTCCATCATATGTCTTTATTACTCTCTCACATATATCTAGAGTTAAATATATATATCATGATATATTAATATATATTATAATATAAAAAATTTAATATTGTATTAATCCAAAGTTATAAAATTTAATAATATTAATATTATAATATATTAATATCAATATTATATTTAATAATAATAATAATAATAATATTTTAATATTAATGTTAGGGTTAATATTTTTTTTTTGAATGGTATTAATAATAATTTAGTGGATGGTATTTGACCCACAGGGTTGGTATATAATTAGATGTTGATTTCTAATCTCGTGGGACATATTTTTATTTGTTTACCTTACCTCTTTATATCTCTTTTATATTTATTTATTTACCATACCTCTTTTATAAATATGGTATTTGGCCCATGGTATTTGATCCATGGTATTAATAATAATTTGTCCCATGTTATTTGACCTGTAGGCTTCACCTAAATAAAACCTCTTTTTTGAGTTTTTGTAAATATAAAGTGGTTTACGGAGTAAATATAAAAAGAGGTTTTATTTATTTACCATACCTCTAGTTTATTTGTATTTTTATTTATTCACCATATTTTCTAAGGAATTATAAAAAAATGTTTTATTTATTTACAATATATCGAGTTTATTTATATTTTTATTTATTAACCATATATTGTTTTTGAGTGTTCCAAAACTTCTTCATATTTTAAATTTGTATTGTCAAAATTTATTTTTAATGAGTTTTTAATTGTTTATTTATATGATTCCTTAATCTCACATTATTTAGATATTTTTTTATATTTTTTTTAGTATTTTTTTTAATTTTATTTTGGCTTCCTACATACTTACATATCGGGGTCATACTGAACTGTAGAATATGCCTCTCTATGCAATCATGGATTGATGATTGATGCTTATGAATATTTACCATCCATTACTAATATTAATCTATAACATCCCTCCTTAAACATAACATGTCTTAATTTCAACCACAATAGCAATAAATCATCTAAAAAGTCTACTAATTAACTTCATATTATTAAAATATACTTCTAATAAATTTTCACTACATTATCAAACACAAATATTTAATTATACATTTTTTTAATAATGTAAATTTTTTTAATTATATTTAGTACTGAAAATTAAGGAAAATATTTATTATCCTCATTTTCCCCTCAAATCTCAAGTGCTTGATCATAATCTTGATCACGGGCGAAAATTAGCTCAAAAATTAAAGTTCTCAGAATTGCACCAAACCTGAATGAAAGCGACTGGCCCGTCGCAAAGAATTTGACGCAACTTGTTTCATTGAAAACTGAGTTCATATGAAGGAGTTATTGTTTGTTGATCGTCGTTCGCCCAATGGGACTGTGACAAACGTCACTGTGAGATTCGTGAGTTTGGTTTGTGAAGGTAAAAAAGTCACCCAATCTCCTCCAAGGTTAAGTTTGAGTTCATTAATTTTTATATGGTGGAATTATTTTTAACTAATTAATAAAGTTATATATATATATATATATATATATTATTAATTATACTAATTTTAAAAACTCTATTATATTATTTAAAAATCGACATATAGCATTTTTAAAAGTTATTTAAAACCCAAAAGCCATAGTTTGAATATATGTTGGCAAAGTTTAATATTGGAGGCATACATTATATGGTTTAAATCATATGGTAAATACGTGGGCAAACAAATTAAACGAAGGTCCGACATATTTTAATGTGGTGGCAAGTATTAAGGTTCGTTGGCATTTAAATTCCATATGGATCGTTGGCATATATGAGTCATTGGCACATTATATGGTTCGTAATCGTAATACATCAAAGTTTTGAAATTGGGTATTTGACGATGGCTTATATGGAAAAAAAATATATGGTAAGTTCAGATGGAAGGTTGGAATGGGTGATATAAAACACGTTGCAAAATAACGATTGGAGGGGTCGAGGTCAGGTTTGAACCCGTGACCTCTCCCCAATCACTCCAACGACGTACCAATATGCCCAAACCAAGTGACCTCCCCCCAATCACTCCAATGACGTACCAATATGCCCAAACCATGTTTCTTGGAAAGCTATGTGCGAAAATACCATTTGACTGCAAGTAAGTTTCGGTGGCGGGAATGGATGGGGCCAACCCTCTTCCAGATGACCAAAAACAATGTGACCGAGCTCCAAAACTCCACCATAAACACAGATTTTAAGCACGTTCTTATCCATCTAATGACGGGATTAGCCTTATCCATCTAGTGGTGCTTTTGGTAGAGTTAATATTTTCGGAGATTCCACCAAACTTGTTGGATTTAACTCTATTTTTCCATATTTTGAGGAGAAATTGGGGGAATGTTTGTTTTTGCCATAACTTAGTCAATTTTCGACCCAATTGAGCTCAAAACGAGTCATTCTTGGCTAATTGACATGCTATGAATACATTGGAATAGATTATAGAGGCAATGGAGCTCCTCTACAGGTGTTTTTGGTCACTTGAAGAATTTTGAAGTCGAGGGCCACCAGGAGGGAAGGCAATGCCCAAATGAGTTGAAGGAAAAATTTCAGTGAGTGAATAGTCAATTTTTTATTTATTTGATGCTCTAAACATAGTGCTACAGTTTATAGAGGTTTTGGAGCACATCTTGAGGTTATTTTGTCACTTTGGAGATTAAATAAGCCCATCGCCATCGGGATTGGAGATCAAGCCTAGAGGAGATGTGAACCAAATTCAGAGATTGAATAATCAATTTAGGGGTATTTGAGTGTTATGAAGCCAATGGAACAGTCAAAAAATCCATTGGAGAAATACGTCTGCTTATAATCAGACATCTTACTCTTAATCCTAATAGGTTCTAGCTAGTTAAAGCAGGTCCATGGAAATGTAGCCGATGAGGGGTGAACTCCATTATCATCCATTGTGTTATTTGATTGATGTGAGTTTTGTTTCTGCATTTCATTTTCTGTATATGAGCCTTTAATTTTTAATTAACTCATAATTTTATCATCAAAGACACATGAAACTACACACATAAACCCCTTCACCAATGGTTAACATGAGACGATCCTCAAACACGTTTTTAATACTGATGAGGGAGTTTGCATCGCAATGACAAGGGATTTTGCATAGAAATAATATGTTTTCCCATATTCATATCAAGTTGGTATCAGAGAAAAATTTCAACTCATTTTAGCCAAGGTTAGCTAAGTCGTCTATAGCTATTGGTTGTTGAATTTGTGCAAGGAGAATTTAATAGTTTGCCAAATTTATGTGTGAAGGAGAAGGTCAAGATTGAGACTTCGGATTCTGAAAACATAGCAAAGAATATTTTTATGTATTGCAAGGTTTGATGGCATCTTCATTAAGTGATTCTTCTAGTATATCTTCCTTACAAAAACTCTTTGATAAAGAGATGTTTCATAAACTCTGCATCACGATTGATAGGATGTAAGAGAAGTATGAAGATAAGAGGAAGAGAAAAATACTTCAAGAGAAGTTGATTGCTATGAAAGAGGAGAAGCAAGAGCTTCTTGAAAATTTGCATGAGATGGAGACTCAAAACCATATTGCAAATGAGAAACTTGAAAAGATAAATGAGATGGAGACTCAGCTCCATATTGCCAAGGAAGCCTTAGGCAAGCATGTGCTTGAAAAAGAGGTATGCAATTCAATTTTATCTTCAATTTCCTCTCGAGATGAATGTGTAGGTGATTTTGAAATATGCACTAGAGAAATACTGTCCAAATTATGGATAAATATGGGTTATGAAGGTAAAGGATTAGGAAAACATGCACAAGGCATAGTTGAGCCAATTGTTGTTGAGGAAAGGCCTAAGGATTTGGGTCTTGGTTATGAAAAACATGATGGAGAAAGCTCTAAAGCCAAGAAGGCAAATAAAAGTGTTCTAAGAAGGACTTTCATTTCATGTTCATTACCTCAAGCTTTTGAAGATTCTGTTCATGATGAATGCAACAAATTTGCATCCACTTTGCAAGAAGGTGCTCATAAGCATACAACTAATGAGAATGGCGAACAAGAGGATGTTGAAAGCTCTACAATCATTAAATGCATTGTTGGTATTCCGAAGAGAGCCACTACCTCATCAAATTCACCTCCTTAAGAAGGCAATAAAGGTGTATAAATCTTCTTTTAGTCAGGTTACTTTTGATTATGATAAGCATGGAAAATTCTCACATAATATTTGGAGAACGTTTTCATGTTGCTTTTCTAGTTTGGATAACCATAGTGGAAGAATATATCCATGCACAGGAAACTTTTGAAGCAAAGGAGGCAGATAGAAAAAGAAAAACCAAACTATGTTGAAAATAAGAGGCAATTGTTCTGCACTCGTTTCCATAAGCAAGGTCATCTTGTAGATAATTGTTGGACTTTGAATCCAGCAATTCATCCATGACATTTGAAGAAGGTGGAGAAAGAAAATGGAAAGAATGGAAAAGAATATTCCATAATTGATGTCGGTCAACATGATTCACATGATGAAGTGCGTCTGAAAGAAGTGCCACTGAAATGGTTTTTTATATTACATTGCAAGTTGCATGTTTACGCCAAGAAGGTGATTGAAAGTAGAGTATGTTGACTCACTTTATTGCAGAAAAGTTTGCTCATTTCAGCTTTAAGTACCTGTACATATGAATGGAATTCTTGTACTTATGATTGTACTTGTGAGTGAGTTGCGGAATCATATACATGCATGAGAGTTTGTGTGTATGAACAGCGGAATTTTGATGGTTTCATTGTGCTTGAACATGCATGAGTAATTGAGTTTTGTTGGTCGATTTCTATGTTTCACATGCATGATGTCAACTAGAGAGTGTTGATCATTTACACATGCATGAGTGTCTACTTTTGTTTATTATGTGTTGCATGCATGTCATATCGACTTGGAAGAGTTGATTTTGTCTCCAAGGATGAAGATGAGATGTTGACGGAGTGTTTCATGATGTGAAATTTTTTTTTTGGGGGAAAAGAATCGTCAAGTTTTACACATGCTTATGCTTGACTTGAGAGTCATTTGCTTGAAGAGGAATGTTTTTGTCGACTTTTTTTTGGTCGATAAGTTTTGACACCAAGATGTGAGAGTACATTGTGATGTTCACATGATGTGAAAATTGTTGCTTTGAAGGAGCAAGATGATATGTCGTCAAGTTATGTTTCTTGCATGTGTGTTTGTGACAATACGTCAAAGAAATTCTGCAGCCATTGATGTGTTGACACCAATAAGAGAAGAATATGGTGAAGGCATTCTTCCAGATGTGGAATTTGGAACCGTGGAGGTAAAATAATGGTCATTTATTTTCTTATTTTTCCTGATTTTGGGACTCATTATTGTAGTTCACTCATTGTGGAAAGGAGGGACATGATTCTCAGTGGCAAGGCACAGAGGAATCGATTTGGTACAACAAAAGTGTTATATCAGCAAGCAGCCAACAAGTGTTGGATTGGGTCAACAGCAAAAGGATAACATTGGTTGAGGAGCCAAGCCATTTGCAAGGCAAGGCAAGGTATGTCAGTGGACAAGAGGTTGTTAAAATGATTTATTCAAGTAGAATCAAGATAATATAACTTAGGAAACAAAGGAGTTTTCAACACTCATGAAATAACCAAATTTTGTGGGTCCAAAAGCATGTTAGTGGGAAGGGTGATCAGAATCTGGATCAGGGGCAAAAATTAGCTCAAAAATGAAAGTGCTTAGAATTCCACCAAACCATAATGAAAGTGACCGGCACATTGCGAGGAATCCAATGAAACTCATTTCGTTTAAAACCGATTTCGGATGAATGAGTTATGGTCTGTTGATCATCGTTCAGAATAGACAAATTTAAAAAAAAATATTGCAGAATAGGTACAACTCATGACATCGCAGTCTAGTCAGCATGCATATAATATTCATTATTTTTTAGCCCAATGGGACTGTGACAAGTGTCACTGTGGGATTCACAAGTTTGGTTTGTGAAGGTAAAAAAATCGTCCAATGTCCTCCAAGGTTGAATTTGGGTTCATTAATTTTTATGTGATGGAATTATTTTAATTAATTACTAAAGTTGGACTAATATATATATATATATATATATATATATATATATTATATTTTTTATTAATCATACAATATGTTATTATAAATATATATATTATTAATTATATTAATTTTAAAAAATTTATTATATTATTTAAAAATCCACATATATCATTTTTAAAAGTTATTGAAAACCCAAAATTCATAGTTTGAAAATACATTGGAAAAGCTTAATATTGGAGGCATATATTATGTGGTTTATACCATATGGTAAAGACGCGAGCAAACGAACTAAATGGATGTCCGACATATTTTAATGTGGTGGCAAGTATTAAGGTTCGTTGGCATTTAAATTCCATATGGAGCATTGGCATATATGAGTTGTTGGCACATATTATATTGTTCGTAATCGCAATACATCAAAGATTTGAAATAGTGTATTTAATGGTGGCTTATATGGGAAACAATATATGGTAAGTTTGGATGGCAGGTAGGAATGTGTGGTATAAAACGCGTTGCAAAATAATGATTGAAGGGGTTGAGGTTAGGTTTGAACCCATGACCTCCCCCTAATCACTCCAACGGCGTACCAATACACCCAAACCATGTTCCTTAAAAACCTATGCATGGAACTACCATTTTAATGTACACAAGGTCCGATGGTGGGAACGGAGGCGGCCAACCCTCCACGTGACCAAAAATAATGTGACAGAGCTCCAAAACTCCACCATAAGCACAGATTTTAAGCACGTTTTTATCCATCTAATGATTGGATTAGCCTTAATTAATTTCCTCCTTAATTAGTGGCGCTTTTGGCAGAGTTACTAATTTTGGATATTCCACCAAACTTGTCAGAGTTAACTCTAGTTTTCTAGATTTGGGGGATAAATTCGGGGAAAGTTTCATTTTTCCATAACTGAGTCAAATTTCAACCAAATTGAGCTCATAAAGAGTAATTATTGGCTAACTGACATGCTATGAACACATTGTAATATCTTGCAGAGGCAATGGAGCTCATTTACAAGTGTTTTTGGTCACTTGAAGAATTTTGAAGCCTAGGGCCACTAGGAGGGAAGGCCATGCCCAGATCAGCTAAAGGCCAATTGCAGTGAGTGAATAGTCAATTTTTGATATATTTGATTCTTGGAACACAGTGGTATAGTTTATAGAGGCATTGGAGCACATCTGAAGCTGATTTTGTCATTTTGGAGATTAAACAAGCCCATGGTCACCGGGATTGGAGGTCAAGCCTAGAGGCGCTGTGAACCAAATTCAGAGATTGAATAGTCAATTTGGGGGTATTTGAGTTATCTGAATCCAATGGAATAGTTATAAAATCAATTGGAGCAATAATTGTGCTTGTAAACATACATTTTACTCTTAATCCCAAGAGGGCCTAGCTAGTTAAAGCAGGTCCATGGAGATGTAGGCCAGGAGGGGTGAACTCTCTCATCATATATTATGTTATGTGATTGCTGTGAATTATGTTTGTGCATTTCATTTGCTATATATGAGTTTTTAATTGTAATTAACTCATAATTTGATCATAAAAAAGACATGAAAATACACACATAAACCCCTTCACAAATGGTTAACAAGAGACAATCCTGAAACACATTTTTAATACTGATGAGGGAGATTGCATAGCAATAACAAGTTTTCCTGTATTCAGATCAGTTCTTGACAATAAAATAAAATATTTAAAATAAATTTTTTTTAAGGTAATAGCATATTGTTTTCCATTAAATTGAATATTAATAATTTAAAAGACAATGTATATTTTTCTAATTATATTTTTATGTGTGGTTAAGGAAGGTAATTCTTATCATTATTTATTAATTAAATATTAAAATAAAATATTTTAAATTTTGAGATAAAAATATAATTTTTCATTTAAATTTAATATAGATTATTAGAAAACAAATTGTGTTTTCATTGTCATTTAAATGTTATTAACTTAATGTTTTTAATTAAATTTAATATGAGTGGTTGAATATATATATATATATATATATATATATATATATATATATATATATATATATATATATATATATATATATATATATATATATATATAATTCGTAATAAATGTTATCTCCTTACTAATCAAATATTTGATGCAATCTACTTTTAATTCTCCCTAGTTTATTAGGTTAAATTATCTATCTATTTATATCTATGATTTATTTAATTTAATTTCTTGCCACATCAAAGCAATAACATCATTGTCCCATTTCAATGTGCTTTGATTGGTGATATACCTAATAATAACATATTCAAAAGGTGTGTTACAATATTATATTCTTCCTCAACACTTTCAAGCTCCTTAATGAGGTCTCCGAGGGTACATTATTTTGGTACATTATTTTAAAATGTTTGCTACATTATGATTGGTTTAAATTGGCTTTTTATTTTTAAATTACATATGGTCAAAATTTGGATCATGACTATTCAAGAAAATATGTCCTCGGCTATATTTAAGCTAAGCCCATATATATATATATATATATATATATATGTATATATATATATATATATATATATATATATATATCAAATTCAAGTCTCGTATATTACAACCACCCACATTATTTCATACAAGAAATAATCTCCCTAATGTTGGCTTCCTGTGATTTGCAACATTGGAAAGAACAAACACTGCAGCGGCCACATCAGAACCACTTTGGAATCTTAGGACCTAGCCTTCCTGGATTCAGAGAGGGATCTCTCTATGTAAGTGTTTATAGATGATATATCTTTGTTCTCTTGTTTTATGATATTAGGCTAGTTATGAAGTTCTAAGGACTTGTTTGTTTTGGTTGATTAATTGATAGGTTGACAGATCTGTGGTGTGATTAATTGAGGGGGTGTTTCAGCTGAATAGATAGACCATGAGAAAGCATTAATCCATTGGACTATGGAGTCATAAAAGGATTTAATTGTTCATCAAATCTGCAAGGGTTTGCATAGGGAAAGCTAACTATATCAAGTGGATCTCTTAGATTAGATTGTGATATGAAATAAAAATAAGTTGTGAAGGAAATAGGGCTATAGTCAGTTAAGAATCTTCTAGCTCTAATTCAAGAAGAAAAACCTTTTAGGTAACTGTTTGAGGCAAACCAAAGGAAAAGGCATACCGTAGACTTCTTTGGCTAGACTTTAATAAGAAAACCTTTAAGACAAATCCAGCAATCCTAGAATTAATTTCAGACAAAGAAAACATTTAAGATAACAATGAGAGCAATTAAAGAGAAAGCTAAACCTATCTTCTTTAACTAAACACTCAAAAGAACTTCAAAGCAACATTTTGAAGAAGATCAGAGGATAGGTCATACCATAGAATTCCCTTGTTTAGACTCTACTAAGTATACTTCAAATAAAGGCCTTAAAAAATATATTTCAAGCTACACCAAAGGACATGGTTAGCATAGACTTCTTTGGCTTGACTCTATTAAATTATTTCCAAGAAAACAAGCTAGATGGAACTAGAGAGAAATTAAGAATTCTCTGATCAGACCTTGGAGAGGAAAAAATTAAGATAAAGAAGGAAGATAGAAATAGGGTGCCAAGACAACATATCCTACTCTAAAATTTATGTTCTTTTATCAGATAAATATGGACAGAATGGAAACAAAAGAAAAATAATGACAAAGAAGAAAAGCTTCACTATTGACATAGTTCAAGAATCCTATGAACATGCTTGTATTACTGATGATCAAAACAGTTACATTACTTTGAGTATAGTAAATCTCTGCAGCTCAGAGCTTTCTCAAATCTAGCCTAGCAGTCCTCAACTAGCTCAACAATAGAAATCAGTCAAATAAACACCAAATAACCAACACTAAAAATGAAGCTTGCATGCAGTATTTATCTGCAAATGAGGAGGTGATGCTAAGCTAGGGTTTTAGATGTTATTTATTGCATAGTTAATGATTTTTTGACCTTTGAGACCATGCAAGGCCCAAGGAAAAAAATATCTGAAAGTGATTTACTGAAATAATAACTCCTAACTTAACCTCTAAGCTAATTTTGGGAAATATTTGACTTTGAGGCTTTCTCAATAACTTTACACTAACTACTGGGTAGATGAAAAATATCTCTGACTGTTTGTAATAACTGTTGATGTTTTATTGAAAGAAAACATGTTGTAGGTGGAAAAATATCCTTCTAAAGGAGTAAATGCTTGGATTTGATCATTCGAATCTATTTCTGTGTTTAATCTGCCTCTATTTTATCATTTAAACTCTATTTAGGCCTTTAAACATTGAATTTATCCTTTATCTTTCTGCCTTAGTGTCTTTTCTCTAATTCTACTTTTATCTCTGATTATTTATTAATCCTTTTGATTAACCTTTTCAACCTCTATTTTAACATTTAATCCTTTAATCTTTTCTTCTGTCTTTATCATCTTTAATTTCTGCTTTTTGGCTAACCTTTATGATTTGTCTTTTGATCTGTGATTAGCCCTTTAATCTCTATCGCTACGGTCTTCTAATTGTTTTGTCTTCTTGCGCCTGTCTCTATTTGCATTTACTATGCAGAGGGCATTCTTCTACTACTGGAGGGTTTCAACAATCATCAATGATCATTATTAATTGATGGTTTAAGCTTGATATTTTGCCTCTGGTCCCTCTAAAATAAAATAATTCCTTGGATCATCACCCAGACATTTATTTAAACGTTTTTTGGACCATTGGAATGCGTTTATGCCTTTCCGCCATTAAGCCTACACATAAAACAAATAATTAACTTGAAAACCTGTGTGGAGAGATTTTTCTACATTTATTTGGGGTTTGGAACATTGCAGAGGCGTTAATGGAGGGTCAGGGTTTCATTGCAGAGCCGCAGGGCTTTGGATATTTTGAATCAGAAGGTGGTAGAGAGTTTTGGCGAGAAGGGAGGAAATGGTTTTCAGGAGCGGAGAGGTGGTTTTCGCGCAGATGGAGGGGTGGTAACGGTTTTGGGAGTAGGTGTGTGATTCCATACAACACTTGACGTGTGGCGGAAGGGACCTGGGTGAATACTGCTAATTTTTCATTGTCGGGGTTTATTTAACCCCTATGCCACTATATTTGTGACGAGCACAATTAACTGTTAGATCTCATTGGATGACATCAACGGTGGTCGCAAGCTTGGGGAGTGGTAGGTAAAACAAACATGAGTGGGGTCCAGGGACAGATGGCGAAGTCTGAATGGGGCACGAGGTTTAGTGTAAAGTGGGGCTCGGGATTAAGAAAACAAGTGAATGTGCCCCATTTATAAGGTAAAAAGAAGGGTTTGTGAAGGGTTTTTTAACAAAGGAAGAGGACTTAAAAATAATTAAAATGGGGGAATATGAAGGGTTAGGGTAAAAAATTTAGAGAATTCTGGTTTTTATTTTAAAATAAACAGAGTATAATTTAAATTAAAAGGGTCCCAAAAGGTTAATATTTAGACATAAAACAATGTAAAAAGTAATTTTTAAATTGTTTTAGTGTATATAAGGAGAAATGGTGATGAGAGGGTTTTGAAGGATTTTTAGGGAGGAAAGTGGGTTTTTACTGGAGGAAATGAGAGAATGAGAGTTTAGGTAGGGAGAGAGAAAGGAAAATGAGACACACAAGCCAAAAATGAGTCCTTTAAGAGTAGTAAGGTGACTTTTGAAAGGACAAAGATGAAATATAGTGAAAAATACTTGTTGAGGATAATAAATGCAATGATATTTCTAAAGATAGCTCATAGGAAAAGAATGTTATCATTAGCTGCTTGTGGAAAATCAATAGTCACCTAGTGAACTATGTAGAATACAGGAGGATAACAATGGCTCCAGCTGGGGAGGGAAGCCCCTTTAGGAGGTGTCAAGAACCTCAGAGATCAAAAATATGGAATTTGTTAAACTAGTGCCTTGATTTGCAGTTGACAGATTCCTCTCTCTTCAATTTCTCATTTGTTGTTGTTCTTTTGAAGTTGTAATCTCTGAAATCTGAAAAACAGATTACTTCAACTCAACTCTACCTACCAATCATAATTTTCCTAGCATCTTTTCTTCATTTGGGTGCATTTGGATTAGCAAACCCTTGACATTATTTTTCTTTTAAAAACAGGGAACTATCTACTTCTACACTTATATCATCCAAAGGCTCAGATTACACCGATGAGCTCTCTTATTCCCTACCTAGTCTACTTATCTATCAAGATTAAATAGTTTGACATATTTTCATTCTCTAATCTATTAACATGAAATTGAAAGTAAGACCAAATCAAGATTAAGTAGTTTGATTTGTCATATATTGTGGCATTTTGTACAAGCTGCACACAGATTTATTTTTGCAAAAAGTAAAACTTAAGAACTTTGAGGGTTGTAATTTGGAATTTTTTATGCATCCCTCTCTTTCTCTTAGGTTCAATTTTGATCATTGGAACCAATATATTTTCCTAATTTAATATACTGATAAGCCAATTCTAAACAGTTTGGCAAATCTTCATTCACTAACCTATCAGTAGAAATTTAAAAACTTGTTCAATCATGATTAGGTTGTATGACTGAACAGGACTTCTTTCCTCAAAATAGTGGCATTTGGACTTCCACACTTTCAAAAATCTTCCTTTTGGTATTGGGCTTTACCTTTTTCTTTTTTATCTACCCTCTTTTCTTCTTTTCTCTGTTTTTCTGTTTCATTTTTCTGAGTTTTTATTCAAGCAATGTTATGTACAATGAACAAATCTTTAAACTAAGAACATCAAAAAAAGTAGTTCTTGAGCATCCTACCATTGACAGGACCTCCAAACAATTCTGTTCCATCCATCTCCTATAAAAAAAATTCATTCTTACCTCTTAAAAAATGGATGATGTATGGTCCTTTCCATAGATATTCAACTTTTCCATGCTTTCCCTTGTCTTCTCTTCTTGAGTCCCACTTTAGCACTTTGTCACTAAAGTTAAAATAATTTTCCTTGGTTCTCTTATCAAACAACTTCTTGATCTTTTCATGTACTTGCTATGTTCTATTATATACTTCTTCTCTGGTTTACTGCAACTGGACAGTCTAGTTTATTCCTCTTAGCATGTAAATTTCTTTAGACTGTACTTCTTGGATAAGTTTCATGACTGGCACTCCTAAAATTGTTAGAAAAATTACATTCACTCCATACACTAGCTGATAGGGAGACATTCCAATTGATTTTTTATTTATTTACCTATCTTCCCATAGTGCATGTACTAGTTTGTTGTGCCATGACTTATTTTTCTCTTCCAACAAATTTTTGATGATGTTCACCAAACTTTCATTTGAGGATTCTACCAAACCATTACCTTGAGGGAAATAAGCTGTAGAATGGCCCAATGTGATATGATATTTGTGGTATAAATCCACCATTTTCTTGGATCTAAAAGCAGCAACATTGTCAGAAATAATCTTTCTAGGACAGCCAAATCTAGACAAACTGTGGTTTTCAAGGAATTTGAAGATTACAAAGTCTGTGGCAGTCCTAGAAGGGATGGCCTCTATCCATTTTTTAAAGTAATAAGCTGCAGTGAGGATCCATTTGTGTTGGGCAGATGAGGCAGGATGGATTTCCCCAATAAAGTCTAGACCCAATTGTTGAAAAGGAGCTTCAACAAAGATAGGATGCAAAGGTAATAGGAGAAGTTTTCTTTTTCCTTCAAAGGTTTGGCACTTATGACACACAATTACCATTTTATGGATGTCTTGAAAGGGGGTGGGCGAATAGTAGCCAGCTCTAAGGATTTTATTGACAGTATTTTTCCAATAGAGGTGGCCTCCACATTCTCCTTCATGGAACTAATGCTTGATCTAATCTGCATCATTCTCAGGCAAACATTTAAGAAATATACCACTAGAATTTTTCCAATATAAATTTTTATCTATAATGCAGTAGTTTACAACCTTCAACTTTAAGAATCTAGCCTTTGTTTTTGACAAACCAAGAGGAACATTAAGATTAAAGAGCACATATAAAATATCAGCATACCAAGATGAATTCAGAAATGATTCTTCAATGGGTGGAGTTGCCAACTCCTCCTGTTCATCTAATGCATCAATCATAGTCATGTCCAGTGCTTGAAAGTTTGTTTCAACCATGATTTTAGCCAGTCCTTGTCCTTTGATTAGTTTAGTGGGCTTGATTTCTAGATCATATTCTAATATAACATCAATCCACTTACCCCTATTTCCATCAAGATCTTGTGTGAGTAAGTCTTTTACCACTGAGTGAGGTATAAATGCAATGATGTGTGAGTGCAGAATGTAAATTCTTAAATCTTTCAATGCCTTGATTAAGGCAAAAGCTTTTTTTTCTATTATGTTGTATTTCAGATGTGTATCTCTTAATGCCTTGCTAAAAAATGCAATGGGCTGCTGTTATCCCTTTATGTTTCTCTGTAGTAGGACAACAACAACTATATGTTCTGATGCAAAGGAGAAGATGAAGAAATCTTTGGTAAAATCAGGGTTGATTAGAACTGGTGTTTGGGAGGGTTCTTGTTTTACCAGTTCAAAGGATTTCTTTTCTTCTATGGTCCATTTGACTCCTATCTCTCTTTTCAGCATGTTTGTAATGTTTCTTAGGAGTTCTGCAAGGTTTGGTATGAACCTTCTTAAGAATTTATCTTTCCAATGAAAGATTGCAGCTCTTTGATATTTCTATGATCATTGACTTGAGATATTCCTTCAATCCTTTTTGGGTCAATCTTTATCCCTTATTTAGATATGACATGGCCCAAACATTTTACTTCTTGAAGGCCAACCAATGTTTTCTTGGGATTCAAAGACAAACCATACTTTCTACATTTTTCAAAGACTTTTCTTAAGTGAGCTAGGTGTTCTTCATCTGTTTTTGAATAGACTGTTATGTCATCAAGGTAAATCACAATGAAGTAGCCTATCTCTTCTGAGAAATAAATTTCCATGGCTCTTTGAAAGGTGGCACTAGCATTCATTAACCCAAAAGGCATTTTCACATACATGAAAGTGCCCCGGGGTGTAATAAAATTTGTCTTGTGTTGATCATTTTGGTGTACCAGCACCTGATTGTATCTTGAAAATCCATCTAGCAAAGAAATTATTTTATACCCTACTACCCTTTGTAAGATGTGATCCATTTTTGGTAAAGGGTAATTGTCCTTTAAGGATGCTTTATTTAAATTTCTGAAGTCTATACATAGCCTAATTTCTCCTGTTTTCTTCCTCACTGGTACAATATTTGAAACCCATTCTGAGTATCTCAGAGGGACTATTATTCCAGCTTCATAAATTTTCTTAATTTCTTTCTCAACCACGGGCAGTTGCACAGGGTTTATTCTGCACAATTTCTTTTTAAAGGGCTTCTGGTTTTCTTTGAGGGGTATATTATGCTGAATTATCTCTATATCATATGACTTTTGATCTTCATAACTCTAAGCAAAAACATCAGTAAATTCTCTAAAAAGCTCAAGATATTTCTGTTTTATATGAGCTGGCAGTGTTATAGACAATTCTATAATTTTAGGCTTTTGTTCACTGTCTATATTGCATTTTTCTATTTCATTTTCAGTGGATTCCATCTTTGGCTTATTAGTAACATCATTGAAGTCAAAAAATCCCTCTAGAGGCACCAATCCTTTTGGAAAATTATCATTATTAGACTGCAGCACTTCAAAGTCTTATTTTTCTAAATTAGAGCACAACTCTATTTTATGTATGTGTTCTTTTATTAACAGATTTATACCAGTAGTGTCAGGAGGTTCTTCTTTGTGAGATTGTTCCCTAGCAGGGTAGTCTTCTTCATACTCTGAGTCTAATTTTGGCATTTCAAACCCATTTCTGGACTGCATGAAATCTTCTATCTGTTTATTTCCTTCAAAAACTTGCCAGTATTTTATGTTGTCTGCTACTGCTGGCCTATATTTGACTTGGACTATGTATTGCTTGTTTTCATAAGGCTTTTGACATGTGCTAGCAGCAAATGCTGGACCATTGGCAAGAATGTTTTGGTTTCTAGGGACAAACATAATCTCATATTCTGTGAATGTTTTCAAGAGGTCAATAGCATCATCCCTATATGCTTTTAATCTGGGATGTTTGGCTGTGTATTATCCATTTATCTACCTAATGACTAAATCTAAATCTCTATGGACAAGTATCCTCTTGGCTCCTAGTTTCTTCAGGAATTATAGTCCTAAGAGGAGTGCCTTATATTCAACTATGTTATTTGTGCATTGAAATTTTAGCTTGTATGAGTGACCTTTTGCATGATTGTTTTCTATGTTATGCACCCATATGCCTGCTCCTGAACTAGTTTTGCTACAAGAACCATGAAAGCTCATACTCCAAAGAGGTTCAATTTCAGATTTGTCATTAAGGTCATTATGGTCCCCATTATGTTGTTTATAGTGGCTGCCACCATGTTGTTTATCAATGTTTTGTTCCCTATGGTTTCCACTATGTTTGTTGTCATTTTGTTTTTCATGATCACCACTATGTTGATGGTTGCTTTGTTCCCTATGGTTTCCACTATGTTTTCTATAATATTCTTTTTGGGAAAACTATTTTGACTGTTCCTCCTCTTTTTCCTCTTTTTCTGCTATTGTTTTCTCATTTTCTGTCACTTGTTCATTAAGGTTTTCATCATTATAAAGGTTGAATGAATCAAGGTCCATGTGAATATAATAAAGAGGGGAGTTATCTGGCTTTTCTTGACTGCTAACCATATATTACATGTGAGTTTCCCTATACAGTCTTCTTGGTTGACTAAAGACAGGGATGGTAGTATAAGTCATGTCCATTTGTAGGATACCTTGGATTTTAGCACCCCATGATCTCGAAAAGAGCATGCCATATTTAGGAGGAATATCAGCCACTACAATATCCATTTCTAGGCTTTCGGCTCATATTTGTGCCAAGTTGACACATAGATCTTTGATTAGGCCTAGACATTTAACTCTGCTGGAATCAAAAGAGTATAAATCTTTGTATGGTATAGTTATTTCAAGGCCTAGTATTTCCATCACTACTTTTGGCATAAGGTTGTGTGAAGCATCGAAGTCTAACATGGCATTATGGAGAATTTTGTCATGAATTTTCAAACTGATATAAAATGGAGGAACACCTCCCTCTTGAAATTTTCCTTCTACTTCTGGTCCAAACAGAAGTTCAGGCTTGTCATCATTTAAGTTTACAAAATCAACATTCTCTCCTATGTTTAAAGATTTCAAAAGTTGAGATCTATATAAACCTTGAGTGACTAAGTCAGTAAGAGGAATAGAGATTTTAATCTTGGAAATTTCATTCTCTATACTGAAAGGTGTCTGAGTTTTGGAAATGTTCAGATCAGCCTTTTAAGATACTATTTTCACAACAATTTCAGCTTGTTGGTTTTGATTAAGAACAACAATTAAAACAGTTTTATTAGGACCACTCGCTGAGTTGCTAGTGTTGCTTGGGTCACCACTTTTTTTGAGACTAGGTTGGTTGTTTTTACCTCTATTTGTATCAGAACTTTCAGCCACTATGTTTGAATTTTCTGTTGTCTTTTTAGAAATGTTTTCAGGGTTCCTTTTAGCAGAGATTTCAGAGGTATTTATTTTGGGAGTGTCTTGGTTTTTCTTTCTTCTGAGGTCATACTATCTGTGTACTTCCATGATGGAATTTTCAAAGCCTTTTTTGTTGTCTTCAGATTGTAGGATTTCTTCCTCATATTGATTTGGGGAGAACATGCCTTATTCTTCCTCTATAAGGAAAACAATATCCTCATTATTTACTCGCATTAGATTTATGTTATTTTCCTATGTTTCTTCAACTATTCCCTCATCCTCATTGGCATAGTTTTCTTGGAAAGGAGGTCTGATTTGATGATCAAGACCTCTTTGTCTAATTTGAGGGGGTTTTTTCTAAAGTTATGGTTTTGGTTCTGATTTTGATTTCTGTTTTGAGGAGCTTTTTGGTTTTCTCTAGGATAAGCTCTCTCATTCAAGTTGATTCACTCCATCATCCTTTCCATTGTCCTAACTAGGTTATCAATTTTAGCATCAGATGTGGAGGCCATAGTTTCCTCATTGTATGTAACCTTCTTCTCTGCTCTCAATTTAGCCCTTTTAGAAATTAGGTTGGCTTCTACACTTACTGCTCCCCTTTGCATGTATTCTAAGGTAAGGGGGTCTCCTTCTCTTAATTTATAAGACATGTCCAGATCAAATCCATTTGGAAATTTTACTAGGGCTAGGCCTTGTGGGGATTTCATGTGGGGAGGGAGTGAATTATGTACACTATTGAACCTAGTGCAGTAGTCTTGGACACTCTCTCCAACATTTCTCTTAAGGTTATCATACTCTGACAATATTTCAAGAGGATTTTTCTTAGTCTCCCACTTGTTTATGAATTTTTGATAAAGGGAAGGGAGATCATGAATGCTATTAGGAGTTAAGTTATTGAAGTATTTGTTTGCTTCTCCTCCTAAACTTTGGGAAAAAGTTTTCCTCTTTATAGTCTCCTCTTCTATTTCTTGGTAGTTAAAAGCATCATTCATTTTCCCTACATGTTGTTGGGCAGTGGTAGAATCAGTTCCATTAAAGTGAGGGATTTTGGATTGATAGTCATGTGGCATAGGTAGTAAAGGTTGTGTTAGTACCAGAGGGGCATACCATGTTGCCATGATAAGCGGTAATGGAACCCAAGGAGGATCTATTAGAGGAGGGTTTATGAGTGGAGGTGGAGGATGAAATGGAGTGGTTTGCACAGTGGATGTATGAGTGGGGGTAGAAGATGTACTTGGAACAGCTAGCTGATTTTGAGCAGATTTGGAATGAAAGGAGTCAAAGTGTTGGAGAAGATGAAAATCAGGAGGAGTGGAAGGAGAGGCTTCTCTACTAGGACTATATTGTAAGCTTGTAGCTCAAGGTTTATCTGGTCTATCCAAATTTGAGACTTACTTCTGAATAGGTTTCTTCTATGGTGTAAGTCAAGTTGGGTATCTTGCAAGGATGTAAGGTTTTCAGGAACAGAACTTGCTTTGTGGATTGGTCTACCAAAAGTTGGATTTTTAGATCTAGGAGACTTCCTAAGGATGCTTTCACGATTTTCAACTATTTCAGGAGGATTTGGATCAGTATGAGATCTGGTATAGATTCTTCAAGAAGCCAGAATTGGAACCCAAAAACCAGAGAGGTTAAGAGTTTATGACAGTCTTAAAGGAAAAACCTATATGTGAAATAAATAGTTAACCCACAAAGTATTATTGACTGAGTTTTGTTTATGTTTAATGATAAAATAATTTTCCCAGTGGAGTCTATGAAAAACCAATGGAGTCAGCAGGCCTATTGAAAATCAGTGTAGTGACCAGGTGGAGGATTTTTACTTGTTTTATGGCTGGCTGTTGTCCACCATCAGCAACGAGGAACCATTGTTGGCTAACACTTAATTAATCTAAGTTAAAAATTAGGTTTTCTGAGTTTTGAGTGAATTTAAGCTGTTTATTACTCAGTAATCCCCAGTATGGTTTCCACTATGTTGGCTCCCTGTGATTTTCAAGATTGGAAAGAACAAACACGACAGGGACCACATCAGAACCACTTTAGAATCATAGGACCTAGCCTTCCTGGATTCAGAGAGGGATCTCTCTATGTAAGTGTTTATAGATGATATATCTTTGTGCTCTTGTTTTATGATATCAGACTAGTTATGAAGTTCTAAGGACTTGTTTGTTTTGGCTAATTAACTGATAGGTTGATAGATCTGTGGAGTGATTAATTGAGGGGGCGTTTCAGCTGAATAGATAGACCATGAGAAAACATTAATCCATTAGGATATGGAGTCATAAAATGATTTAATTGTTCATCAACTCTGCAAGGGTTTTCATAGGGAAAGCTAGCTATATCAAGTGGATCTCTTAGATTAGATTGTGATATTAAATAACAATAAGTTGTGAAGGCCGCAGAGCTATAGTCAATTAACAATCTTCTAGCTCTACTTCAACAAGAAAATCATTTTAGGTAACTGTTTGAGGCAAACCAAAGGACAGGGCATACCATAGACTTCTTTGGCTAGACTTTAATAAGAAAACCTTTAAGACGACAATTCAACAATCCTAGAATTACTTTCAGACAAAGAAAACATTTAAGATAACAATGAGAGAAGTTAAAGAGAAAGCTAAACCTATCTTCTTTAACTAAACACTCAAAAGACATTCAAAGCAACATTTTAAGGTAGACCAGAGGATAGGGCATACCATAGACTTCCCTGGTTTAGGCTCTACTAATTATACTTCAAAGAAAGGCCTTAAAAACAATATTTCAAGCTAAACCAAAGGACATGGCATACCATAGACTTCTTTGGCTTGACTCTATTAAATTATTTCCAAGACAAAAAGCTAGATGGAACCAGAGAGAAATTAGGAATTCTCTGATCAGACCTTGCAGAAGAAAACATGAAGATAAAGAATGTAGACAAAAATAGGGTGCCAAGAGAGAATATCCTACTCTAAAATTTCTATTCTTTTATTAGAGAAATATGGACAGAATGGAAAACAGAAGAAAAACAATGAAAAATAATAAAAACTTCACCATTAACATAGCTCAAGAATCATGTGAACGTGCTTGTATTACTAATGATCAAAACAGTTACATTTCTTTGGGGACAGTAAATCTTTGCAACTCATAGATTTATCAAATCTAGCCTAGCAATCCTCAACTAGCTCAGCAACAAAAATCAGTCAAATAACCACCAACTAACAAACACTAAAAATGAATCTTGCATGCAGTATTTATCAACAAATGAGGAGGTTATTCTAAGCTAGGGTTTTAGATGTTATTTATTACAGAGTTAATGAGTTTTTTACCTTTGAGACCATGCAAGGCCCAAGGCAAAAATATCTGAGAGTGATTTACTGAAAT
This sequence comes from Pinus albicaulis, assembly GCA_034641835.2. Taxonomy (NCBI): domain Eukaryota; kingdom Viridiplantae; phylum Streptophyta; class Pinopsida; order Pinales; family Pinaceae; genus Pinus; species Pinus albicaulis. The sequence continues at coordinate 1,472,663,455 of CM076582.1, forward strand.
AATAACTCCTAACTTAACTTCTGAGCTAATTTTGGGAAATATCTGACTTTAAGTCTTTTTCAACAACTTTACAATAACTCTTGGCTAGATGAAAAATATCTCTAATTGTTTGTAATAATTGTTGATGTTTTATTGAAAGAAAACATGTTGTAGGTGGCAAAATTTCTTTCTGAAGGAGTAAATGCTTGGATTTTATCATTCGAATATGATTTTGTGTTTAATCTACCTATGTTTTATCATTTAAACTTTGTTTAGGCCTTTAAAATTTGGATTTATCCTTTATCTATCTACCTCACTGTCTTTTCTCTAATTTTGCTTTCATCTCTTATTATTTATTAATCCTTTTGATTAACATTTTCAACATCTATTTTAACCTTTAATCCATTAATATTTTCCTTTGTCTTTATCGTCTTTAATTTATTCTTTTTGGCTAACCTTTATGATTTTTCTTTTGATCTATGATTAGTCCTTTAATCTTCATCGTTGCGGTCTTCTAATTGTTTTGTATTCCTATGCCAGACTCTGATTGTGTTTACTGTGCATAGGGAATTCTTCTGGTGTTGGAGGGTTTGATTAATAATCAATGATCATGATTCATTGACGGTCTAAGTTTGATATTTTGCCTCTGGCCCCTTTAAAATAAAACAAATCCCTAGATCATCACCAAGACATTTATTTAAATATTTTTTAGACCATTGGAATATGTTTATGCCTTTACACCATTAAACTTGCACATAAAACAAATAATTAACTTGAAAAATTGCGTGGAGAGCTTTTTCTGCATTTATTTGGGGTTTGGAGCATTGAAGAGGAGTTAATGAAGGGTTGGGGTTTCATTACAGAGCCGCAGGGCTCTGGATATTTTGAATCAGAAGGTGGTAGAGAGTTTTGGCGCAAAGTGAGGAAGTGATTTTCGGGAGTGGAGAGGTGGTTTTCGCGTAGATGGAGGGGTGGAAACGGTTTTGGGAGTGGGCATGCAATTCCATACAGCACTTAATGCGTGGTGGATGGGACCTGGGTGAATAACACTTATTTCTCATGGTCGGGGTTTTTTTAACCCCCGCGGCACTATATTTGCGACGAGCGCAGTCAACCGTTATATCTCATGGGATGAGATCAACGGTGGTCATAAGCTTTGGGAGTGGCGGGTAAAACAAACGGGAGTGGGGTCTAGGGACAGATCGCGGAATCTGAATGGGGCGTGATGTTTAGTGTAAAGCGAGGCCCGGGGTTAAGAAAACAAGAGAATGCGCTCGATTTATAAGGTAAAAAGAAGGGTTTGTGAAGGGTTTTTTAACAAAGGTAGATGACTTAAAAATAATTAAAATGGGGGATTTAATTTAAATATAAAGGGTCGGGGTAAAAACTTTAGAGAAGTTGGGTTTTTATTTTAAAATAAATGGAGTTTAATTTAAATCAAAAGGGTCCCGAAAGGTTAATATTTATACATAAAACAATGTAAAAATTAGTTTTTACATTGTTTTAGTGTATATAAGGAGAAATGGTGATGAGAGGGCTTTGAAGGATTTTTAGAGAGGAAAGAGGGTTTTTAGTGGAGGAAATGAGTGAATGAGACTTCAGGTAGGGAGAGAGAAAGGAAAATGAGACAGACAAGCCCAAAATGAGTCCTTTAAGAGTAGCAGGGTGACTTTTGAAAGGGCAGGGATGAAATATAGTGAAAAACACTTGTTGAGGATAATGAAGGCAACGATATTTCTAAAGATAGTTGATAGGCAAAGAATTCTGTCTTTAGCTTCTTGTGGGAAATCAATATTCACCTAGTGAACTCTGTAGAATACAGGAGGATAACACCTAATATCATTTTTATCATATTTTTATTTTTATTTTTATTTTTTAAACTACTTCCGTGTCATCATGTCTTCCCATCAATACCACTCATCCTTGTCATCCTTTAAACATGTATCCTTTTCATAGCTATACAATCCATTTTTTCCATATTTGAAAAAGTTGACTATGTCAATGTAATTATTATGTTGTACAAAAAATCAAAAGAAATTTGTAACACCCCACCCCACATTAACCTTCTCTTGCAATTTCATCAAGGTAAACATGAGACAAGAGTTACTATGCATGACCCAAATTCCAAGATGTCGTTATGGAAATGAGACATATCTTTTAAAACTTGTCGAAAACTTATTGTAACATTTAGGAACACTTGAGCATAACCTTAACAACATTATTCCATTATGACCTTTTACCTAAGTCTAGGCCACTCCTTGAACTAGCTCATAAGATAGCTACATGCACAAAACTCAATTCATGCGGCTATAGGTTTCCAACTGCATAGATCACCCATCCTCCTAGTGGCTATAGCCACATGCATGATCAAACATTAGTGCACTAGGGAAAGAGGATTCCTAGTTTCAAAATTTGGCTCCAAAAACTTAAGCAAACAATCATATCCTTCTACAACTCTTTCATCAACATATAGAAGTCTTCATGCACTATTCATGGCTTTGTTCCTGTGCAAGATTTGGAAATACATGATAATCATTTATAAAAACACTTTGTAGACAAAGTACCTATAGCTCATGAATTCATATATATTCACTGACTCATTAAGTCTTCTCTTAATTATCAAGAAGGCTCATTGTTCTCTCTTACCATTTGTAAAAAAAAATTTTAGCTCATGCATTCAAATATATAACCAAGAGCCTGTCAAACATGGAATGGATCCATAATAAGAGCATGTCATAAATAAGGAATATGTAATGCATGAAACCAACATTTAACTATAATAGAACCATGAGAAACTATTCAAGAAATCACACATAAAGTAAGAACTTTTTCTCATGAAACTCAATAAGAATAAATACATAATATCATATGCAAATACCAACCATGTCAAGGACTTCCATGTAGCACCTAACCATAGATTGGGCTAAACCAAATCTCTCGTTCATCCAATCTCACCTATGCTATATTCTAAGAATGAGTGTGGTATCACATGGGATAAACCAAAACATAAATAACTAGGGATTACAAAGGTTAAGCCACCTCAAACCTCAACCATAGTGATTTCACCTAAAACGATCTAGAAATCACCAAAACCAAACCAACTTAGATGCCTCCAAATTATTCACCATACCGTGAGTAATTTCCCTATCTCCACCCATCCATGAATAGTTTTAGGATAATGGAAATCTTCACCCTCGATCTTTGGGAATTTTCCTGATACCATCTCACACAGATATGAAATCTACTTGTTAACACCAAAACATCGTACACGAAAAAAGACATTATAGATTGTCCATAAAAAGGTAAAAAAAAGATTTTTCAACCAAAGACATCATGGAAATAGTAAAAATTTAAGTCTTCCTTAGTTCAAAAGAGGAAATTTTTGACCGCGCATATGAAGAAAGATGGAAATGCTAGATCGCACGACTTTTTCTTCAAAAGCCGCACAGTCAAAGGAAAGGAAAACTCAACATTCTGGGACCACTTCCCACACTCGGGGAGGGGATTCCCTAAGACGACCAGTCAAGGACAATCGAATTGAGGTCGCCTTGAAGATATGCATCCCTCAATATGGGTTCAAAAGTTTCCATATAAAAAATCCATGGGAATAGAGAAACATGAGACATTGTTATGTTGGAAAAATTTCTATCAGAGCAACACCACCTTTAATTGTTGAAGCAAAGGAAGTCAAAGCATTAGCAAGATGGCCATATTGCTTCTAAGAAGTTAAACATCTTAGTGAGAGAAGAAGAGTCCACCATTGGAGAGTCTTCAAAATTATTTTGAGAGAGAGGAGAAGCTTGCAAAGAGACGAAGGAAAGGGACCTACTTGCTGAGGATATTTGAGCACCATAGGTCAAAGGATTCTCTGCATGTGCTTTTAGTATTCTATTGTATTCTTCTACCACCACTAGTCAGTAAAGGGAATCTTTTTTCATTATTGTGTTGAGTTGTTTGATCCATATGGATATTATTCGACATTGGCCTATTCTACTTGGTGCCCCGCCATTGTTTCTTTCAAATTTTCAGTTTCCTTAATTGTAGCACAGTTTACTATTTTTAGGGGTTTTTTCGGGTCCTGAACTTCTAGAGCCGTTTTGTGGTCGTAAACGATGTTTTTTTGGAAAAACCTGTTAGCCCCCCTATGAAATTCTTGACAAGTCAGCTGGGGGCTAGATTGTTTTGAGCCTTCAAGGAATGTCTTTCCCCTGAAAACCCATCCTCCTTGAAGTCTCTCAATTGCTGTGCCTAATACAAATCCCCCTCTGCTAGTAAATTGCTAAAAAAGGGTCTATTATTCCCTCCTTCACCCCTGCAACATACATCAATTCCCCTTCTTTCCCTTTGTCCGAATTCCCTTTATTTTACCCTCATCTAGCCTCTTTTTATCCCCCCTTATCTCCCCTTCTATTTCCCCATTTACCCCAAAATCCCCTTGAATCCTTCCCTTACTCTTTATTTCCCATTTTTCCCCTTATCGTTTCCCTTTAAACCCCTTAAAATCCATTAAAATAGGCAAAAAACCCATCTTCCAACCTTATTAAAGGCCTAGCCCCTTTACCCCAAGCCCCTTTCAAACCACTTCTCCACATGCCCGTGCGCTGGGACCAAGCGCTTAAGTCCCAGGCGCTAATCGCAATCGGAAGATTGGGCGGGTGCAGATTCCTTTGTTATAACGCAAAAGCCAGATGCGATTTGTTTAACTCGTTAAGTCTCGCGGCGTGTCCTACACCGTTGATCTTCTGCAATGATCCGACGGCGGAACGCCAATCGCAACTTTCACATCGTAACCTCCGATTGATCGCAAGCCTCCTGCTCCGACCTCCGATTGCGATCCTTCGATCGCGTTCTCCACCGTTGATTCCTCCCGCAGATCGACGGTCCAGCATTAATCGCAATTTCTTCCGTCCGTGCTCCGATTGCGATCCCTGATTGTGGTCCTGCCTCCCCGATCACATCTTGACCGTTGATCTGTCCCACCGATCCAACGGCCCTGCGCTAATCGCTCCATCGCAATCGCAAAACTCAATCGCATGGCTTGTCTCCCGCATTCCGATTGCGATGCTCCGATTTAATCCAGGCCGTCCATCCTCCCGCTGATCCGACGGTCATCGCAGCTCCCGATCCCCCGATCGCACTGTCCCTCCAATTTAACGTGAGCCGTTGATCTGGCCCTCGGATCTAACGGTCAGCGCTCAATCGCAAACCCCTCTCCGATCGCAATTGCAAACCGCTTCGTCTGACTCCCGATTGCGATCTCCCAATTCAATCTCGGACGTCCATCCTCCCCCTGATCCAACGGTCAGCGCTCAATCGCGCCCTGACCTCCGATCGCAATCACAACCCCTTCCCTCCGTCCTCCGATTTTATCTCGTCCATCCGTTTGTTTTATGATCCAACGGCTCGCGCTCTCCCCTGTCGATTGCAATAGAAAGTTTGTGAGTGTCTCCCTTTTGTGCCCCTTGCGATTGCGATCCTCCGATTGCATCTCCGCCGTCCGTCTCCTCCCGGATCTGACGGCTCAGGTTTAATCGCCCTCTGCCTCTGCTAGGTCCCACTTCATACATCCATTTCATTGCATTTCATTGCATTTCCATACGTATCCACCAAAGTCTAAAGTTTCATATGTTTCATTAAAATTTCATGTTTCATATGTATTCCGCCATGTGCATAAGTCATCCCACGGATCAATCTCCACCGTTGATCTTTGTCTCCAGGCCAGGATCTAACGGTCTGCGCTGCATATTTCTACCAAACCCTATTGTCCGTGCATTCCACCACTCCACTGCATTTTCATCGTTCGTTTACATAATAGCGTTGTTTCCGCCACCGCCGCACCACCATTTCGTTCACCCTGCGTCCATTGCTTCATCCACTGTTTTCCTCACAAGATTGTTGTGTTGTAGAGTTTCTAGAGGATGAGACCACCGCTGTTCAATGTACTACCTCAATGGCAAGCGGCGGAGTCAGGATCAAATCTAATGAGCCAGTACCATCAGGAAAGTCAAGGAATGGGGCTGTCAGGACTTACATTAAAGGAAAGTAGGGTTCAAATGCCGAAAGTCCTGTCGGCGCCATTTAAAGATCGAGCTAACTCAACGGAAACAGTAATGAAGCAGCAAGGATTTTCAGTACAGAATAGAGGGATTAGTGCATGTCAACGAAGATCTTGAGCTCTGAAACAGAGGTTTAAAGAGGCAAAGCATCATTTTGAAGACCCCGAGGATCGATCTGGAGATCCTGAACATCAATAAGAGGTAATATCAAGGTTTTCTTATCAGCAAAATGTTTTGCCATAAAGGACAGGTCTCCCATACAGTATTTATTATGCGCCGTGTCCCTGAAGAAGCTTTCCGCCCCAGCTATAGTTCAAAACAATCTAACATCTATGAGGCAGACCTCTCAGCAAGTTTTTTCATTTTGTTCAAATCACCTGGAGTACTGCAGCCAAAGGGTCAAATCATATCTGGAGCAGATATTTCTTTCACAAGGAGGGTGACAAAGATTAAATATACAACATATCAAGCGGCATGGGCCTCGGCCCTACATTCATTGTTGTGTTTAAATGTAACATTTAAAATTCACCTACCTCCTCAGTCGGTCCTCTGTGTCTCTTCTGCTATAAAGCATAGAGGGATATCATTGTAATGGTTGTTGATGCATTATCAGTGAATTGCAAGCATTTTTGTCCTCAGCCAAGTTCCCTGTGTAATGATTGTATGATAGGCTGAGAAATATGATGTATTCAGGCTGAATGTAAAAGCTTTGGGCAGTGATGTACCTGATTGGTATTGTGTTTAACATGATAAGCAGTTTTCATTGGATCCTGATCTACAGCAGTTGGTGATGTTTCCCTTATCTCTGTGTTTATTTCCATTTCATTTCATGTTCTTCTGACTGACATCTGAATGCATGACATAAGATTTACCCTTCTTAGGTACCTTATGTCCCAGCTCTCTCAGTATTTAATGTTTTCTGCTCATATGTGTATCTGAATATTGTTTTTAATTGACTAAACGAGTGTAGTGGATGATTATTGCCTGCTCTCTGATGTGCAAGTTGATAGAATCAGTGTTCAGATGTCTTTGTTAAGATTTAATTGAAAGAGGTTAGGAACATTGGGAGGTGTAAAGCCTGTCGCTGCCTCTTCATAACCTGCCCTTCCATACAAACCTTTTCAAGACCCCTCGTGTTGCCTATGGTTTTGTCCAAGCAGGCCTGGAGTTAAATTACCTTTGGCCTGATCTATAGACGGAATCAGATGGTTCTCCATCCTTCATTCTCATCCCTTAATGTTCCATCCCACCAATCAGTCTTTGAGATCCAAATGCTCTAGATGACTAGCCCAACTGAAGCTTACACATTGAACATAAGTAAATCCTTTCTTGACTCCATTGCCCAATGGCCTTAATGTTCTCTCAGTTATCTATCCTTGCCTAGCTTCCTCCTTTACCCATCCTTGTGTTATGGTGAAACCTTCCTTCCTGATTCTCTACAACCAAACTCAAACAATCAAACAAACAACCTTGAGCCTATAACTAGCCTAAAATCACAATTGAGAACTTCAAAGACATATATCCTTTGATAATCATAGAGAGATCCCTCTCTGGACCTAGGAGGGCTAGATCCTAAGGTCTGAAAGTGGTTCTATGTTGTCTCATCTTTTGGTATTTCCAGCCTTGCCAAAACATGGGAACCCCAACATAATGGCGACTCCACTGGGGAATTCTGAGTGATTTTCATCTCAAACATCCTTAGAAGCTTAGAGCTCCGGTTAGGTTGGCAGTAAAACACTTATCCTTCCTATTCCACTTACCTCTGGTGTGTTTTACCCCTTACTCTTAGACAGAGCCTGGTAAGGGCCAGGTAGCCTCCGGATCTCATACTCTTTAGGAGGTCGCACATCTGGTAAATGCCCTCCCAGTCCATCTCTGGTTAGAGTTTGCTGTGTTTGTGGGATATTCCTGAAAAGGATATTTCATCATCACTGTGGTGGACAGTGTACCCCCTAGAAACATCCTAAACCTTCCACCTGGCGACTCCATTGTTCCCAAACGAAAAGACTTTACTGGTGATCAGTAGGCCTGCTGATTACCTTGGTTTCACATAAGACTCCACTGGGAGACTAGATTCAAAACATAATGAAGGCTCCACTGGGAGACCAACCCTGAGACAACATCAACCACAGCAGAAATAACAAGTAGGGTTAAGCTGCTTGGCTAAAAATAACACTCTGGCTCACAGAACCATTCATACAAGAGCTTTCCCTGATCCAAACCCACCTGAAATAGTTGATAATCCTAAGAAAATCCTTAAAGGAACACCTGCAAATAGGAGATCAACCATTTCCAACAACATTCATAGAGCTAATTCTGCACCCGAAGATCTTGCAGCTCTATTAGACCCTTTCTTCGACCTAGACTTTCAAAACAGATTACCTAGAACTAGGTCATTTAGTGTTTAAAACCAGCCGGACCCTAGGGACAGTGAAACCCCTCCTTCCACACCACCTGATCTCCACTTTCTCTAAAACTTGGGGCTTTCTCACCCGAGATCTGCTCAACATACTTCTGCTAGTCCAAACATCCCTGTCATCCAAATACCAGCTGCTCAAGCCAACCCTATACCCCACCAGAACATCATCATGGTATCCTGGTATGCACCTCTAGTCCTACCTCAGCCTCTACTGCCCTTACCAAATGATTATCAATCAAAGATCCCGCACTTCCTTGCTAAAGAGCCTACAACAGCACAACAACATGTAGATAAAATGGAGGAATCTTTTGACTATATGGAAATTAATGATGAAACAATCAAAATGAGAATTTTCGCGCAGAGCCTGGGGGGAGAGGTTAAAAAGTGGTTTAAAAACCTACCTGCTGGTAGTATCCAAGATCTCCCTGCTTTATACCAGACTTTCATCAACAAATGGGAAACTAGAGCAAACCCTCGCTAGCTCCTAGCAGAGTACATGTCCCTTAAGAGGAACATAGGAGAGAGTGTTCACGATTACACCACTAGGTTCAACAACATTTACAACGCTCTTCCCCCACACATGAAACCTCCACAAGGAATGGCCCTGGCCAAATATCCTGATGGATTTGATGCTGACATGGCCTATGAGCTTAGAGATAAAGAATATACCACATTGGAGGATATGCAGAAAGGGGTAGTAAACATAGAGGCAAATTTGATTGAGAAAAGGGCCAAACTGAGAGCTGAGAAGAGAGTAACATACAAGGATGACACTATAGCCTCCACTTCAGATCCAAATATTGACAAATTGTCTAAGAATGTGGATAAGCTATACCAAATTATGGAAAAGATGGTTGTCACTCCAAACAGGAACCAAAATCAAAACTTTAGAAGAAAAAACAACCCTCCCAACAGACAGAAAGAGTCAGATCAACAAATCATTCCCCCATTTCAAAACTTTCTCGATGAGGATGAGGGAATCATTGAGGAGTCTGAAGGGAATACTATTAACATGTTTGAAAAGAGGACTCAATTCTGAACTATGACTCAGAGGAAGATCAACCCTCATCGTCATGTTGGGATGAGGAAAGATTAGAAACTGAAGAGTACAGACTTGGGTTCCAAAATGCCATGTTACAGGTCAGAGAGCAATATGAGCTCAGGAGCAAAAAGAACCAAGACACTTCCAAAACCAAAACTCCCGAGGTTACCATCAAGAAAAGGCCTAAAAATTCTTCTAAAGTAACTACTGTGAACAACAATTCAACAACCAAGAGTTCTGAGAGTAACAAAGAAAAGGACAACCAAAACATGGAAAAACAGGGTCAACAAACCAGTAGCACTAGCACCTGAGCTAGTGCTCCTGATAAAACTATTTCTACGCATGTACATAATGTGAAAACACAAACTGATTCAGCCACTAAAACAGTGGCAAATAAAACATAGTTGAACACTTCCAAGAGTCAATACATTTTCAGTTTAGAAAGTGAGATTGCAAAAATCAAAATATCTGTACCATTGTCTGAGCTGGCCTCTCAGGATGTATATAAAGGCCAAATTTTGAAAGCATTGAATTTAGGGGAAAACACTGATTCTGTAAACTTGAATGATGATCATCCTGCACTCTTGTTTGGTCCTAAGATTGAAGGAAAGTTTCAGGAAGGGTGTAATGTTCCTATTTAAGGAAATTAAATAAAAACAACAAATGGTACAGCAATGGAATGCTCCTTGATGAAAATATCCAACAACACATAAAATAATAAAAACGGCCTATGCGACAGATACACATTAACAGAGAAATCACTAAGCCATTTTATTATGCTGAGGAGTATAAGTGATTACAATAGCTGCCCAGATGATGGTGCTCAAGCTGGCACAGGCAAGGCAAAAGATAATCCCGAAAAGACAAAGGTACAACGGTTTTACTGTTGCGTTCAAGCGGCTGGGAATACTGCCGCGTGTTGCTAATATGCTGTGGCTGAAAGGGCTCCGCTAAGTAGCTTCTGATTCTGCTCTGCGCAATGCTCCCTGACCCAATCCTCTCTGTTGCTCCTCCTGACCCATAACAACTACAATGGTGACAATACGGAGTTCACATTGGTCGATCCGCAGTCTTTCCACACAGAAGCGCTATCACTTCTGACGCTTCTTTGCAGCAAGCTCCCGACCCAATCTTCTGACCAAACGATGGTAGGACTGCCTCACCCGAGCAGGCACTCGAAGTCCCCCGGGGCTGAGGTTGAGATCTCCTCTCGGAGACACTCGGCGCACTGAACAGTGCTGCAGACCTGCTAAACAGCCGGCGTGCTCAAGTCTTAGCGACCAATAACAATTTCATAAAATTCATCAATAGTCCAAAAACGAGGAAGCTGTCTCCCTTATGTATGCGGCCTTCCTCTCGAACACTGGACTCCCTCCTTTCCTGCGCAGCCGAGATCCTCCTTTCCCGCGTAGCCCTTCTCGGCCCCCACACTGCCAACTCAGCCCGTGTACTTGCCTTTGCGCGCACGGGTGAGTCCATGACCCGCTTACTGATATTTACATTTAACTATGAGCAGCAAACTTGGCCTGAACTAATATTCCAATTAGCTTATTGCTAATTAGGAATATTACAGTCTCCCCCGGCAAAATGTTGCTTGACCCCAAGCAACTGTAGTGATGGGTGCTACAAGATATTTTCTCGCTCTCCCAAGTGGCATCCTCATCTGACAAAATTTTCTTGTCCTCAGGTAATGCCTGAACAAGCCTCCGCTCTAGCTGATGCTCCTTACTGACACTGCAAAATATGCCTGGGTCCGAGATGTGCCACTGAAACCTCTCTGACCTCCGCAACGCCCTGATATGAAGGGATCTCTCAATGCCAGGATTCCAAACTTGTTGGAATGTAATTTCCAACTGCCCGAACAAGTTGCAGGCGGCAGCATGGTTGAGCGGCGCAGAGATAGAAGGCGGCAGCACGACGGCAATGAGATCACGGTTGGCTATGTGATCGACGGTTAGCGGCAGGATAACCGGCTCGGAGATTAACGAGGAGCGATGCCCCGCTGTTGACTCATCAAACACACGTTGACTGGCAATCAACGGTTGTAATTTAGTACGGGGCCATATTGTGTCCGTACTGAACCAATAGAATGCAGCCCCTACAACCACCAATATGTGGTGTCTCCGCCAGCACACCCCTAAAGCACCACCATTTCTCTCACAGTACCAGCCAACCAATAATCCTCCCAGATCCCATCGCCACCATGGCCAATAATCGCCCAAGTCCCATGGCTCGGACTGCGCACTATCTCTGGCTATGACTGATGCTCTAAGAGGTGAAGACCACCAACAATCATCAATGCTCCCGGGCTCCTGCAGTGCTGTACCTGTAATTGCATAGGCTGCCCCTCCAATTGCATACCAACTCATCACCTCTATCCAATCCAAGTCCTGACTCAATCCCATGCTGATCCTGCTCTCCTGAAATCGGGATGGAGTGCTGAAGGAATGATGACCTGTGCTGCCATGCCAGCTGGAATTTGTGACCTCTGCTATGTCGAAGGGACCCTGCTCTGCTGTGCTCCCTACGAAGAATATCATACCATCAAGAAGGTACCAACTCATGATCTCCCGCCAGTCCATCCTGGAAGAAGGGTCCGATGTAGCAACAACAACTGCATATGGAGCATGCCTGGAATGTCGCCGCCAGCCTATGATCAACTCCCGCTGCTCTGCCCTATCTGCCAAAGAAAGTTGCCTGAGGAAGGAAGCCCCTCTCTCTGTCATGGGCCAAAGTGGGCAGGATATGCTGCAAGCTCCATCGATGTACTCTTGGAGAGGGCTACTCACTAAAAACACTGCAGCTCTGCTGACTGCGAGTATATCTATCTGCACCTCATCCCTGTGTCTATCCCCAGATAGATGCTCCACTATATCCAACATCTCTTCCCACTCATGATCAGGAATTTCATACTCCCGCTGTCTACTCGTCCCCTGCAGAGCAATCCCATCAACCTGCAATACCTCCAGAAGATATGGATCCGCAACTGCCGTCACCCTACTCGATGGCAGTGTGTCTGGCTGCTCCTCCTCGATAGCTGACCCCGCAGTTAGCCGCATATCCATCACAGACTCTATGTGAGCCTCCATCTGGCTCTCCCCCGAAGGACTATCATGCATGATGTGCATAGCATCCTCCTCTACTGACTTAGGCTCCAGCAAATACAACTCTGGCTGGATCGTCACAAGTGTCACTTCATCCAGAGTATCTCCCGCAGAGTCCCGTGACTGCTCACCCTGGACACCGGAATGCATCTCCAGTCTACTATCACCATCTCTGCATGACTACTCTTGCTCCCCAAGAGCATCCTCAACTGATCCCATGGACTCATATGAAAAAGAGTCCTCACCTTGGCATACAGAAGGAATGCCCCCCTGTTCTACCTCCGCCATATCTCCACTGGGTCTGCCATCCACCTCAAGCTTCGGTAATGAAGGTGGGTTGTAAATCTGAACTTGGGAAGCATCATAGCTTACCCCATGCTATCCTTCTCTCCACTCATGACAAGTGTATAGTATATGTTGGTTCTGGGCTGCAAAATTATTGCCCTCCCATGGCAAAGTGAAGAACAATCCTCCAGAGAAGGTTCCTCCAATAATTAAGAATAGGCTGGCCCAAAACATTCCATCCATGAAGAATAGGACATGTTCATCATGGATTAGCCTATTGAGAGTTTTGCTGAAGTTTTTATATGATGATATATGATGCAAACAATCTCTCTCAAGGATACAATGCAGTCTCATCCACTGCAACTTCAGAAAATTACATGGCAAGCAATGTACAAGATCCATCACATTTACTAATGGATAGTAAATGGCTGAATATGACAACAACATAAGACCAAACACTTGCCCATGGCTGTACAATGGATGACTATCAACCTCATGGCCCACCTCAAAAGAGAACGCATATGTATTAGTGGTGGCCATGCCTCCTCCCATGCTCCCATTAGAACATGTAGTGCAAAACATGTGAGAATTCTTCCCACTTGAAGACACATCCAGCTCATGTGTCTCCCTTATAATCAAGCCTTCCATAAATATCTGACCTATATCAGCAAACGGAAACATGATCAGCAGCAAAATGAAGGAAGCGTTGAAGGTTACAAGCGATGAAAAGAGGTACCAACAGCTTCCCAAACAAGTACAGCGCAGTTTTACAAGTTGCTGCTTGATAAGAGTATATGGAAAAATGTTCCTGTTACTCATGCATGTCTTCATATGATACATGTTAGAGTGCATAAAAAGAGCATCCAAGTGATGACAAAACATTTGCCCAAGGCCACAAAAGAGATGGTTGCCTCCATCATGTAGATTGGCCCAATACAATTCATGGAGCAATGTGACAAGCTTGCCCTCTTGTGAAGCTATGCACTGCATGAGAATGGTAAGAGTGTGCAAATCAATGAATGTATAAACAAATCCCTCACCATACGCTGGAAGTAAGATGGTACATGGGTCCATACATGAGTCCTCCATAGTGTTTTGGCATGCCATGAAGAAGAATGAACCATGTGCTGCCAGAAGATAATCCTCCTCATGCTTGGAAACCCAAGTCAAGCAGAGTATGCCATAGATGTTTCTATCATCATTACCTCCTCTTTTTTCATCAAGTGCAACAAATATGACGTGATCCTGGGACCTATGGGTTATAGATCCACTATATCTCTGTCGGGCACACTTCATCCATACGATTCTGCTCCACAGTAACAGCGTTGTGAGCTCATGCAAATAAGCTCCTGTCAATACAAAGCTCCGTTCTTTGACATGCTCCTTGTCAAAGACTCCTCCAGTAATGCTGCAAAAAATGTGGAATACTTCCCAAGATGGAAATGCTTCCCAATCATCATCAAAGACCAAGGAGATAGTGCCATCCCCCCTTCCTGCAACATCATACAAAGTGTGAGAGCAAATCTGCCCTTGCTCTCCCAAGCAAAGCGACAAAGTATTTTGTTGCCTCCCCATACCTCCATCATACCAATCATGTGATGAAGACACAATGAATGATATGAGTATCATATCAACATCATGCATCCATACTCTATGCTGCCCAATGATGCAAGTATCCAGCCATCTTTCCTCCATCCTCCTACTCTTAGAAAGAATGTTTGCCAAGAGATAGCCAAACTCTTTCAAGAGTAACCAGCACAGCCAAACCTCCTGCTACCCGGTATTATAGATCTTCAAGTACAAGTGATGGCCAAACTCCCTCAAGAGTAACCAACGTAGCCAAGCCTCCTGCTACCTGGTATCATAGATCTGTAAGTAGCCCCCTAACTCCTTGCTCGTCAACCACATCCACTCAATCACTTGTGGATGCCTCCTTCTTCTCCTCATCCTGGTACTCCTCTCATGAGGGCTACCATCCTTCCAAATCAAATTCCTGTCTTTACACTTCATGGGATTTTGAAATGCAAACTTCTCAAGGATCAATGAGACCCTATCAAGAATCAAATAGGTGGTAGGAAAAAACCTCCCATCATGATGTGTATGGCTCAAGGGATGTCCAACACAAGCATGAGAGATGTTATCCATCCTAAGATGTCCTCCATATCCTATCTGCTCTTGTGAGAAGGGAAAGAAAGCATTGCACCCCATAGTGTGTCGAAGTGCATCACCAGTGAGATCTCTCCTTGAGACCTGCAAAAGCGAGTCTCCACAATTTTCTAAAGAAGTTACTGCAACAATAGTTTGTGGAAATTCTTCTATACCTTGATGTGCATTTGGAACTTCTTGTAGAGCTGCAAGAGTCCCATCCTCAAAAGTGTTGGCTGCTCCAACTGTCGATGCATGTGGCTGCTCCTCCATGAGTGTGACAGCGTTTTCACAAGCCTCCTCAAGAGGTGATGTGATCTCTTCTTGATGAGAATTGGAAGTGCATGGTACTTCCTCTTCCCTTTCTTCAATCTTCTTGACCTCTTCTCCGATGGATGCATTTCCTCTAGATCTGAAAAGAGATGAGAACAAACTCACCTTTTTCACTGTTCCAGTATTTTTGGGCTTAGACTCACAGGGGCAAGTGGATCCCTCATGCAAGGGAAAAGGTGATCTCCCAGTGGTATGCTGCAACTCTGAACTCTGCTTGCTAGAAACTCCTCTGTTACCACTGTACCTTCCTCCTTCACCCTGCCTGAGCTGACAGTAATCTTTGAAGGGCAAAGCTGCTTTGAAGTCTTCCCCCTTGGAATGCCATTCTCGGAAATAATCTCCAAGGGGTAAATGATCTTGCTGCCTCTCTTCCTTACTCGGCACTGGAGGTAAAAATGTACGCATTGTGATAATGTCCACAGGCTGAGCCAGAACCATGCTCTGATACCACAGTAATGTTCCTATTTAAGGAAATTAAATAAACACAGCAAATGGTACAACAATGGAATGCTCCTTGACAAAAATATCCAACAACACATAAAATAATAAAAATGGCCTATGCGATAGATACACATTAACAGAGAAATCACTAAGCCATTTTATTATGCTGAGGAGTATAAGTGATTACAATAGCTGCCCAGATGATGGTGCTCAAGCTGGCACAGGCAAGGCAAAAGATAATTCCGAAAAGACAAAGGTACAACGGTTTTACTATTGCGTTCAAGCGGCTGGGAATACTGCCGCGTGTTGCTAATATGTTGTGGCTGAAAGGGCTCCGCTAAGTAGCTTCTGATTCTGCTCTGCGCAATGCTCCCTGACCCAATCCTCTCTGTTGCTCCTCCTGACCCATAACAACTACAATGGTGACAATACGGAGTTCACATTGGTCGATCCGCAGTCTTTCCACACAGAAGCGCTATCACTTCTGACGCTTCTTTGCAGCAAGCTCCCGACCCAATCTTCTGACCAAACGACGGTAGGACTGCCTCACCCGAGCAGGCACTCGAAGTCCCCCGGGGCTGAGGTTGAGATCTCCGCTCGGAGACACTCAGTGCACTGAACAGTGCTGCAGACCTGCTAAACAGCCAACATGCTCAAGTCTTAGCGACCAATAACAATTTCATAAAATTCATCAATAGTCCAAAAACGAGGAAGTTGTCTCTCTTATGTATGTGGCCTTCCTCTCGAACACTGGACTCCCTCCTTTCCTGCGCAGTCGAGATCCTCCTTTCCCGCATAGCTCTTCTCGGCCCCCACGCTGCCAACTCAGCCCGTGTACTTACCTTTGCGCGCACGGGTGAGTCCATGACCCGCTTACTGATATTTACATTTAACTATGAGCAGCAAAATTGGCCCGAACTAATATTCCAATTAGCTTATTGCTAATTAGGAATATTACAAAGGGGTATTACCAACTTTCTATATTAGTCTCAACATTCATGATAAAATACTCCACAATGCAATGCATGATTCTGGAGCCTCACACAACCTGATGCCTAAGGTAGTTATGGAGAGGTTAGGCCTAGAAATCACCAGACCCTATAAAGACTTGTATTCTTTTGACTCGAGTAGAGTAAAATGTCTTGGCCTGATCAAAGACTTGTGTGTGAGTTTGACTCAGATTCCTGCGAAATGTATGGTCATGGATGTGGTGGTGGCAGACGTGCCACCCAAGTATGGCATGTTATTATCTAGATCATGGGGAGCCAAGCTGCAAGGCACCATGCATATGGATGGCTCATATGCTACTATCCCTATATTTGGCCAATTAAGAAGACTGTATAGAGAATCCCAAATGAAATTCCTAGTCAGTAGCCCCGAGAAACCTGAAAATTCACCATTATATTCTGTACATACCGACCTTGAATCCTTCATATTTTGTAACGATGAATCCTTAGAAGAGCCAGAGTCCCAGAATAGGCATACAAATGAGAACGCCGAGCCTATGGACCTCCACATAATGGCCACTCTGGAAGAATGTGATCAGGAGGACCATGAGCAGCACACTGAAAACGAAGATGAAGTCAGCAATGAAGCCTGTAGGATCTGTGGTGGACCTCTCACTCCAAGTGAAACAGAAATAGAACAAGAACAACAAGCTAACCACCTCCCTGACATCCATGACCTCTATGAACAACAAGATAGTTTACAACCTAGTACAGACCTCCCAACTCAACCTAATGGTGAACCCAGCTGTAAGGGAGAAAATGAAGTTGAAGTAAACAAAGAACCCCTGTGGGAAATGAAATTTGATGGGTCCTATACTAGACAAAGCACTGGAGCAGGAGCGTGGCTGCGTAACACCGAAAATGACCACACAGAGAGCCACGCTGTCAATCTGCACTTCAAATGCACGAATAACATTGCTGAATATGAGGCTCTAATCTTGGGCTTAAATCTGTTGAAAAAATTAGGAGCCCGTAGGATATTCATGAGAGGAGACTCTGAGTTAGTGATCAAACAGATGAATGGTGAGTATTCGGCAAAACACCCCAGGCTTAGGGCATATAGGAATGATACTCTAGATTTGCTGAAAACGTTCGTTGAATATGATTTAGTATCCATTCCTAGGGGTCAAAACGCTATTGCAAATGGACTAGCCTGCCTAGCTAGCTCATATCCTAAGGCCCCAGTTGACCAACAAATCATCATTCAGACTAAATTCAGGCCTGCAGTGCCCGACAATGAAAAATATTGGCAGGTATTTGAGGGAGACAAATAGATCGAATATTTCCTGACGGGCAGAAATGAGTTTGAATTTTCCGATTCAGACTCGAAATCTGATGACAGCTACCCAAGTGAAGATTCCCCAGATGAACTAGAAACACCTGGTAGTATAGACATAAATTTTTTTTCTGAAGAAACTGGAGATTCAGCCATAAAACGTGAAAACGCAGATAGAGAAGAAATGGAGGTGCTGCAAGCCAAAGACAAGAACATACCAAGAGGCTTAGCACCCTTAGAGGACCTCTTTGATTTCGATGATGTTGCAAAGAAGCCCACAATAGAACATGCAGAATCAGATGTAGAAGAATGCAACATAGGTACTGAAGACAAACCCAAAATGATAAAACTGGCTAAGTCTATACCTGCAGACATGAAGAAAAGATACATTGACTTGTTTAAGAAATTCATTGATGTGTTTGCATGGAGCTACGGAGACTTAAAGGCCTATGACACCAACAACATACAACACAAGATACCACTGAAGGAAAATCAGAAACCTTTCAGACAAAAACTCTGTAGGATTAATCCAAAACAATTGCCTGCAGTAGAGAATGAAATTAAAAAGATGTATGAGGCAGGCATAATTGTCCCTGTAAGGTTTTCTGATTGGGTGTCAAACTTAGTGGTTGTAAGGAAGAAGACAGGGGAGATCAGACTATGCATAGATTTCAGAAACCTGAATAGAGCCTCCCTGAAAGACAACTACCCCTTGCCTAGAATGGAACATATCTTACAGAAGGTAGTAGGCTCTAAAAGAATCTCCTTGCTTGATGGTTTTTCAGGATACAACCAAGTTCTGGTACTCCCAGAAGATAAACTCAAAACAGCTTTCACCACTCCATGGGGCACCTTCATGTATGTGAAAATGCCTTTTGGACTGATGAATGCTGGAGTTACCTTCCAGAGACCAATGGATATTGCTTTCTCAGATGAGATTGGACACTTCATAGTTATCTACTTAGATGACTTAACTGTCTTTTCTAAAATAGAAGAAAAACACTTAAAACATCTGAGGAAAGTTTTTGAAAAATGTAGAAGGTATGGTTTGTCCCTAAATCCTAAGAAGACTGTTTTCGGGCTGCAAGAAGGTAAGCTTCTTGGCCACATTATATCTGAGAACGGGATTAGGATAGACCCCCAGAGAGTTCAGGGAATACTTCAAATCACACATCCAAGAAACATCAAGGAGCTACAGTCCTTCATTGGGAAGATCAATTTCCTTAGAAGATTTATCCCCAACCTTGCTGAGCATCTTAGGAAAATGACTGAAATGCTGAAGAAAGATGTTGGAATTAAGTGGATTGTTGAATCCAAGAAATATTTTGAGTCAGTAAAGCTTGCACTCACCCTGGCCCCTGTCCTTATCAGCCCTGACTTCTCAAAATATTTTCTGATCTTTTCATTCGCTTCCCCACACACAATAGCTGCAGTTTTGTTGCAAAAAAATTCAGAAGGTAATGAGTAGCCTATAGCCTTCTTCAGTAAAGCCTTAAGAGATTCACCCTTAAAGTACAACATCATGGAAAAGAAGGCCTATGCCCTGATTAAGGCCTTAAAAGACTTTAGGGTGTACATTCTGCATTCTCACACCATTGCCTATGTGCCAAATATAGTGGTCAAAGATATCCTGTCCCAAGACCCAGATGGGAAAAGGGGCAAATGGATTGCTACAATTTTATAATATGACATTGAAATAAAACCCACCAAGCTGATCAAAGGCCAAGGCCTGGCCCAATTGATGGCTGAATCTAATCTACAGGCCCTTGATATTAACATGATGAATGCCCTGGATGAGCACGAAGGATTGCCCCATCCAACTGTTGAGGAGCAGTTTCAGAACTCTCCTTGGTACACTGATATCCTTTACGTGCTCACACACCTCAATGCCCCTCCAGAACTGCCCAAAACAAAGGCCAGATTCATAAAACTCAAAGCTAGAAATTACTGCATTATGAACGAGAGTCTATATTGGAAAAATCCAAATGGCCTTTTGCTGAAATGTTTGCCTGAAACTGAAGCTAAACGAATCAAACAGGAATTCCATGTTGGGGAGTGTGGAGGCCACCTGAGTTGGAAGGCCACTGCAAATAAGATACTCAGGGCTGGGTACTATTGGCCTACACTCTTTAGTGATGTTCATAAAATGGTCCTTACCTGCCACAAATGCCAAATTTTTGAGGGCAAAAGAAATCTCCTTCCCCTCCCTCTGCAACCTATCACCATAGAAGGTCCCTTCATGCAATGGGGCTTAGACTTCATTGGAGAAATCCACCCCTCTTTTTCTGGGCAACACAAATGGATCCTGACTGCTACTGATTACTTCACTAAGTGGATTGAAGCCATACCCACTAGGAATGCCACCGATTCTGTCATCATTAGGTTCCTAGAAGACTTCATCTTATCTCGGTTTGGCTGCCCTAGGAAAATAATCATTGAAAATGCTGCTGCTTTCGGATCCAAAAGAATGATTAATTTCTGTCACAGGTACGGAATTGCACTTGGACATTCAACTGCCTATTACCCCCAGGGTAATGGCCTACCTGAATCATCAAATAAAAGCCTGGTTATAATCATTAAGAAGCTGTTGGAAGAGAAAAAAAGGTCATGGCATAAAAAGTTGATACAAGCCTTGTGGGAAGATAGGCTCACTACAAAGAAATCCATTGGCATGTTACCCTTCCAGCTGGTTTATGGGACAGAAGCAGTTTTTCCTACTAGCCTTGGGATACCAGTGGTAAAGCTTATCCAAGAAATCCAATCAGAAGAGGACAGCATGATAAGGAGAATTAATGAAACAATCCATCTTCAGCAAACAAGGGAGCAGGTTTATGACAGAGATATCAAAGTGCAGGAAAACATGAAGAGATAGTTTGAAAAAAGAACCAAAGCAGCAAATTTCAAAGTTGGGGACAAGGTCTTGAAGTGGGATTCAAGAAGAGAGGATAAAGGCAAACATGGAAAATTCGACAGCTTGTGGCAAGGTCCCTTCGTCATTCAAGCCACTATGGGTCCTAATGCGTTTTTCTTGCAAGAACTTGATGGTTCCGAGTTGTTTGGGGGTCCTGTCAATGGTAGGATGCTCAAACACTATTTCTACTAATTCTCCATTTCCAGTTTCATTTCCATTGTATATACCGTTGCAAATTTTCATTTTCAGCAAAAAAGAGAAGAAATTGTTCCAAAAAACAGAATGAAAAGAGAGGTTCAGACATGCTCAAAACATGAACCTCTGAGGCAAAAGGATTGGATCTAATAAACTCAAAATCTGAGCCAAAAGGAAGCATAATAGCTGATCCAAACAAGCTCAAAATCTGGATCAGCAGGGAAAGAAGATCCAGCTCTAATATGCCCGAAATCAGAGCTGGAGCAAAGGAAAGAAGTGACTCAAATATGCTCAAAACTTGAGTCACAAGAAAGAAAGAAGGATGTTTCACAGTTGTAGAATTCCATGCCTTCTCAGTTTTGTTTTCTTTAAGTTTCTGCCCAGCAAGTCAGACAGTCTAATCCTGGCTTGGCTGTGTTTAAATTTCCTATCTTAGAATGTAGGTGAAGAAACCTGTTGGACAGTTTAATCCCAACAGGTAGTAGATTAGGTAGAGAAATAGATGAGGCCAATAGTCTAATCTGGCCTCATGGAGCAATAAGGGTAGAATTAGAATAGGTTTGTTTTTATTTTGCAAAATAAAATGTAAAGGGTCTGCTAGTTCAAATGCACCCAAGGGAAAATTGTTAGAGCTCTAGTTTGGGTAGGTAGATTGGTTGGGAAAATGTTTCTGCTGATTTGCGTATCCAATATATTGTGGCAGCTAATCTAAAAAAAGAAGAAAGATGGCTTATAGCAGCAGGCATCTGGCCTACACCAAGAGATCATTTTCTGAATTCTTGACTCCTTCAAGAAGAAGCCATCCCCATGTGGAGCCACTGTTAGCCCCCTATGAAATTCTTGACAAGTCAGCTGGGGGCTAGATTGTTTTGAGCCTTCAAGGAATGCCTTTCCCCTGAAAACCCATCCTCCTTGAAGTCTCTCAATTGCTGTCCCTAATACAAATCCCCCTCTGCTAGTAAATTGTTAAAAAGGGTCTATTATTCCCTCTTTCACCCCTGCAACATACATCAATTCCCCTTCTTTCCCTTTGTCCGAATTCCCTTTATTTTACCCTCATCTAGCCTCTTTTTACCCCCCCTTATCTCCCCTTCTATTTCCCCATTTACCCCCAAAATCCCCTTGAATCCTTCCCTTACTCTTTATTTCCCATTTTTCCCCTTATCGTTTCCCTTTAAACCCCTTAAAATCCATTAAAATAGGCAAAAAACCCATCTTCCAACCTTATTAAAGGCCTAGCCCCTTTACCCCAAGCCCCTTTCAAACCACTTCTCCACATGCCCGTGCGCTGGGACCAAGCGCTTAAGTCCCAGGAGCTAATCTCAATCGGAAGATCGGGCGGGTGCAGATTCCTTTGTTATAACGCAAAAGCCCGATGCGATTTGTTTAACTCGTTAAGTCCCGCGACGTGTCCTACACCGTTGATCTTCTGCGATGATCCGACGGTGGAACGCCAATCGCAACATTCACATCATAACCTCCGATTGATCGCAAGCCTCCTGCTCCGACCTCCGATTGCGATCCTCTGATCGCGTTCTCCACCGTTGATTCCTCCCACAGATCAACGGTCCAGCATTAATCGCAAGTTCTTCCGTCCGTGCTCCGATTGCGATCCCCGATTGTGGTCCTGCCTCCCTGATCACATCCTAACCATTGATCTATCCCGCCGGTCCAACGGCTCTGCGCTAATCGCTCCATCGCAATCGCAAAACTCAATCGCATGGCTTGTCTCCCGCACTCCGATTGCGATGCTCCGATTTAATCCTGGCCGTCCATCCTCCCGCTGATCCGACGGTCATCGCAGCTCCCGATCCCCTGATCGCACTGTCCCTCCGATTTAACGTGAGCCGTTGATCTGGCCCTCGGATCTAACGGTCAGCGCTCAATCACAAACCCCTCTCCGATCGCAATCACAAACCGCTTCGTCTGACTCCCGATTGCGATCTCCCGATTCAATCTGGGACGTCCATCCTCTCGCTGATCCAACGGTCAGCGCTCAATTGCGCCCTGACCTCCGATCGCAATCACAACCCCTTCCCTCCATCCTCTGATTTGATCTCATTCGTCCATTTTTTTTATGATCCAATGGCTATCGCTCTCCCCTGTCGATCGCAATCGGAAGTTTGTGAGTGTCTCCCTTTTGTGCCCCTTGCGATTGCGATCCTCCGATTGCATCTCCGCTATTCGTCTCCTCCCGGATTTGACGGCTCAGGTTTAATCGCCCTCCGCCTCTGCTAGGTCCCACTTCATACATCCATTTCATTGCATTTCATTGCATTTCCATACGTATCCACCAAAGTCTAAAGTTTCATATGTTTCATTAAAATTTCATGTTTCATATGTATTCCGCCATGTCCATAAGTCATCCCACGGATTAATCTCCATCGTTGATCTTTGTCTCCAGGCCAGGATCTAACGGTCTGCACTGCATATTTCTACCAAACCCTATTGTCTGCGCATTCCACCACTCCACTGCATTTTCATCGTTCGTTTACATAATAGCGTTGTTTCTGCCACCGTCGCACCACCATTTCATTCACCCTGCGTCCATTGCTCCGTCCACTGTTTTCCTCACAAGATTGCTGTGTTGCAGAGTTTCTAGAGGATGAGACCGCCGCTGTTCAATGTACTACCTCAATGGAAAGCGGCGCAGTCAGGATCAAATCTAATGAGCCAGTACCATCAGGAAAGTCAAGGAATGGGGCTGTCAGGACTTACATTAAAGGAAAGCAGAGTTCAAATGCCGAAAGTCCTGTCGGCGCCATTTAAAGATCGAGCTAACTCAACGGAGGTAGTAATGAAGCAGCAAGGATTTTCAGTACAGAACAGAGGGATTAGTGCACGTCAACGAAGATCTTGAGCTCTGAAACAGAGGTTTAAAGAGGCAAAGCATCATTTTGAAGACCCCGAGGATCGATCTGGAGATCCTGAACATCAATAAGAGGTAATATCAAGGTTTTCTTATCAGCAGAATGTTTTGTCATAAAGGAAAGGTCTCCCATATAGTCTTTATTATGCGCCGTGTCCCTGAAGAAGCTTTCCGCCCCAGCTATAGTTCAAAACAATCTAACATCTATGAGGCAGACCTCTCAGCAAGTTTTTTCATTTTGTTCAAATCACCTGGAGTACTGCAGCCAAAGGGTCAAATCATATCCGGAGCAGATCTTTCTTTCACAAGGAAGGTGACAAATATTAAATATACAGCATATCAAGCGGCAAGGGCCTCGGCCTTGCATTCATTGTTGTTTTTAAATGTAACATTTAAAATTCACCTACCTCCTCAGTCGGTCCTCTGTGTCTCTTCTGCTATAAAGCACAGAGGGATATCATTGTAATGGTTGTTGATGCATTATCAGTGAATTGCAAGCATTTTTGTCCTGAGCCAAGTTCCCTGTGTAATGATTGTATGATAGGCTGAGAAATATGATGTATTCAGACTGAATGTAAAAGCTTTGGGCAGTGATGTACCTGATTGGTATTGTGTTTAACATGATAAGCAGTTTTCATTGGATCCTGATCTACAGCAGTTGGTGATGTTTTTCTCCTCTCTGCGTTTACTTCCATTTCATTTCATGTTCTTCTGACTGGCATCTGAACGCATGACATAAGATTTACCCTTGTTAGGTACCTTATGTCCCAGCTCTCTCAGTCTTTAATGTTTTCTGTTCATATGTGTATCTAAATATTGTTTTTAATTGACTAAACCAGTGTGGTGGATGATTATTGCCTTCTCTCTGATGTGCAAGTTAATAGGATCAATGTTCAGATGTTTTTGTTAGGATTTGATTGAAAGAGGTTAGGAACATTGGGAGGTGTAAAGCCTGTCGCTGCCTCTTCATAACCTACCCCTTCCATATAAACCTTTTCAAGATCCCTCGTGTTACCTATGGTTTTGTCCAAGCAGGCCTGGAGTTAAATGACCTCTGGCCTGATCTATAGTCGGAATCAGATGGTTCTCCATCCTTCATTCGCATCCCTTAATGTTCCATCCCACCAATCAGTCTTTGAGATCCAAATGCTCTAGATGACTAGCCCAACTGAAGCTTACACATTGAACATAAGTAAATCCTTTCTTGACTCCATTGCCCAATGGCCTTAATGTTCCCTGAGTTATCTATTCTTGCCTAGCTTCCTTCTTTACCCATCCTTGTCTTATGGTGAAACCTTCCTTCCTGATTCTCAACAACCAAACTCAAACAATCAAACAAAAACCTTGAGCCTATAACTAGCCTAAAATCACAATTGAGAACTTCAAAGACATATATCCTTTGATAATCATAGAGAGATCCCTCTCTGGACCTAGGAGGGCTAGATCCTAAGGTCTGAAAGTGGTTCTGTGTTGTCTCATCTTTTGGTATTGCCAGCCTTGCCAAAACATGGGAACCCCAACAAAACCGAGAGTAACATTGAAGTTCCTTTAATGGTGCTCACATTAAAATTTGTAGTCCTCGGATAGAGGTATTGTTCACGTCAAACAGAGATCGTATGCCAAAGTTACATCCTTGGGAAGATTGATGTACCAATTTACCCAAACGGGGCCCATAGTTTTGGCGCTTCATCTCCTAGGGCTAGGTTTTTGGATGTTTAGGGTTTTCCATTATTTCTCAATAATAAATAGGCCCTTGAGTCTCATTGTAACATAGTTCAGAGGCTTGTAGCGACCACATATCTACTCATAGATAAGCTACCAACGCCCTAGCTAGTTTATTTCCATTCTATATATAAGCGTATTTCAGTTATTTTTTATTAATTAAATGAGGTTTTACTTGTGCTACATCTTTGATTTAATGTGTATTTATGTATTTCATTGTGTTCTTTCATAAATTCAGATCAGTGGTATCAAAGCGGTCTTCTCTTTATCGATCCTTCTTTGCATGTCCCCAAGGAGTTCAGGGTATAAGAAATTAAGGCTCAATTCAGTTGAACCTTTACAAGATCATCCTCACAAACCTTGACGACCACCTGTTATCACTATACAAATTCTCAAGTTGTGTGATTTTAGTTTTTAGTCAAAGAATTCTAGAGGTAACCACAAACCTACTTCAAACTCTAGGATCTAGCCTTCCTAGGGTTCAGAGAGGGCTCTCTCTTTAAAAATTAACTTTGTTTTAATTTGTGAATATTAGGCTAGTTATAAAAGTGCAGCTTTGGTTTTGTTTTGATATATTTGGTGGGAAAAATAACTTGAAAGGATGGATAGTGGGAAATATATTTGTCCATTGGGCTATGGAGTGAAAATCAAGCAAATAAGACTAGGATCAAGGGAAAAAAGGTCAAATATCTTAAGGGCAAGATAGATAACCCTTGGAGTTCTTGGAAAGTTGTTTTCGTGAGGTGGTATGATCAGGATAAAGGGCACTTAAGAATCCTTAAATGGAAATGGAAGTAGTAGGAAGAGGTCAAACGAGAGACAGAGCAATTAAGGGTTCCCTACACTAGAAATCAGAGGAAAACATATAAATGATAACTAGTTAAAAACAGGGTGCTTTTAACAAATCCTGTAGTAATACTCCTGGTTATACATTCAGATTTAGCATAAACATAAATGGATGCATGTAACAAAGAAATGAAGCAATGACAAGTGAAGAAAATACTTCACTCCAAATAGCTCATCACAGGAATCCTGAAGTATGATGCAATTTTTTTTTTATCTAGCCTACTACTCGAATTTTTGACACACAAAAGCTTTAAAGTCCAAGAAGAAATGACTATAACAATCCGAACTATTTTATTCCACACAAAATACTTCTAAATATGAAGTATTTATACAAAATGTTTTACAAAATATCCTAGAAAACTTCTAGGAATTATCTTAGGAAAATAAATATCTTTACAATAAAAATAGAGACAACTCCTTAACAAATCAGCAAGCTGTCCCATTTTATCCATAAGAAATAGAAATAGTTTTGAGGATAAAGCAGGTGGCTGCCTTGGTGTCCTCCTTGCTAGCCTTTAGTTATTTTTGGAATCCGATCTGCCTTATTTGATACTCTTTCTCGGATACTCTGTATTCACTAATACTCTTTAACTGATACTCTTTAATCCTTAGTAAAAAATTGTTTACTTTTGTAAATAAAATATGTTTTGACTATAATTTTGAAAACAATTTCCTTTCTTCTTTTCACCTTCTTGTCTTTTATCCTTCATAACAAATCAGTAAGTGACTGCCAATCCTCATTTTTAGGAATTTGAATATTCTTTAATTTCCTAAAATTCTCATCAGCCTTTGTATATCTAGCGAAGGTTGACTTGATGACAAACAAGTGTTTCATTTCATACTGTAAATAAAATAAACCTTCAGAACTCTTTAGTAACACTTTTCTTGTTGGGATGCCTTGACCTGTTGGTTTATTTCCCTGTTCCTTGGAAAATTCTCTTATCTTTTTCTCAAAATAATTTTGAGGCATCAATTTATCATTAATAACCATGATATCAGGGAGTCCTTTTCGCCTCAAATTTTTGAACTTAACCATGAACCTGGTTATAGCAGTATTCATACCTTCACATTTTTCTTCAAGTTGCCTCATCAAATTTCTCTTTGTTGTGACTTTCGTAATTTCTAGGATAGTTGCTGTTCTGTCTATTATTTTGAGCTCTTCCAATTATAGTTTTTTTTTTTTTTGTTAAGGAAATTAATTAGCCTTACAGCCTGGTCTGGTTTGTTAGCCAAATCAGTTTGAGTTTTTTGGATTTCTACTTGGGCTTCTAATAATAATTCCCTTTTCTCAAAAATTACCTGAATTCAAGGCCATACATCATGGATGGCTTCAATGATATTATTCCAAAGATAATTTTTTATGTATGATATCTGATCCTTCAAAGTTAATTATTTTTGCAACTTTTTAAACTCTTCACTCAATCTGTTGGCATTTTGTTCATGTATCTTAGCATTTACTTGAGATTGTTTATTTGAATTTTCAATATTTTCAACCATTTTTGTGAATCTGTTCATCTCGTTTGTCTTTAAAGACATCTCTTCCATTGCTTTCACTATCTTGCTGGCCTCATCAGTAGGCTATACTGCTGTTGTAGAAGATTCAGTGGTTGATGTTGTGGAAGAAGTCATTGGCACTGTAATAGACAATGGTTCTTTGGGTGCCAACATTTCTCCTAAAGTTAAAGGCATTGTTGTAGTGATAACTTGAATGACTGTAGGAATCACCAGTTCTTTCACTGTCTCCTTTTCTTGGACAAGTTTGTCCATCTGTATTTCTATTTCTTTAACCTGGGCTGTAAACTGAAGGATTAAATTCATCATTTCATCCTTTTCATTATGTTCCTGTATGACTTCTTTTGTCTGAGGATGTTCACTTTGAGGAAGTTTGAGTTGTTTCCTGAAGGCTGCTATATCCTCATTTTTCTTTTTCACCAATGCTTCTATTGCTTTGATATTTGTAGGATCATATCCTACCTACAATACTAATTCTTCTAAGGATTTTATCCTTATATCCTTGGCAATAATGAAGCTTTGTCCATCTTCATTTGATCTTGCATATTGGAGATGGTATTTTGTAGCTTTTGAGCACTCATAGCTTTTGTAGTAACTGTGGAATACAACATCTCTGAGCTTTTCCTGTGAAACTGTATTTGATCTAATTCATGGATACTATCTGTAGCTACTTCTAGATCAACTTTTTTATAGTCAGCAACTGTCTTTGGAACTGATACTGTGGGCTGTAATACAGACATAATAATTTTTTTACTTGAGTAATCAGATACTGATAGGAATCGGTTTTGATTACCTGGCTTTTGTTTCAAGAACTGAGAGTAAATTTCAGTTTTGATTTCCTCATTCTTGAGTTTAATTTGCTTATATTTATCCTTAATATCCAAATCCTTTTCCTCAACTGTCTATGAGGAAGAAGCTTCCATGATTTGTTGTCTTTCCATTAACTGTGTGTCTTCATTATTCTAATTTGGCTTGTGGATAATTATAGTAGCTAAATTTGTCTCTGGCAACTCTATGTTGACATTTAAAGGCTCTGTTTCTTCCACATCCATTGTCACTTTTCCTTTTCCTGTTGTATCTAATTTAGGCCTTTTGTTATAAATGACCTTGAACATTATTTCTGTTGTAGTCTCTTCCACATATGATCCTTATTCCATTATTCTTTTGGTGGACTTCTCTGGATGATTTGCAGTCTCTAAGGTATGACTACTATTGCCTTTTTTCACTGCATATATTAATGTGTTTTCAATCCATTCAAGCTGATTGGAATGTTTTTTTTATTTCTGGTTTAGCTTCAT
Source organism: Pinus albicaulis (assembly GCA_034641835.2). Classification (NCBI taxonomy): domain Eukaryota; kingdom Viridiplantae; phylum Streptophyta; class Pinopsida; order Pinales; family Pinaceae; genus Pinus; species Pinus albicaulis. The sequence goes on from CM076582.1 coordinate 1,472,692,895, forward strand.
GTATAAAAGGTGTTAATTTGCATTTCACCCTTATCTTTCTCAAGATCCCTTGTGGATCATAGTTCCAAGGGAAACTTTCTTCAAATTTATATTCCAATAGGTGATTTGCTGCTTCCTTTTATGTATCCCTGTGATTGCATATGAATGACCCAGTTTGATTTTTAAGTTTAAATTGGGTCTTCTTCTTAGCTTCCATGAAATTGATTGAATCAGAGTTTAGGATCCACCTAATATACTCCAAGGCAAATATCCTCATTGAAGGATATTTGGGTAACTTGTAAAGTAACAAGTTTGACCCAAAGACTCTTATTTCAGTGTATTTATCATACAAATAACAGTCACCAACCTTACTCTTCTCTGATAACTGAAATATCTTCTTCATTTCCTCATTTATTCTAGGCTGCTCTGTCTTGGTCAACATGGTGATCACTGGATATAAAAATAACTCTAAAAAATATGAATAACTGAAATATGTACATTCTTTTCTGAGCAATGATGCCAAAAAAATGACAGATAGAGGATTTGCAGCTATGTCAACTTTTTGAAGAGTGATAGGAAAATTGCCTGATTGGAAGTATAGAAACATGTGGAAAAGGTAGGAGGTATATCTAAACACTCCCTATATTTGCAAATTTGTCAATTGATAATTGTTAAACACCATGTTAAGGCGCACACATGGTGTATAAGAACGATGAACACACACACAAGAGACTCAACACACAATCAATGATAAGCATGAGGCTTTATTATTTTCCATTATACAAAGATGTACATTTATAGTACAATGGTGTGACTCTTGGTTTCATATTCCAAGGTCACTTGGACTCCATTGTGACTTTTCGCATTCCACACCTACCCATGTAGGATTAGGTGTTCCAACATCCCCCTTTAATCCGAAGGGGTATGTGTGAGTCTAAGAAAAGAGTTGTAATAAAAATCTGCAAAGTATACATGGCAGCACTTGGGCTGAATCAACTCTCTGAAATGTTGGAAAAAAGAGATGGTTTAAGGATGACCACCAACACTGGAACGCAAAACTTGTTGCAGTTCCCGGAACTCTTCCAAAACTGGCAAGAAGCTGAAGGCTTCTGCTAGAGGAATTGTCCCTCATATAAAAAGGGAGACCTTCAACCTAAAAGAAGGGAGGTCTACTACCTGTGATGGTTTTAGGATTACCAACAACTCTGGAATTCTTTGAAGCATTTCCTGGAACTCAACCAAAGCTGGCAAGAAGCTGAAGGCTGCTAAGCTGAAGGCTTCTGCTAGAGGAAGCATTCCTCATATATGAAAGGGAGACCTTCGACCTAAAAGAAGGGAGGTCTACTACCTGTGATGGTTTTAGGTTATCCACCAACCAAAAATGATGGTTTAGGGTTGTCCACCAACCGAAGGCATGCTCATGGGCATATGTGTCTCTGGCTATATCTCTGAATCCGGAATGATGAATTGTGGCTCAGGCTCGCTTGAACTGCTGGCTACAACTCTGAACATGGAATGAGATATTGTGGCTCAGGCTCGCTTGATCTGTCGTCGAAGCTTGTACATGACCACCATTTTCCCCCCTGTCAGGGACAAGGTGAGATGATGGCGAAAACTCAACTGCAAGTTTGCTCAATACTCGTGAACATGTTCTGACATGCGACTTAAACATATTCTTGGCTGTTTATGCCCATTGCCAAGAAGCGATCCATCCAAGATGAATCTTGGTTCTTGCAGGAGGCTTGTTTCTGAAGGATCTGTGTGAAGAATGGGTGTGCTGACCACAGTGCTTGCATGGATGAAGATCAAAACAGTGATCTTTTATATGGCCAACTCGATCACAGTGTTGGCATTTTACGATCTGTTGTTGTGGAAGCGGAACAGGATCTGGAACAGCTGCAAGTGAACTGTCATACATGAATCCGACACTCTGAAATCTGATGGGCTTGGTGTAGTCTAGAATATGAAAGAACACATCCTTGTCATATCCAAGACCAGTGCGGTGCTTGTTGTGGACAAGCTCTTCCCAAGGTCTGATGATGGGCTTAAGAAGTGCAGGCTGAACTGCTGCATCTGCATGTACATCTGCTCTTGTGCAAGGAACTGAATGGGAATCAACTGCATCTTTATCTTCTTTCTTCTGATGAGAGTCCTTCTCAATCTTCTGAACAGGAACAGGTTCAGAATGGTGACTCTTTTGCTGAAGTTCTTCTTATTGGAGCTGAGATTCCAACTACAAAAACTCAATATTTTCTAGTGCATCTTGCAAACAACTCTGAATGTTACAAAGATCATTCTTGCTCATTTTTATCATGTCATCAACATTGGAATGAATGAGGTTATTCAACAACACTAATGCCTCATTGATTTTAGCCATTTCAACAACTTAGGCTCAAAAATGAAAGAAAGGGTGTCGGCTTCAACCGAAAATGCACCCGTTTACAATGTGATGCAACAAGAAATACAAATGACTCAAAAAAATTTCCAACTATGGAAATCTCAAAGTACAAAATCTGCGCCTCAAATGATGGAGGGCAATCAACAATGACTTACATCAACAAATCAAATTCACTGATTCCAACTATGAATGAGCTACAAATTCCACTCAAAATACAATGTCAGCTCAATACATATCTCTGCAAAATATGTGCAACAAAAACAACTGTGCAAAAAGCCTTTGAGGTAGCTGAATTCTCTTCTTCAAATAGTTGTTTTCAATGATGGCAAACTTGTCTTCAAATGTGAAATTCTTCAAAAAATCACCCTTTTATCAATGTCAAATCTGAAATTTTCTCTATGTATAGTCCATCCGCTCACATGTCATTTCCTTCATTTCTGCTTTTCATACTCTCTTCTTTCTCCTCTCTCTGCTATTTTTTTTTTAATTAATTAAAAATTAATTACAAAAATAATTAAAAATGGGAATTAGTTACAAAAGGGTGGAGAGAATATTTTAAAATAGGGAGGGAATTTAAAAATAAAAAAAAAGGAGAGGGGTGGTAATATTTGGAGGGGGTATTTATATGGGGAGATGATTTTAAAAAATTAAAAAGTGGGACAAACCTTGCGTTAAGGAGGAAGGAGTTTTTATAAAAAATAAAATTTAAAAAATCGATTTGTGATGGGAGGCCAAAAGGCTGTGGGAATGTAGGGAGGAATGTCGAGTGTAGAGGGAGTAGATATGTAGTGGGAGGTGAATTAATACAAAAAATTTAATAGAAATGAAATGGGGGAGCAATGGGGTGGGATAGCGTATGCAGGTAGAAGCGTTGGATAGGCGGAGTAACCGAGAGGTAACGCTGCGTGTGAAGGGGAGGGTTGTAAGTAGAAGTAAAATTTTAATTAAAATTAAAAACGAATTAAAAATCTGAAGTGGATGAGTAAGATGGAATAGCGAGATGAAAGGCTTAGAGAAGGCCGTGAAGGCTGTAATGGAGTAGCAGCCGGGGGTTGTGGAGTGTGAGAGTGGGAGATGGGCGGGTTGAGCGATGGTAAGGGGGAGTCGAGAGTTGAGGGCGTTAAGGGGGTTGAGCTTTGTATGTGCAGCAGAGGGGTTGAAGCAAAGCCCGGTGGGGAGAGTAGGTAGGGAAATGGATTGAAGGTAAGGTTCTGCGTATGGTATAGGGAATGGAGATGCATTGAGTTGTGAGGGTTGAGCTGTAGGAGAGGGCGCAGAGTTGCAGAATTTTTTATTTATTTATTTATTTATTTTTTTATATATGTAAAACAGCAGAGAGAGATTCCAGAATGCTTGAAAACAACTCAGATTTTTTTTTCTTCTTAAAACAGTAGAGAGCAGAATAGGAGAGGACAGTAGAATTTTTTTCCAAATGTATAGCAGAACAAATCCAACAGCAGCAGAAAGTGCAAAAATGAGGGCAACTTCAGAATTTTAGTCTTCAAAACAACAGATTTTTTTCAAATACACAGCAATCTACTCCATTGCAGAATTTAATAGTATTCAGAAACCTAGAAACTTGCAGAGATTTTCCAATGAAAAACTCAAAAAAATTTCTCTCAGAAACCCTCTTTAAACAGTATTCCAGCAGCTCTTGAAAATGCAGATTTTAATAAGCAGAAATTGCAGAGAAAATTTAGAATGAAAACCTTTAGATGGGTAGTGCTGCTCCCAATTTTTGAATGCTGCCACAGATTTTGAATGCTGCTCTTCTCCAAGATAAAACCTCTGAATGCGCGAGATTCACTGAGATTAATAATACACAAAACATGCCTCTTTCAAGGCAAATTCTATGATTCTTGGATGAGCAGTATTATAACAACGAAATCTCCTCTAAATCTTGCCAAAAATTATCAAGATTTTTGCAGATATGCATAGGCCATAAACACAAATGGCTCACTCAATTTGAAGCAGGGCCAGCAATCACCCACTCTGATACCATGTTAAACACCATGTTAAGGCACACACATGGTGTATGAGAAGAAGAATGCACACACACAAGACTATCACTACACACACACGAGACTCAGCACACAATGATCAATCCAGCTAGACAACATGAAGGCTTTGTGGCCTGCATTATACAAAGATGTACATTTATAGTACAATGGTGTGACTCTTGGTTTCATATTCCAAGGTCACTTGGACTCCATTGTGACTTTTCGCATTCCACACCTACCCATGTAGGATTAGGTGTTCCAACAATAATGAATACTATCAGTAATGAAACCAACATAAGAAAATATTACTGAAGGTGGTTGACCTAGAGAAAAGGTGGAAAAGAATCCCAAGATGGATTCATCAGTGTGTTCATCGATGAAGTATCCAAGTATGAAAGACAACATGGAAATCACATGTCTTGATCCTTCATGAAATTTAGTAGTAGCATATGGATCATTTAACTTTGGAATTTCTACATGCAGAGGCATAAAAGTCTGAAAAATCATGAACCTTTTGGGGAAATCTAGACCAATGTATAGTGTAGTGAGGGCCTCAATAGACAAAGGGACTACCTCGGGACCAGGTTGAAGCTGCAAAATTTGGCTAATTGACTTTGCAGTGATGGTAAATAGGACTTCTTTACTAGCATTTATAATGACTCTTTGCTCTGGGACATAGTACTGCTGACACAATCTAATAATCTCCTGACAGGGTGAGTCAATGGGACAACATATTTGGGCAAATGGGATTCCCAAATATCGACTTCTTCTTGATCATCTAAAGATTTCTCATAGCACCAGTTATGGATATCTAACAAGTTGAATTCAACAATTGGATCAACTATTTTATAATCAGTATTAGCTAGGGGAATGTATTAAATATCAACAACTAGTGGTTGCAATGGATTGACAACAATAAAAGTACTTGAAGTCATGGCAGGGGTAGGTTTAGGTGTTTTAGAACCTTCAGGCTTGCTTGCACTTTGTTTTTTAGGCATTTTGATCTACTTCTACAAGTTTAGGCAGTTTGCAAAAGTAATTTGACTATAGCAGAGGATTTATTGGGCAATTTGGCAAAGTATAGGCTTTTCTTTGGGTTTTCTATTCAATTAGGCCTGTCAAAGAGGTTTAGAGACTTTAGAGTTGGTTTAAAATATAAAACAGGGGTTTCCTCAGTATTTTTAATGGAAATAGGGCTAAAAAATATTTTAAAAAATATCACAGAGGGTTTGGGGTACCTGCAGAGGTTTTCTGGCCTTTTTCAGAGCTTGAAATAGACTATTAAACTATGAAAACTCATCAATTTCCTCAGAAATTGTTTGCGGCAGAGAAACAGGGTTTCTAGGAAAAAATTTCCAGAGTTTGGCTTGTTTTTGGGACTTTTTGGCAGTTTATTTAATCAATTTATTTAACCTTAAATGTGTTTTCTTTCTTTAAAAAGGTTTTTCAACTTGATTGTAGGTACAAATTCTAGAAAAATACCTGTTGTAATGCAGGTATCGGGCTTCAGAATGATTTTGAGGTTTTTTGAACAAGTTGGAAACTTCTATGAATTGTTTGTAGCAATGTGTAGCTCCTCAGCAGTCTTCAGAGGTTTAATAGGCAAATATTGTAGGTTTTGGGCATGAAAATGGCAGAAAAGGCTTGATAAGGCTTCTTTACAGTTGAGAGAGGAAATGAAGTAGGTTAAACAAGTAAGATAGATGGATAAATGTATTTTCAAATGTTTTATTAAACATATTGGTTGCATTAATCCATCATTGAATGCAGGTTGCATCAGGCGAGAGGATCAGTTTCGGAGATTCAACAAATATAAAACTGGTGGTATCGCACGGTGATTTGGTGGTAAGAATTTTTAGCTTAACCAACATGATCCAATGTTTGAAGGGCACGTGGAGGAGAGAGAGAATTATAAAACCACTCATTTTGCGCAACTTTGGCATGGGGATGAATGTGCATCTATTCTGCATGATATTTGATATCAATCGTTGGATCTGGAGTTCATGAGCGAACGGTCTAGATCATTTTGGAAGCTGCGTCGGGATAAGAGTAGTGGGACCGGGCTAAGTTATATGCATGGCAAGATATTCTAAACTTTATATAAAGTTAAAAATTATGGTTTTATAAAATGGTGAAGGGTTTAGACTAATGTGGAGAGAATGGCTTTAATTTAAAACATTTTGAAATGTTTTAACTTTTCATACATGGGTGTGTTTATTGTATATTATATAGTTTTATCAAATGCACTCCACACTTGTTTAAAATACACGGGGAGAGATATTTACATATAGGTATCTTTAGACCAAGGGGAATAATTGGTCGGGGATTTTATTTTGTGCACATGGTATATATTAACTTTGGTCTAAAGTTTAAAATAGTGGGTTTTTGAGGGGTTAATTAAAATATAATGGAATTAATAACTACGAGAGGGTATTTTTAGGGATTTAATAAAATAGGTTAAAAGTTAATATGAAAAGGGTAGTGAAAATGAAAATAGAACACATGTTATTTCTAAGTAAAGTGAAAAAATAAAGCATAACTCATCTTTTATATTACTTCACAAATACTTAGGATAAATGTATTTTGAGGGTTTTTATGAATGATTTTGAAAAGAATGAAGTTAATTATTTTATGTTACAATTTTACTAAGTAAGAATGTGCCTTTGCTTAGGAAAAAGGGGTTTTGATGTATGAATGAAGGGTAAATGTTGATGAATGAGGGTTTAAGGTAGGAATTCAATATTTTTAACTTATCAGTCATTGAGCCCTGGGTCTGGTCCCAACAAAAGTCGGAGAAATACTCTGAGCCTTTTTGACTGAAATTTTTAGAATACTGAATACCTATAGGGGAGGGGAAATTAGCGATTTTTCCTAATGATGTCTTATTACTTGCTTCCTTCATTGTTTTCTACCTACGCAACTTTATTTCTAACATTTTTTCTTCATTTTGTAGGTGCATTTAGGCTTGCAACCTTAAAATATTTTTGTTCAAAGCATAAAACTATCTAAGTCTACCTTGTTTCATCCGAGGGCTCATATTAAACTATTGAAATACTCATTATTCTCTACCTATCTACTGATTTTTCAAGTTTAAACTGTTTGACAAATATTTATTCACTATCTAAAACATGAAATTGAAAACATGAAAAGTTAAGATTAGACTGTTTAACTGATCATGGATTATGGCATTTTTTGACACTCTGCACATAATCATTATTCTTGAAGTAAAAATTAAAAGTAGTGGCATTTGGACCAGCTCACTTTCAGATCTTATTTCTTTTCCTTTTGGGGTCTATATTTCTCTAAGCCCTTTGATTTTTCTTTTAGGACTTTTTACCCTCTTTTTGGTTTTTTATTATTTTTCATTTTTTTCAAAATATGGGAAAACAACTTGCAGAAAGCAAGGTATGTACATATTTACAAGACTATCAAAGTCAATTCAAAATTTATGAACCCTATTATTATAGGACCCTAATAGTGGCTCCACATGGGGATGTCATTTCCTGGTGAAATATCAAGAACTTTGAGACTAGTAGCCTTTAGAATTTGACTGTGATGACCCTGTAACTGTCTTCTGATATCTGCAACTTATTCATACTTATGATATTTACCTTTCAAATCTTAGGGCCTTCTCTTTTGGCTTCAAATTTGTTAGGTAAACATCAAATCCAATATAAACTCTACAATGTATATGTAAAATGATCAAAATGAATAAAAACTAACTATTTGTTAACTCGGGAGAGTAGTAGTTCTTGAACATTCTCCCATTTACTGGTCCTTCTTGTAGATCTATTCCATCCATTTCTTTCAGGAAGAAAGTATTATTAGCTCTATATCCATAAATCACATTAGGTCATTTCCATAGAAAATCAAATTTTCCATGTTTTCCTTTCTCTTCTCCTCTAGAATCCCACTTTAACACTTTATCTTCTATGTAGAAATCATGCTCTTTCAGCTTTTTATCAAAAAAATTCTTGATTTTATCCTGGATGACTTGAGATTTGATTTAAACTTCTTCCCTTATTTGTTGCAAGTAAATATTTTGATTTATCCTTCTTTGAATGTCATTTGTTTCCACTTGTAACTCTTGGATAATTTTCATCACTAGTACACCTGGGGAGGATGGAAAAACAACATCCATTCCATAGACAAGTTGGTAAGGGGAAGTACAAATGGATTATTTTGTAGTAAGTCTATCTGCCCAGAAGGAATTGACTAACTTCTTATTCCAAGTCTTTTTATTGTCTTCAAGTAACTTTTTGATGATATTTACAAGGCTCTTGTTTGAGGATTCAACTAGGCCATTACCTTGAGGGTAATATGCAGTAGAATGATCTAAGGTAATATGGTATTTGTGGCAAAATTCAATCATTTTCTTGGATTTGAATGCTGCTACATTGTCATTAATTATATTTTTGGGACATCCAAATATTGAAAGAATGTTATTTTCAAGGAAAGAGATAATGACAGTATCTGTGGCTTGTCTGGAGGGTATGGCTTTAATCCACTTGGTAAAATAATTAGTAGCTGTCAAAATCCACTTATGTTGGCCTGAAGAAGAAGGGTTAATTTCACGAATGAAGTCTAAACCCCATTGTTGAAATGGAATTTCAGTTTAAATAGGCTTTAATGGGAGGGGTAATAATTTCTTCCTACCCTCAAAAATTTGGCACTTATGACACGAAGTTACATATTTTTTGACATCAGCAAACAAAGTAGGCTAGTAAAAACCAACTCTCAGGATCTTATCTGCTATAGTTTTCCAATATAAGTGTCCTCCACAGTCACCTGCATGAAATTCATCCAGTATTTTGTTAGCTTTTTCCTTTAATAAAAAAATTAATAAAATCCCACTACGATTTATCCAAAAAAGGACATTATCTAAAATAAAAAATCTTACTGCCTTTAGTTTTAAAAATCTAGCTTTGGTTCTTGACAATCCAGGAGGAGCTTGTAAATTTAGGAGTACAAATATGATATATGTATACCAAGGTGAGTCTTAGAAGGCTTCATTGATCGTTGGAGTCGCCATCTCTTCCTGATCATCTATTTGGGCAATAAAATTTATGTCTAGAGCATTGAAATTAGATTCAGCCATAATTCTGGCTAATCCTTGACCTTTGATGAGTTTTGTGGGTTTTATCTCTATGTCATATTCTAAGATAGTGGCAATACACTTTCCTCTTCTTCCATCAGGACCATCCTGAGTAAGAATGTCTTTTACTACAGAATTTGGGACATAGGCAATGATATGAGAGTAGAGAATATAAACTCTGAAGTCTTTAATAGCCTTAATCAAAGCTAGGGCATGTTTTTCCATAATTTTGTACTTCAAAGGGGCATCTCTAAGAGTCTTAATAAAAAAATCTGTAGGTTGTTCAAATCCTTGGTCATTTTTCTGCAGTAAAACTGCAGCAATGGTGCGTTCTGAAGAAAATGAAAAAATTATAAAGTCTTTCTTAAAGTCATGACTTATTAGGATTGGAGTTTTGGTTAAAGCTTGTTTGATAGAGTCAAACGATTGTTTAGCATCAATAGTCCATTTAAGAACTGAATGATTTTCGAGCATGTTATTTAGTTCTCTAATTATCTCAGCTAAATTAAATATGAATCTTCTTAAAAAAATTATTTTACCTAAAAAGGCTTGTAATTATTTGATGTTTCTTGGTGGACTGATGTTCAGAATTGCTTCTATCCTAGTAGGATCTATTCTGATTCCTTATTTAGAAATTATGTGTCCAAGTGACTTTCCTTCTTCTAATCCAAATAGAATTTTCTTATGATTTAAAGAGATGCCAAATTTCTTGAACTTAATAAAAACTTGTCTCAGATGATCCAAGTGTTCATTATCAGTTTTGGAAAACACAGTAATGTCATCTAAGTAAATCACTAAGAAATCATGTATTTCCTTTATAAAAGCTATTTCCATAGCCCTTTTAAAGGTTGCCCATGCATTCATTAGACCAAAATGCATTTTCACATACATTAAAGTGCCCCAAGGAGTAGTAAATGTTGTTTTAGCTTGATCTTCTTTTTGGACTAAGATCTGGTTGTATCCTGAAAAACCATCTAAAAGAGACATCCTAGAAGAGCCAACTACCCTTTGTAATATATGATCCATTTTAGGTAAAATGTAATTATCCTTCAAGGACACTTTGTTTAGATTTCGAAAGTCAACACATAATATTATCTCTCATATTTTCTTCCTTTTTGGAACTAGGTTGGAAACCCAATAAGAATATCTCATTGGTGCAATGATCTGGGCATCATACATTCTTTTCACTTCTTTTTCTATCAAAGGTAACAAAATAGGGTTAATTATTCTTAGCTTTTGTTTAAATGGCTTCTGATCTTCTTTTATTGGAATTTTATGTTGGATTATGCGGGTATCATAGGATTGGAGATCCTCATAACTCCAGGAAAAAACATCTTGATATTCCTTTTAAAGAGTAATTTATTTTTCCTTTCCTTGTTGAGGTAATGTTTTGGAAATTTTGATTGTTTTGGGTTTTAACTCTATTCCAATATTGCATTCTTCTATATCAGATCTAATTGGCTCCATTTTTGGCTTTCTAGTTACATCATTTGAGTCAAAAAGATCTTCTAAGGGAGCTAAACCTTTTGGTAACAAATTATCCTTAAGATTCAATATGTTTGATTCCTCAATAATTTCTTCAATCTCTACTTTCTCTAACCTATCCATATCTGCTTGACTACTTTATTTTATTTACATCTAAGTTATTTAAATCTATTTCACAATCCAAATCATGATTTATAGTACAAACTGTATCTATTTTAAAATTTTGAAATTCTCCTTCATTGTTCATAAAATTGTAAATCTGTTCATCCTAAGAAAAAATTTGCAAATAATTAAGATTGTCTAGAATTATTGGCCTATGTTTGACTTCATAAATATATCTGTGATTAGGTTTGAAAGGTAAATTTCATGTACTAGCAAAGGTTGCTAGACAGTGAGCTTATATATTTTGTTTTCTAGGTATAGTAGCAAATTTACATTCCAATAAATCATCAGTTAAATCTATCACAGTGTCTCTCTATCTGCTTAGTATAGGATTATAAATAGAATAAACTCCATTTACTTGTTTTAGGATCAACTCTGAATCTCCCATGATTAAAATTCTTTTTCCTCCTGAGTTCCGTAATAATTTGGAGTCCTAGGATGAGGGCTTCATACTCAGCCATATTATTGGTGCATTTGAAATTGAGCCTAAAAGCATGGCCTTCTGAGTGATTAGTCTCCATTTTGGTTATCCAAACTCCTGCTCCTGCTCCTAACTTATTTACTGAACCATCAAAGTCTAAATTCCATAGAGATTCATGAAAAATATTATCATTATTTGGTGCTTTCTTTTTCTCTACTAGTTCAGTTTGGATTTCATTAGTTTCAGAGTTGCATAGGATAAAAGAATCAAGGTCAGTTGGGGTAGAGTAAATTGGGTAGTTTATAGATCTTTCTGCACTACTAACCATTTACTTCATCAATGTTTCCCTATATAACTTTTTAGGCTGGCCAAAGATTGATATAGTAGCATAAGAAATGTCAAATTATAGATATCCCTATAACTTGGTTCCCCATGAGCAAGAAAATAGCATTCCATATTTAGGTGGGATATCAGCTACTACAATGTCCATTAATATACTCTTACCATGATATTGAACTAATGTTACACATAGATCTTTGATTAAACCTAGGGATTTAACTTTACTTGAATCAAAAGAAAACAAATCTTTGTATGGCCTTGTAATTTCTAGATTGAGAGTTTCCATTATGGCTTTAGGCATTAGATTATGGGAAGCTCCTGAATCTAGCATGGCATTATGTAAAACTTGATCATGAATGGTAAGACTGATATAAAATGGAGGAACTGCTCCATCTGCATGTTTTCCATTCACATCTGGGCCAAAAATCAACTCTGGCTGATCATCATTTAGATTTATAGAATTTTCTCCATCATTCATATTTAATGTTTCAGTAATGGTTGATTTATATAAGTCATGTTTTACCAATTCAGTCAAAGGAATTGGTATTTTAAGCTTTGCAATTTCTGATTGTATGTTGAATGTAGGTTGAGTTTTACTGATTTAAATTAATTCTTCTTTGGTAACTATAGTTTGTGTTGGTTTGTCTTACTTTTCTACAGTTATTTTTTCATTTTTCAAGTGGTTTAACACTCTCTGTTTGTGTTTCTTTTGTTTTACTACTCTTAACTTTCTTTTTAGGGATTGTTTGTGAAGCAGTGAATGTTATTTCAGACTTAGAATTATTAGCAGATGTTTTTGAAGTACCAGTTTTTGGATCTACTGATTTAGGATCAATAAAGGGTATTTTAGGATCTAAATTTGTTGTTTTAACTGAATTAGAAGCTTTTGCAGCAATAGATTTCTGTGAACTTTTTGCAGCTTGAACAACTTCATTAGTAATATCAACAATTTTAGGGCTTGAAGATTTTTTAGGACTAGAAACGTTTTAGGAAGAACTAGAGTTTTGCTTATTTTCCCTTGGGAGAATTTGCAGAACTTTTGTTTTGGGAGTTTCTACTGCTTTCTGATTCTGAGTTTGGGAAGTTTTCTTGGTATAAGACTCATTTTTTTTCTTGTTTCTAAGGTTATATTGACTATTTATTTCATTTATAATATAATCATAACCTTGTTTATAATCAAAAGATCCACTATAATCTAATTTGAGTTGTTGGAGTTCAAATAATTCCCGATCTTCCTAAGTAAGGAAAATAGTATTATTATCATCTATTCCCATTAGATTTATTATGTCCTCATCATCATCATCATTATTCCGAGAACTTTCAGCATAGTTCTCTTGGAATGGGGGCCTTATTGTTTGGTCTGGGCTATTTCTTTTGCTTTTCCAGGATTTATGTTTTTCCTATAATCGAGATGTCGGATTTTTTGTTGGTTATCCCACTGAGGTCTTCTCTCTATATTATCTAGTCTATCCATCACCCTTTCCATGGTTTTAGCTATCACATCTACTTTTGTGTCTGAATTAACAGTTTATTCTTTAATGGTCACTCTTCTTTCATTTCTGAGTCTAGCTTTTTTGGCTAAATTGTTTACCTCCACACTAACATCATCTGTTTGCATTTTTTCTAAGGTGTCTGCATCTCTTTCGCTTAACCGATAAGCCATATCTGCATCAAATCCATCAGGGAATTTGAGCAAAACAGAATAAGGAGTGGGTTTAAGAATTGCAGGGATAAAATTATAGACACTATTATATCTGGTGCAGTAATCTTTGACTGACTCATTTTGAGCTCTTTTCATGGAATCAAATTCAAACAATATTTGGAGGGAATTCTTTTTCTTTTCCAATTTATTTAAAAACAATCTATGAAATATAGCTAAATCAGTTACACTACCAGCAGCTAAATCTTTAAACCACCTATGAACTTCTCCAGTAAAATTTTGTGAAAAAAGCCTCATTTTAACATCTAAGTCATCAATATCATAAATTTCAAGGAAGTCTGTGTTGCTGAGCAGTATACTGGGTAGTGCCATCAAACAGTTGTATTTTATTTTGATAGTCTTGAGGCATGTCATGAAGTTGTTGTGGTAGGACTAGGGGAGCATATCCAGTAGGCATATCTTGAAGCTTAGCTTGACTAGGAGGTAAGGTAGAACTGCTTGGAGCTGTGCTAGAAATGCTAGTTGATGAACTAAAATTTGTAGTTGAAGTGTTGCGAAATGAAACTGGAATGTATATGGAACTACTAGGGAATGAGGATGATGTGTTTAGGAAATAAAAAGGTGAGCTAATGGATATAGTGGATGAAGTGAGAGGTGGAAATAATACTCTAGGTTGTAAAGGTAATCTAGGGATAAATGGATCCATAGATGAGCTAGTAGTGGAATTTATAAATGATGTAACAACATACAAAGATGAATCTCTAGCTGGTATTATTGTGGTATGCAATTAAAAAATTGGAGGTTTGTTTGCATAGTTCAAAAGTTGAGCTAATTCAATAGCTTAATCAATATCTTTGAGAATAGTAAGATTAAGTTCTTCAAATTTAGTATGATCTTGAATTTTCTATGATTTAGAATCTGCTGTAATATTTTTCTGTTTTGTATTCAAGAATGAAGTGAAAACATGGTCTAAAATAGTATTTTTAAGATCACTTTAAGATTTTATTCTAAATAAAGAATGCTCAAATTTGAGATCAAAATCAATATCTTGCAGACTTACTAACTCTTGTGGTAATGAATTGACTCTTTTCAATGATACTTCAGCTTCTAAAATTTTTAACTATTTTTTCTTTCTACCAATTTGGTCTGGGTTGTCTACTATAACTGCAAGCATAGGATCCGGGTTAGACCTCATATAATAAACCTTCCTAGAAGCCAAAATTACTATTTTTAATATACACAACTTATAAAAGCAATCATAAAGTAAAAGGATGTATAAAAAGATGTTCTTTAAGACTAGTTTTAAGACTAAGGATTGGTTATTTCCCCAGTATATTTGCCAGTATGTTATCACTCTAGTAATTCTCAAGTTGTGTGATTTTAGTTTTTATTCAAAGAATTTTAGAGGTAACCACAAACCTACTTCAAACTCTAGGATCTAGCCTTCCTAGGGTTCAGAGAGGGATCTCTCTTTAAAGTTTAACTTTGTTTTAATTTGTGAATATTAGGCTAGTTATAAAAGTGCAACTTTGGTTTTGTTTTGATATATTTGGTGGGAAAAAACACTTGAAAGGATAGATAGTAGAAAATCTATTTTTCCATTGGGCTATGGAGTCAAAATCAAGCAAATAGGACTAGGATCAAGGAAAAAAAGGTCAAATATCTTGAGGGCAAGATAGATAACCCTTGGACATCTTAGAAAGTTGTTTTTGTGAGGTGGTATGATCGGGATAAAGGGAAATTAAGAATCCTTAAATCTGGAAAAGGAAGTAGTAGGAAGAGTTCAAATGAGAGAGGGAGCAATTAAGGGTTCACTACACTAGAAATCAAAGGAAAACATATAAATTATAACTAGTTAAAAATAGGGTGATTTTAACAAATCCTGTAGTAATAATCCTAGTTATACATTCAGATTTAGCATAAACATAAATTGATTCCTGTAAGTAAGAAAGGAAAAAATGACAAGTGAAGAAAGTACTTCACTCCAAATAGCTCATCACAGGAATCCTGAAGTATGATGCCAATTTGTTTTGATCCAGCCTGCTACTTTAAGTTTTGACACACAAAAGCTTTAAAGTCCAAGAAAAAATGATTATAACAATCCCATCAATTTTATTCCACACAAAATACTTCTAAAGATGAAGTATTTATACAAAATGTTTTACAAAATATCCTAGAAAACTTATAGGAATTATCTTAGGAAAATAAAATATCTTTACAATAAAAATAGAGACAACTACTTAAAAAATCAACAAGCTGTCCTATTTTATCCATAAGAAATAGAAACAGTTTTGAGGATAAAGCAGGTGGCTGCCTTGGTGTCCTGCTTGTTGGCCTTTAGATATTTTCTGAATCTAATCTGCCTTGTTTGATACTCTTTCTTGGATACTCTTTATTCACTAATACTCTTTAACTGATACTCTTTAATCCTTCGTAAAAAAATGTTTACTGTTGTAAATAAAATATGTTTTGACTGTAATTTTGAAAACATATTTCTTTCTTCTTTTCACCTGCTTGTCTTTTATCCTTCATAAAAAATCAGTAAGTGACTGCCAATCCTCATTTTAGGAATTTGAATATTCTTTAATTTCCAAAATTCTCATCAGCTTCTATATATCTAACAAAGCTTGGATTGATGAAAAACAAGTGTTTCATTTCATACTATAAAGAAAATAAATCTTCAAAACTCTTTAGTAACACTTTTCTTGTTGGGACGCCTTGACCTGTTGGTTTATTTACTTGTTCCTTGGAAAATTCTCTTATATTTTGGTCATAATCATTTTGAGCCATCAATTAATCATTGATAACCATGATATGAAGAAGTTCTTTTTGCCTCAAATTTTTGAACTTAACCATGAACCTGGTTATAGCAGTATTCATACCTTCACATTTTTCTTCAAGTTGCCTCATCAAATTTCTCTTTGTTGTGACTTTCCTAATTTCTATGATAGTTGTTGTTCTGTTTGTTATTTTGAGCTCTTCCAATTCTTGTCTATTTTTGTTGTTAAGGAATTTTATTAGCCTAACAACCTGCTCTGGTTTGTTAGCCGACTCAGTTTGAGTTTTTTGGATTTTTGCTTCAGCTACTAATAATAATTCTTTTGCTAAAAAATTACCTGAATTGAAGACCATACATCATGGATGGCTTCAATGATATCATTCCAAAGATAATTTTTTAGGTATGATATCTCATCCTTCAAAGTTAATTCCTTTTGCAACTTTTTAAACTCTTCACTCAATCTGTTGGCATTTTTTTCATGTATCTTAGCATTTACCTTAGCTGATTTATTTGAATTTTCAAGATTTTCAATCATTTTTGTCAATTTGTTAATATCGTTTGTCTTTAAATACATCTCTTCCATGTCTTTCACTATCTTGTTGGCCTCATCAGTAGGTTTTACTGCTATTGTAGAAGATTCAGTGGCTGATTTTGTGGAAGAAGTCACTGGCACTGCAGTAGCCAGTGGTTCTTTAGGTGCCAACTTTTTTCCTAAAGTTAAAGGCACTGCGGTAGTGATAACTGGAATGACTGTAAGAATCACTGGTTCTTTCATTGTCTCCTTTTCTTGGACAAGTCTGTCCATTTGTATTTCCATTTTTTTAACTTGGGTTGTCAACTGAAGTATTAAATTCATCATTTCATCTTTTTCATTATGTTCCTGTATGACTTCTTTTTTCTGAGGATGTTCACTTTTAGGAAGTTTGAGCTGTTTCCTCAAGGATGCTATATCCTCATTTTTCTTTTTCACCAATGCTTCTGCTTCTTTGATATTTGTAGGATCATATCCTACCTGCAATACTAATTCTTCACAAGCTTTTATCCTTAGATACTTAGCATATAATGAAGCTTTGTCGATATTCATTTGATCTTGAATATTGGAGATGTTATTTTGTAGCTTTTGGGCACTCATATCTTTTGTAGTAACTGTGGAATACAACATCTCTGAGCTTTGCCTGTGAAACTCTATTTGATCTAATTCATGGATACTATCCATAGGTACTTCTAGATAGACATTCTTATAGTCAGCAACTATCTTTGGAATAGATACTGTGGGCTGTAATACTGACATAATAAATTATTTACTTGAGTAATCAAATGCTGATAGGAATCTGTTTTGATTACCTAGCTTTTGTTTCAAGAACTGAGAATAAATTTCAATTTTGATTTCCTCATTCTTGAGTTTAATTTGATTATATTTCTCCTAAATATCCAAATCCTTTTCCTCAGCTCTATATGAGGAAGAAGCTTCCATGCTTTGTTGTCTTTCCATTAACTGTGTGTCTTCATTATTTTGATTTGGCTCATTAATAATTATAGTAGCTACATTTGTCTCTGGAAACTCCATGTTGGTATTTAAAGGCTCTGTTTCTTCCACATATATTGTCACTTGTCCTTTGCCTACTGTATCTAGTTTAGGCCTTTTGTAAAAATGATCTTGAACTTTGTTTCTGTTGTAGTCTCTGCCACATATGCTCCTTCTTCCATTATTCTTTTGGTGGACTTCTTTGGCTGATTTGCAGTCTCTAAGGTATGACTAGTATTACCTTTTTTGTCTACATCTATTAATTTTTTTTTAGTCCATTCAAGCTGATTGGAAAAATTTTATATTTCTACTTTAGCTTCATGTATAAAAGGTGTTAATTTCGATTTAACCCTTAGCTTGCTGAAGATCCCTTGTGGATCATAGTTCCAAGGGAAACTTTCTTTAAATTTATATTCCAACAACTGATTTGCTACTTCCTTTTCTGTATCCTTGTGATTGCATATGAATGGCCCAATTTGATTTTTAAGTTTAATTTGGGTCTTCTTCTTAGCTTCCATGAAATTTATTGAATCAAAGTTTCGGATCTGCCTGATATACTCTAAGGAAAAGATCCTCATTGAAGGATATTTGGGTAACTTGTAAGGTAACAAGTTTGACCCAAAGACTTTGATTTCAGTGTATTACTCATAAAAATACCAGTCACCAACCTTACTCTGCTCTGTTAACTGCAATATCTTCTTCATTTCCTCATTTATTCTAGGCTGCTCTGTCTTGGTCAACATGTTGATCACTGGATGTAAAAATAACTCTAAAAACTCTGAATAACTAAAATCTGTACATTCTTTTATTTGAAATGATGTCCAAACAATGATAGATAGAGGATTTTCCTCTATGTCAAGTTTTTGAAAAGTGATAGGAAAATTATCTGATTGGAAGTATAGAAATATGTGGAAAAGGTAGGAGGTATATCTAAACACTCCCTCTATTTGAAAATTTGTCAATTAATAATGAATACTATCAGCAATGAAACCATCATAATCAGATATTACTGAAGGCCGTTAACCTGGAGAAAAGGTGGACAAGAATCCCAAGATGGATTCATTAGTGTGTTCATTAGTGAAATATCCAAGTATGAAAGACAACATGGAAATCACATGTCTTAATTCTTAAAGGAATTTAGTAGTAGAATATGGAGGATTTAACTTTGGAATTTCTACATCCAGAGGCATGAGTCTGAAAAACCATGAACCTTTTGGGGAAATCTAGACCAATGTATAGCTTAGTGAGGGCCTCAATAAACAAAGGGGCTACCTGGGGATCAGGTTGAAGTTGCAACATTTGGTTAATTGACTCTGCAGTGATGATAAATAGGACTTCTTTACTGGTATTTACAATGGCTCTTTGCTCTGAGACATAGTACTGCTGAGACAATCTAATAATATCCCGACGAGGGTGAGTCAATGGGACAACATATTCAGGAAAATTGGATTGCCAAATATGGACTTCTTCTTGATCATCTAAAGATTTCTCATAGCACCAATTATGGATATCTGACAGGTTTAATTCAACAATGGGATCAACTATTTTATAATCAGTATCAGCTAGGGGAATGTGTTCAATATCAACAACTGGTGGTTGCAATGGATTGACAACAACAACAGTACTTGAAGTCATGGCAGGGGTAGGTTTAGGTGTTTTAGAACCTTTACGCTTGCTTGCACGCTATTTTTTAGGCATTTTGATCTACTTCTGCAAGTTTAGATAGTTTTCAGATGTAAGTTTACTATAGTAGAGGATTTATTGGGAAATTTGGCAAAGTATAGGATTTTCTGTTCAATTAGGCTTGTCAAAGAGGTTTAGAGACTTTAGAATTGGTTTAAAACAAAAAACAGGGGTTTCATGAGTATTTTTAATGGAAATAGGGCTTAAAACGCTTTTAAAAAGGATCACAGAGGGTTTCGGGTACCTGTAGAGGTTTTCTGGCCTTTTTCAGAGCTTGAAATAGACTATTAAACTGTGAAAACTCATCAATTTCCTCATAAATGGTGCGCAGCAAAGAAACAGGGTTTCTGGGAAAAATTTGCCAGAATTTGGCCTATTTTTGGGACTTTTTGGTAGTTTATTTAATTAATTTCTTTAATCTTAAATGTGTTTGCTTTCTTTAAAAAGGTTTTTCAACTTGATTTCAAGTTCAAATTCTCTAAAAATACCTGTTGTAATGCAGGTATCGGGCTTCAGAATGATTTTGAGGTTTTTTGAACAAGTTGGAAACTTTTGTGAATTGTTTGGAGCAATGCGCAGCTCCTCAGTAGTCTTCAAATGTTTACTGGGAAAATATTGCAGGTTTCGGGCATGAAAATGGCATAAAAGGCTCGATAAGGGTTCTTCACAGTCGGGAGAGGCAATGCAGTAGGTTAAACGTGCAAGATAGATGGATAAATGTATTTTCAGAGATTTTATTAAACATATTGGTTGCATTAATCCATCATTGAATGTAGGTTGCATTGGGCGAGAGGAGCAGTTTTGAAGATTCAACAGATATAAAACCGGTGGTATCGCACAGTGATTTGGTGGTAAGAAGTTTTGAGCTTAACCCACACGATCCAATGTTTGCAGGGCACATGGAGGAGAGAGAGAATTAGAAAACCACTCATTTTGCGCAAATTTGGCATGGGGATGAATGTGCATCTATTTTGCGCGATATTTGATATCAATCGTCATATTTTGAGTTCATGAGCGAACGGTCTAGATCATTTCGGAAGCTGCGTCGGGATAAGAGTAATGGGACCGAGCTAAGTTATATGCATGGCGTGATAGTTTGAAATTTATATAAAGTTAAAACTTATGGTTTTATAAAATGGTGAAGGGTTTAGACTTATGTGGCAGGAATGATTTGTTGCAATATGTTTCTTATGTTCTATAATATTAAATTGATTTTCCTTGATGGAAACTCTCTGGCAAAGGACGAAGAAAGTATCTGTATGAAGAATCTCAGCAGTCTCTCAGAATTTTTGCGTAGTAGATTGATTATTTTTAATATGTCACAATGTATATGCGGGTTTGTAAAGGCCAAGTCGCGTATGCACACGGAGAAGTACATCCCAAGTCGCGTATGCCTATTTGTGCTCCAAATTATAATACCAGGGGGCTTTACCATGGTATTAGCCCACAATATTGAGCACTGTATTGTCTATTTGATTCCGTCTAGGATTACCATCAGCAATTGAGTGGTTTTGACTCATGGTATTGGTAAAAGCTAAATCTATATAAGGAGAAGAAGATCATAGTGCAAGAAGTGCATGAGTAAGGGTTGTTAATGAATAAATTTCTCTAAGGAATATCTGCATGGATGAACTATGTTTTTAATTGATATATCTGAATATATGATGCGCCCATGGATATAATGATGGTTCAAGATCTCTAGATCTGAAGATGATGAAGAACTAGTATGATCTACTGAAGAAATGATGAAGAAATGGCGCAAGTCTGCTAAAGAAAATGAAGAAATATGGGTAAGTTATATAGATCTGGTATTTTCTGCAAAATTTACTTTTACAGATATATATGTTAGTTGGTCTCAGTAAAAGCGAGTATATATGCGGGTTCGCTTCATGAAAAGCGCGTATGGCAGTTAGGGTTTTCTGAAGCTTATTGCAGATGTTACTATTGTGATTCTTGTTTTTTGTCTGCTGTCTATCAATGAAGTCTTCTTGAAGTTCTGGGTTGTTTGAATACTGAGTACGCTGCTAAGTTGATCATGAACAAATATAATCGATGATTGAGAAAACATGATTAAGGTTGACTAATTGTCTAAAGGTTCTGCACCGCTGAGAAAATATCTGCCTGAAAGCCTCAGATTTGAATCTGAGTCTGATCACATTCTAAAGGATAGTATACACAAAAGTATACATGGGTTGGTATAAAGAAAAGCGCGTATACACGCAGCTTTAAAAAAGTGAATTAGCTTATTCATACCAAGTTATGAAAATAATATGCACTGAGGCATATGCAGGTTGATGTGCAAGAAAGCGTGTATGTACGCGGCTTCAGTGAAGTAAAGTAGCATATGTTATTTGAATTAATGATTGTTCAAGGTTTTATATATGCATATCTATTCTAAAGTCAGGGTTATTTCTGAAGTTCTGGTTACAGTGTTTTCACCATTCTAATTGAAGTATTGGGCAAAGTTTATGATTGTTGATAAAGGGTTGTGTTGATGTTGTTTGATCCAGTATGAAAATTGATGAAACATGGTCTGCAGAGAGTGAGAGGGTTGAAGCCTTCAGTATGGAAGTAGAAGCTTCTTGCCAGTAGAAGTTGGTGTTATGTTCAGGGGGTTAAAGCTCCCTTCCAGGAGTGGCCGGTAAATGAGAAGAAAGGGGATTGAAGCTCCCTTCCAGTAGTACTGGAAAACGAGTGAAGGTTGCAGCCTTCTACAGGTAGAAGCCTGCGTACTGATATGATTCTGCGTTAGTACAATGTTGTAAATAGTTTTCCATATAATAAATATTGAAGACAGAGACGACAACAACGGTGGTTTTCTCCCGAATTGGGTTTCCACCTTAAATATTGGTGTTCATGTGTGTTCCACTTGTGTGATGTATTATACTGCTATTACTGTACATATTTACTAATTATCTAACCTGATTCATAACTGGTAAATCTAATTTAAAGACTTTTTATGAGAAGTTTTCTAAACTAGAATTTTATATCAGTATACGCTAGTTTCTTTCAACATATCCGCGTGAATACGCGAGTTCAGTTCATAAAATCCACGTATGGAATTCTGCAAAATAAAAGGTTAAATTTATAGATATGAGCTCTAAATATTGATTCACCTCCCCCCCCCCCCCTCATTCGTATTTTTCCCAACATGGTTTTAATTTTAAACATTGTGAAATGTTTTAACTTTTTATACATGGGCATGTTTATTGTATATTATATAGTTTTATCAAATGCACTCCACACTTGTTTAAACTACATGGGGCGGGCTATTTACATATAGGTATCTTTATACCAAGGGGAATAATTGGGCAGGGATTTTATTCTGCGCACATGATATATATTAACTTTGGTCTAAAGTTTAAAATAGTGGGTTTTTGAGGGGTTAATTAAAATATAATGGAATTAATAACTACGAGAGGGTATTTTTAGGGATTTAATAAAATAGGTTAAAAATTAATATGAAAAGGGTAGTGAAAATGAAAATAGAACACATGTTATTTCTAATTAAAGTGAAAAAATAAAGCATAGCTCATCTTTTATATTACTTCAAAAATACTTAGGATAAATGTATTTTGAGGGTTTTTATGAATGATTTTGAAGAGAATGAAGTTAATTATTTTAGGGTTATAATTTTACTAAGTAAGAATGTGCCTTTACTTAGGAAAAAGGGGTTTTGATGTATGAATGAAGGGTAAATGTTGATCAATGAGGGTTTAAGGTAGGAATTCAATATTTTTAACTTATCAGTCATCGAGCCTTGGGTTCGATCCCAACAAAAGTCAAAGAAATGCTCTGAGCCTTTTTTACTGAAATTTTTAGAATACTGAATACCTATAGGGGAGGGGAAACTAGTGATTTTTCCTGATGATGTCTTATTACATGCTTTCTTCATTGTTTTCTACCTACCCAACTTTATTTCTAACATTTTTTCGTCATTTTGTAGGTGCATTTAGGCTTGCAACCTTAAAATATTTTCTTTCAAAGCATAAAACTATATAAGTCTACCTTATTTCATCCGAGGTCTCAGATTAAACTCTTGATCTCCTCATTATTATCTACCTATCTATTGATTTGTCAATTTTAAACTGTTTGACAAATCTTTATTCACTATCTAAAACATAAAATTGAAAACATGAAAAGTTAAGATTAAACTGTTTAACTGATCATGGATTATGGCATTTATTGACACTCTGCACATAATCATTATTCTTGAAGTAAAAGGTAAAAGTAGTGGAATTTTGACTTGCTCACTTTCAAATCTTATTTCTTTTCCTTTTGGGGTCTACATTTTTCTAAGTCCTTTGATTTTTCTTTTAGGACTTTTTACCCTCTTTTTGGCTTTTTATTATTTTTCATTTTTTTCAAAATATGGGAAAACAACTTGCAGAAAGCAAGGTATGTAAATATTTACAAGAATATCATAGTCAATTCAAAATTTATGAACCTTATTATTATAGGACCCTAATAGTGGCTCCACATGGGGATGAAATTTCTTGGTGAAATATCAAGAACTTTGAGACTAATAGCCTTTAGAATTTGATTGTGATAACCCTGTAACTGTCTTCTGATATCTGCAACGTATTCATACTTATGATATTTACCTTTCAAATATTAGGGCCTTCTCTTTGGGCTTCAACTTTGTTAGGGAAACATCCAATCCAATCTAAACTCTGCAATGTATATGTACAATGATCAAAATGAATAAAAACTAACTATATGTTAACTCATGAGAGTAGTAGTGCTTCAACATTCTACCATTTACTGGTCCTTCTTGCAGATCTGTTCCATCCATTTCTTTCAGGAAGGAAGCATTATTACCTCTATATCCATAAATCACAAAATGTAATTTCCACAGAAAATCAAATTTTCCATGTTTTCCTTTGTCTTTTCTTCTGGAATCCCACTTTAACACTTTATCTCCTATGTAGAAATCATCCTCTTTTGTCTTTTTATCAAAAAATTTCTTGATTTTATCCTGAATGACTTGAGATTTGATATAAAATTCTTCCCTTGTTTGTTGCAAGTGAATAGTTTGATTGATCCTTCTTTGAATTTCATTTGTTTCCACTTGTAACTCTTGGACAATTTTCATCACTAGTACACCTAGGGAGGATGGAAAAACAACATCCATTCCATAGAAAAGTTGGTAAGGGGAAGTACCAATGGATTTTTTTGTATTAAGTCTATCTGGCCATAAGGCATTGACTAACTTCTTATTCCACGTCTTTTTATTGTATTCAAGTAACTTTTTGATGATATTTACAAGGCTCTTGTTTGGGGATTCAGCTAGGCCATTACCTTGAGGGTAATATGCAGTAGAATGACCTAAGGTAATATGGTATTTGTGGAAAAATTCAATCATTTTCTTGGATTTGAATGTTGCTGCATTGTCAGTAATTATCTTTTGGGGACATCCAAATCTTGAAAGAATGTTTTTTTCAAGGAAAGAGATAATGACAGTATCTGTGGCTTGTCTGGAGGGTATGTCTTCAATCCACTTGGTAAAATAATCAGTGGCTGTCAAAATCCACTTATGTTGGCCTGGAGAAGAAGGGTGAATTTCACCAATGAAGTCTAAACCGCATTATTGAAATGGAATTTCAGTTTAAATAGGCTTTAAGGGGAGGGGTAATAATTTCTTCTTACCCTAAAAAATTTGGCACTTATGACATGAAGTTACATATTTTTTGACATCAGAAAACAAAGTGGGCCAGTAGAAAATAGCTCTCGGGATCTTATCTATTGTAGTTTTCCAATATAAGTGTCCTCCATAGCCACCTGCATGAAATTCTTCCAGTATTTTGTTAGCTTCTTCCTTAATAAAAAATTTAATAAAATCCCACTATGATTTCTCCAAAAAAGGACATTATCTAAAATACAAAATCTTACTGCCTTTAGTTTTAAAAATCTAGCTTTGGTTCTTTACAATCCAGGAGGAGCTTGTAAATTTAGGAGTATAAATATGATATATGTATACCAAGGTGAGTCTGGGAATGCTTCGCTGATCATTGGAGTCACCATCTCTTCCTGATCATCTATTTGGGCAATAAAATTTATGTATATAGCATTGCAATTAGATTCAGCCATAAGTCTAGCTAATCCTTGACCTTTGATGAGTTTTTTGGGTTTTATCTCTATGTCATATTCTAATATAGTGGCAATCCACTTTCCTCTTCTTCCATCAGAACCATCCTGAGTAAGAATGTCTTTTACTACAGAATTTGGGACATAGGCAATGATATGAGAGTAGAGAATATAAACTCTGAAGTCTTTAATGGCCTTAACCAAAGATAGGGCTTGTTTTTCCATAATGTTTTACTTCAAAGGGGCATCTCTAAGGGTATTACTAAAAAAATCTATAGGTTGTTCAAATCCTTGGTCATTTTTCTGCAGTAAAACTGCAGCAATGGTGTGTTCTGAAGCAAATGAAAAAATTATAAAATCTTTCTTAAAGTGAGGACTTATTAGGACTGGATTTTTATTTAAGGCTTGTTTGCTAGAGTCAAATGATTGCTTAGCCTCAACAGTACATTTAAGAACTGAGTCTTTTTTTAGCATGTTATTTATTTCTCTAATTATCTCAGCTAAATTAGATATGAATCTTCTTAAAAAAAATATTTTACCTAAAAAGGCTTGTAATTATTTGATGTTTCTTGGTGGAATGATTTTCAGAATTTCTTCTATCCTAGCAAGATCTATTCTGATTCCTTCTTTAGAAATTATGTGTCCAAGTAACTTTCCTTCTTCTAATCCAATTATAATTTTCTTAGGATTTAAAGATATGCCAAATTTCCTAAATTTAATAAAAACTTGTCTCAGATGATCCAAGTGTTCATTATCAGTTTTGGAAAACAGAGTAATGTCATCTAAGTAAATTACTAAGGAATCATGTATTTCCTTTGCAAAAGCTATTTCCATAGCCCTTTGAAAGGTTGCCCCTGCATTCATTAAACCAAAAGGTATTTTCACATACATAAAAGTTCCCCAAGGAGTAGTAAATGATGTTTTAGCTTGATCTTCTTTTTGGACGAAGATCTGGTTGTATCCTGAAAAACCATCTAAAAGAGAAATCCCGGAAGAGCCAACTACCCTTTGTAATATATGATCCATTTTAGGTAAAGGGTAATTATCCTTCGAGGACACTTTGTTTCGATTCTTAAAGTCAACATATAATATTACCTCTCATGTTTTCTTCCTTGTTGGAACTAGGTTAGAAACCCAATCAGAATATCTGATTGGTGCAATGATCTGGGCATCATACATTCTTTTCACTTCTTTTTCTATCAAAGGTAACAGAACATGGTTAATTCTTCTCAACTTTTGTTTAAATGGCTTTTGATCTTCTTTTATTGGAATTTTATGTTGGATTATACTGGTATCATAGGATTTGAGATCCTCATAACTCCAGGCAAAAACATCTTGATATTCCTCTAAAAGAGTAACGTATTTTTCCTTTTCTTGTTGAGGTAATGTTTTGGAAAGTTTGTTTGTTTTGGGTATTAACTCTGTTCCAATAATGAATTCTTATATATCAAATCTAACTGGCTCCATTTTTTGGTTTCTAGCTACATCATTTGAGTCAAAAAGATCTTCTAAGGGAGCTAAAACTTTAGGTAAGAAATTATCCTTAAGATTCAATATGTCTGATTCATCCTCAATAATCTCTTCAATCTCTACTTTCTCTAAGCTATCTATATTTTCTTGACTAAATTTAGTAGGTTTATCAAACTTTATTCTATTTACATCTAAGTTATTTAAATCTATTTCACAATCCAAATCATGATTTATAGTACAATCTGTATCGATTTTACAATTCTGAAATTCTCATTCATTGTTCATAAACTTCTAAATCTGTTCATCCTGAGAAAATTTTTTGCAATACTTAAGATTGTCTGGAATTATTGGCCTATGTTTGAATTCAGCAGTATATCTGTGATTAGGTTTTAAAGGTAAATTGCATGTACTAGCAAAGGTTGCTAGACAGTGAGCTTGTATATTTTGTTTTCTAGGTATAGCAGCAAATTTACATTCCAAAAAATTATCAGTTAAATCTATCACAGTGTCTCTGTATCTACTTAGTCTAGGATTGTAAATAGAATAAACTACATTTCATTTTTTTATGATCAACTCTGAATCTCGCATGATTAAAATTATTTTTCCTCCTGAGTTCTTAATGATATGGAGTCCTAGGATGAGGGCTTCATACTCAGCCATATTATTGGTACATTTTAAATTGAGCCTGAAAGCATGGCCTTCTGAGTGATTAGTCTCCATGTTGGTTTTCTAAACTCCTTCTCTTTCTCCTAACTTATTTACTGAACCATGAAAGTCTAAATGCCATAGAGATTCATGAAAAATATTATCATTATTTGGTGCTTTATTTTTCTCTACTAGTTCAGTTTGGATTTCATTAGTTTCAGAGTTGCATAGGATAAAATAATCAATGTCAGTTGGGGTAGAGTAAATTGGGTAGTTAATAGATATTTTTGCACTACTAACCATCTACTTCATCAATGTTTCCCTATATAACTTTTTAGGCTGGCCAGAGACTGATATAGTAGCATAAGACATGTCCAATTGTAGAGATCCCTATAACTTTTCTCCCCATGAGCGAGAAAGTAACATTCCATATTTATGTGGGATATCAGCTACTACAATGTCCATTAATATACTCTTACCAGGATATTGAACTAGTGTTACACACAAATCTTTGATTAAACCTAGGCATTTAACTTTACTTGAATCAAAAGAAAAAAAATCTTTGTATGGCCTGGTAATTTCTAGATTAAGAGTTTCCATTATGGCTTTAGACATTAGATTATGGGAAGCTCCTGAATCTAGCACGGAATTATGTAAAATTTGATCATGAATGGTAAGACTGATATAAAATGGAGGAACTTCTCCATCTTCATGTTTTCCATTCACATATGGGCCAAAAATCAACTCTGGCTGATCATCATTTAGATTTATGGAATCTTCTCCATCATTCATATTTAATGTTTCAGTTATGGTTGATTTATAGAAGTCATGTTTTACCAATTCAATCAAAGGAATTGGTATTTTAAGCTTTGTAATTTCTGATTGTATGTTGAATGTAGGTTGAGTTTTACTGATTTGAATTAATTCTTCTTTGGCAACTATAGTTTGTGTTGGTTTGTCTTCTTTCTCTATATTTTTTTTTTCATTTTCAAGTGGTTTGACATTATCTATTTGTGTTTCTTGTGTTTTACTACTCCTAAAATTATTTTCAGGGATTGTTTGTGAAGCAACGAATGTTCTTTCAGACTTAGAATTATCATCAAATGTTTTTGAAGTAGCAGTTTTTGGATCTACTGATTTAGGATCAGCAGAGGGTCTTTTAGGATTTTAATTTGTTGTTTTAACTAGATTATAAGCTTTAGCAGTAATATATTTCTGTGAACTGTTTGCAGCTTGAGAAAATTCATCACTAATATCAACAATTTTAGGGCTTGATGCTTTTTTAGGACTAGAAATGTTTTGTGAAGAACTAGAGTTTTGCTTATTTTCCCTTGGGAGAATTTGCAAAAATTTTGTTTTGGGAGCTTCTACTGCTTTCTGATTCTGAGTTTGGGAATTTCTCTTGGTAGAAGACTCATTGTTTTTCTTGTTTCAAAGGTTATATTGACTGTGTATTTCATTTATAGCATAGTCATAACCATGTTTATAATCAAAGGATTCACTAGAATCTAATTTGAGTGGTTGGAGTTCAAATAATTCCTGATCTTCCTAAGTAAGGAAAATAGTATTATTATCATCTATTCCCCTTATATTTATTGCATCCTCATCATTATCATTATTCTGAGAACTTTCCGCATATTTCTCTTGGAATGGGGGCCTTATTGTTTAGTTTGGGGCTGTTTCTTTTTCTTTTCCAGGATTTATGTTTTTCTAAAATTGGGATTTCTGATTTGTTGTTGGTTATCCCACTGAGGCCTTCTCTCTATATTATCTAGTCTATCCATCACCCTGTCTAAGGTTTTAGCTATCACATCTATGTTTATGTCTGAATTGGCAGTTTCTTCTTTAATGGTCACTCTTCTTTCATTTCTGAGTCTAGCTTTTTCAGCTAAAATGTTTACCTCAACACTAACAACATCAGTTTGCATTTTTTCTAAGGTGTCTGCATCTCTTTCCCTTAATTGATAAGCCATATCTGCATCAAATCCATCAGGGAATTTGAGCAGAGAAAAATAAGGACTGGGTTTAAGATTCGCAGGGATAGACCTATCGACACTATTATATCTGGTGCAGTAATCTTAGACTGAATTATTTGGAGCTCTTTTCATGGAATAAAATTCAGACAATATTTGGAGGGGGTTCTTTTTCTTTTCCCATTTATTTCAAAACAATCTATGAAACATAGCTAAATTAGTTACACTACCAACAGCTAAATTTTTAAACCACCTCTCAACTTCTCCAGTCAAATTTTGTGCAAACAAACTCATTTGAACATTTGAGTCATCAATCTCATAAATTTCAAAGAAGTCTGTCATCTTAGTAATGTGTTGCTGAGTAGTATATTGGGTAGTGCCATCAAATAGCGGTATTTTATTTTGATAGTCTTGAGGCATTTCATGAAGCTTTTTTGGTAAGACTAGGGGAGCATATCTAGCAGCCATAGCTTGAAGCTTACCTTGACTAGGAGGTAAGGTAGAACTGCTTGGATTTGCACTGGAAATGCTAGCTGATGAACTAAAAGTTCTAGTTGAAGTGATGGGAAATGAAACTGGAATGTATATGGAACTACTAGGGAATGAAGATGATGTGTTTAGGAAATCAAAAGGTGAGCTAATGGATATAGTGGATGAAGTGAGAGGTGGAAATAGTACTCTAGGTTGTAAAGATAATCTAGGGATAAATGGATCTGTAGATGCTCTGGTAGTGGAATTTATAAATGATATAACAGCATACAGAGATGAATCTCTAGCTGCTATTATTGTGGTATGCAATTGAGAAACTGGAGGTTTGTTTGCATAGGTCAAAAATTGAGCTAATTCAATAGCTTCATCAATATCTTTGAGAATAGTAAGATAAAGTTCTTCAATTTTAGTCTGATCTTGAATTTTCTGTGATTTAGAATCTGCAGTAATATTTTTCTGTTTTGTATTCAAGAATGAAGTGAAAACAGGGTCTAAAACATTCGTATTAAGATCACTTTCAAATTTTCTTCTAAATAAAGAATGCTCAAATTTGAGATCAAAATCAATATCTTCCAGACTTAGTAAATCTTGCAGTAATGAATTGACTCTTTTCAATGATACTTCAACTTCTAAATTTTTTAACTGTCTTTTCTTTTTACCAATTTGGTTTGGGTTGTCTACTATAACTGCAAGCTTAGGATCTAGGTTAGACCCAGTATAATAAACTTTCCTAGAAGACAGAATTATTGTTTTCAATATACACAACTTATAAAAGCAATCTTAAAGTAAAATGATGTATAAAAAAATTTTCTCTAAGACTAGTTTTAAGATTGAGGATTGGTTAGTTCCCCAGTGTGGTCACTAGTATGTTATCACTCTAGTAATTATCAAGTTGTGTGATTTTATTTTTTAGTCAAATAATTCTAGAGGTAACCGCAAACCTACTTTAAACTCTAGGATCTAGCCTTCCTAGGGTTCAAAGAGGGCTCTCTCTTTAAACTTAAACTTTATTTTAATTTGTGAAAATTAGGCTAGTTATAAAAGTGCAGCTTTGGTTTTGTTTTAATATATTTGGTGGGAAAAATCACTTGAAAGGATGGATAGGGGGAAATATATTTGTCCATTGGTCTATGGATTCAAAATCAAGCAAATAATACTAGGATCAAGGGCAAAAAGGGAAAATATCTTTAGGGCAAGATAGAAAAACCTTGGAGATCTTGGAAAGTTGTTTTTGTGAGGTGGTATGATCTGGATAAAGGGAACTTAAGACTCCTTAAATCCAGAAAAGGAAGTAATAGGAAGAGGTCAAACAAGATAGGGAGCAATTAAGGGTTCCCTACACTGGAAATAAGAGGAAAACATATAAATGATAACTAGTTAAAAACAGGGTGCTTTTAACAAATCTTGTAGTTATACTACTAGTTATACATTCAGATTTAGCATAAACATAAATGGATGCATGTAACAAAGAAAGGAAACAATGACAAGTGAAGAAAATACTTCAATCCAAATAGCTCATCATAGGAATCCAGAAGTATGATGCCAATTTGCTTTAATATAGCCTGCTACTCGAAGTTTTGACACACAAAAGATTTAAAGTACGAGAAAAAATGACTATAACAATCCCAACAATTTTATTCCACACAAACTACTTCTAAAGATGAAGTATTTATACACAATGTCTTACAAAATATCCTAGAAAACGTCTAGGAATTATCTTAGGAAAATACAATATCTTTACAATAAAGATAGAGACAACTGCTTAACAAATTAGCAAGTTGTCCTATTTTATCCATAAAAAATAGAAATTGTTTTGAGGATAAAGCAGGTGGTTGCCTTGGTGTCCTCCTTACTAGCCTTTAGATATTTTCTGAATCTAATCTGCCTTGTCTGATACTCTTTCTCAGATACTCTTTATTCACTAATACTCTTTAATTGATACTCTTTAATCCTTAGTAAAAAATTGTTTACTGCTATAAATAAAATCTATTTTGACTGTATTTTGAAAACAAATTTCTTTCTTATTTTCACCTGCTTGTCTTTTATCCTTCATAGAAAATCAGTAAGTGACTGCCAATCCTCATTTTTAGGAATTTGAATATTCTTTAATTTCATAAAATTATCATCAACTTCTGTATATCTAGCAAAGGTTGGCTTGATGACAAACAAGTGTTTGATTTCATATTGTAAATAAAATAAATCTTCAAAACTCTTCAGTAACATTTTTCCTATTGGGATGCCTTGACTTGTTGGTTTATTTACCTGTTCCTTGGAAAATTCTCTAATCTTTTTGTCATAATCATTTTGAGGCATCAATTTATCATTAATAACCATGATATAAGGAAGTCCTTTTGCCTCAAATTTGTGAACTTAACCATGAACCTGGTTATAGCAGTATTCATACCTTCACATTTTTCTTCAAGTTGCCTCATCAAATTTCTCTTTGTTGTGACTTTCCTAATTTCTAGGATAGTTGCTGTTTTGTCTGTTATTTTGAGCTCTTCCAATTCTCGTATATTTTTGCTCTTAAGGAATTTTATTAGCCTTATAGCCTACTCTGGTTTTTCAGCCAAATCAGTTTGAGTTTTTTGGATTTCTGCTTGGGCTGCTAATAATAATTCTCTTTGCTCAAAAATTACCTGAATTGAAGGCCATACATCATGGGTGGCTTCAATGATATTATTCCAAAGATAATTTTTAATGTATGATATATGATCCTTCAAAGTTAATTATTTTTGAAACTTTTTTAACTATTCACTCAATCTATTGGCATTTTATTCATGTATCTTAGCTTTTACTGGAGCTGATTTGTTTGACTTTTCAATATTTTCAACCATTTTTTTCAATCTGTTAATCTCGTTTGTCTTTAAAGACATCTCTTCCATTGCTTTCACTATCTTGTTGGCCTCATAAGTAGGTTGTATTGATGTTGTAGAAGATTCAATGGTTGATGTTATGGAAGAATTCACTGACACTGTAATAGCTAGTGGTTCTTTGGGTGCCAATTTTTCTCATAAAGTTAAAGGCATTGTTGCAGTGATAACTGGAATGACTGTAGGAATCACTGGTTCTTTAACTGTCTCCTTTTCTTGGACAAGTTTTTCCATCTGTATTTCCATTCCTTTAACCTAAGCTGTCAATTGAAGGATTAAATTCATCATTTCATATTTTTCATTCTGTTCCTGTATGAATTCTTTTGTCTAAGGATGTTCACTTTGAGGAAGTTTGAGTTGTTTCCTCAAGGCTGCTATATCCTTCTTTTTCTTTTTCACTAATGCTTCTGCTGCTTTGATATTTGTAGGATCATATCCTACCTACAATACTAATTCTTCTAAGGCTTTTATCCTTAGATCCTTGGCATATAATGAAGCTTTGTCCATATTTATTTGATCTTGCATATTGGAGATGGTATTTTGTAGCTTTTGAGCACTCATAGCTTTTGTAGTAACTGTGGAATACAACATCTCTGGGCTTTGCCTGTGAAAATCTATTTGATCTAATTCATGGATACTGTCTATAGCTACTTCTAGATCAACTTTCTTATAGTCAACAACTATCTTTGGAACTAATACTGTGGGCTATAATACTGACATAATCAATTTTTTACTTGAGTAATCAAATGATGATAGGAATCTGTTTTGATTACCTGGTTTTTGTTTCAAGAACTGAGAGTAAATTTCAATTTTGATTTCCTCATTCTTGATTTTAATTTTCTTATATTTCTCCTTAATATCCAAATCCTTTTTCTTAGATGTTTGTGAGGAAGAAGCTTCCATGTTTTGTTGTCTTTCCATTAATCATGTGTCTTCATTATTCTGATTTGGCTCATTGATAATTACAGTAGCTACATTTGTCTCTGGAAACTCTGTGTTGGTATTTAAAGGCTCTGTTTCTTCCACATCTATTGTCACTTTTCCTTTGCCTGTTGTGTCTAATTTAGGCCTTTTGTTATAAATTATCTTGAACTTTGTTTCTATTGTAGTCTCTGCCACATATGCTCCTTCTTCCCTTATTCTTTTGGCGGAATTCTCTAGTTGATTTGTAGTCTCTAAGGTATGACTAGTATTACCTTTGTTCACTGCATCTATTAATGTGTTTTCAGTCCATTCAAGCTGATTGGAAAAAAATTATATTTCTGGTTTAGCTTCATGTATAAAAGTTGTTAATTTTCATTTGACCCTTACCTTGCTCAAGAGCCCTTGTGGATCATATTCCAAGGGAACCTTTCTTCAAATTCATATTCCAATAGCTGATTTGCTACTTCCTTTTCTGTATCCTTGTGATTGCATATGAATGGCCCAATTTGATTTTTAAGTTTAAATTGGGTCTTCTTCTTAGCTACCATGAAATTGATTGAATCAGAGTTTAGGATTTTCCTGATATACTCCAAGGAAAATATCCTCACTGAAGGATATTTGGGTAACTGGTAAGGTAACAAGTTTGACCCAAAGACTCTGATTTCAGTGTATTTCTCATACAAATACTAGTAACCAACCTTAATCTGCTCTGATAACTACAATATCTTCTTCATTTCCTCATTTATTCTAGGTTGCTCTCTCTTGGTAATCATGCTAATCACTGGATGTAAAAATAACTATGAAAACTATGAATAACTTAAATCTGTACATTATTTTCTGAGAAATGATGTCCAAAAAATGACAGATAGAGGATTTTCCTCTATGTCAATTTTTTGAAGAGTGATAGGAAAATTATCTAATTGGAAGTATAGAAACATGTGGAAAAGGTAGGAGGTATATCTAAACACTCCCTGTATTTGCAAATTTGTCAATTGATAATGAATACTATCAGTAATGAAACCAACATAAGCAAATATTACTGAAGGTGGTTGACCTAGAGAAAAGGTGGACAAGAATCCCAAGATGGATTCATCAGTGTGTTCATCAATGAAGTATCCAAGTATGAAAGACAACATGGAAATAACATGTCTTGATCCTTCAGGAAATTTAGTAGTAGCATATGGAGCATTTAACTTTGGAATTTCTACATGCAGAGGCATAAAATTCTGAAAAATCATGAACCTTTTGGGGAAATCTAGACCAATGTATAGCTTAGTTAGGGCCTGAATAGACGAAGGGACTACCTGGGGATCAGGTTGAAGCTGCAACATTTGGTTAATTGATTCTGTAGTGGTGGTAAATAGGATTTCTTTACTGGAATTTACAATGGCTCTTTACTCTGGTACATAATACTGCTAACAGAATCTAATAATCTCCTAAGAAAGGTGAGTCAATGGGACAAAATATTTGGGCAAATTGGATTCCCAAATAAGGACTTCTTCTTAATCATCTACAGATTTCTCATAGTGCCAGTTATGGATATCTAACAAGTTTAATTCAACAATGGAATCAGCTATTTTATAATTAGTATCAGCTAGGGTAATGTGTTCAATGTCGACAACTAGTGGTTTCAATGGATTGACAACAATAACAATACTTAAAGTCATGGCAGAGGTAGGTTTAGGTGTTTTAGAACCTTCAGGCTTGCTTGCACTCTATTTTTTAGGCATTTTGGTCTACTTCTGCAAGTTTAGACAATTTGCAGAAGTAATTTTACTATAGCAAAGGATTTATTGGGCAATTTGGCAAAGAATAGGCTTTTCTTTGGGTTTTATGTTCAATTAGGCATGTCAAAGAGGTTTAGAGATTTTAGAGTTGGTTTAAAACATAAAAAAAGTGTTTCCTGAGTATTTTTAATGGAAATAGGGCTTAAAAATATTTTAAAAAGGATCATAGAGTGTTTGGGGTACCTTCAGAGGTTTTCTGGCCTTTTTTAGAGCTTGAAATAAACTATTAGACTGTGAAAACTCATGAATTTCCTCAGAAATGGTGCACAATAGAGAAACAGGGTTTATGGGAAAAATTTGCCAGAGTTTGGCCTGTTGTTGGGACTTTTTGGCAGTTTATTTAATCAATTTCTTTAACCTTAAATGTGTTTGGTTTCTTTAAAAAGGTTTTTCAACTTGATTGCAAGTTCAAATTCTAGAAAAATACCTGTTGTAATGTAGGTATCAGGCTTCAGAATGAATTTGAGGTTTCTTAAAAATTTTGGAAACTTCTATGAATTATTTGGAGCAATGCGTAGCTCCTCAGCAGTCTTCAAATTTTTACTAGGAAAATATTGTAGGTTTCGGGCAAGATAATGGCAGAAAAGACTTGATAAGGGTTCTTTATAGTTAGGAGAGGAAATGTAGTAGGTTAAACACGCAAGATAGATGGATAAGTGTATTTTCAAAGGTTTTATTAAACATATTGGTTGCATTAATCCATCATTGAATGCAGGTTGCATCAGGTGGGAGGAGCGGTTTCAGAGATTCAACGGATATAAAACTGGTGGTATCGCACGGTGATTTGGTGTTAAGAAGTTTTGAGCTCAACCCACGCAATCCAATGTTTGAAGGGCATGTGGAGGAGAGAGAGAATTATAAAACCACTCATTTCGTGAAACTTTGGCATGGGGATGAATGTGCATCTATTATGTGCGATATTTGATATCAATCAACGGATCTGGAGTTCATGAACAAACGGTCCAGATCATTTCGGAAGTTGCGTCGGGATAAGAGTAGTGGGAGTGGGCTAAGTTATATGCATGGAGGGATAGTCTAAAGTTTATATAAATTTAAAACTTATGGTTTTATAAAATGGTGCAGGGGTTAGACTTATGCAGTGGGAATGATTTTAATTTAAAACATTGTGAAATGTTTTAAATTTTCATATGTGGGCCTGTTTATTATATATTATATAGTTTGATCAAATTCACTCCACACTTGTTTAAACTACATGGGGCAGGATATTTACATATAGGTATCTTTAGACGAAGGGGAATAATTGGGCGGGGATTTTACTTTGGGCACATGGTATATATTAACTTTGCTCTAAATTTTAAAATAGTGGGTTTCTGAGGGGTTAATTAAAATATAATGGAATTAATAACTACGGGAGGGTATTTTTAGGGATTTAATAAAATAGGTTAAAAGTTAATATGAAAAGGGTAGTGAAAATGAAAATAGAACACACATTATTTCTAAGTAAAGTGAAAAAATAAAGCATAGCTCATCTTTTATATTACTTCAGAAATACTTAGGATAAATTTACTTTGAGGGTTTTTATGAATGATTTTGAAGAGACTGAAGTTAATTATTTTAGGGTTACAATTTTACTAAGTAAGAATGTGCCTTTACTTTGGAAAAATGGGTTTTGATGTATGAATGAAGGGTAAATGTTGATGAATGAGGGTTTAAGGTAGGAATTCAATATTTTTAACTTATTAGTCATCGAGCCTTGGGTCTAGTCCCAACAAAACTCAAAGAAATGCTCTGAGCCTTTTTTATTGAAAGTTTTAGAATACTGAATACCTATAGGGGAGGGGAAATTAGTGATTTTGACTGATGATGTCTTATTACATGCCTGCTTCATTGTTTGCTACCTACCCAACTTCATTTCTAACATTGTTTCTTCATTTCTTAGGTGCATTTAGGCTTGCAACCTTAAAATATTTTCTTTCAAAGCATAAAACTATCTAAGTCTACCTTATTTCATCCAAGGGCTCAGATTAAACTGTTGAGATCCTCATTATTCTCTACTTATCTACTGATTTGTCAAGTTTAAACTGTTTGACAAATCTTTATTCACTATCTAAAACATGAAAAGTTAATATTAAACTGTTTAACTGATCATGGATTATGGCATTTATTGACACTCTGCACATAATCATTATTCTTACAGTAAAAAGTAAAAGTAGTGGCATTTTGACTTGCTCACTTTTAGATCTTATTTCTTTTCCTTTTGGGGTCTATATTTTTCTAAGTCCTTTGATTTTTCTTTTAGGACTTTTTACCCTCTTTTTGGCTTTTTATTATTTTTCATTTTTTTCAAAATATGGGAAAACAACTTGCAGAAAGCAAGGTATGTACATATTTATAAGACTATCAAAGTCAATTCAAAATTTATGAACCCTATTATTATAGGACCCTAACACCGCCCATGGGGGAAGAAAATAAATATGAGGGAGAAAAAAATCTTATAAAAATATTAGTCGAGGAGGCCCTTGAGAAACAAAGGAATGCAATGATGGATAAATTTTCCTAAATCCTTCAACGAATGCCCACCGGCGGTGCATCTACATCCAGCAGTCACTCTGGAGGTGCCACTCCTTTTAAGGTACAAGTAAAATTTTACATTCCTATATTTGAGGGCTAGATATATACAAACTTCATAGATATATGGTTGAATCTATTAGAAGGATATTTCTCGGTTGATGACTTTTCTGAGATGGGTAAAGGGTTCCCTACTACAGCTCATTGTCGGCAAGGGGAGCCAAAAGAAACTCATTTCAGAAGAGGTCATGAAGCGGTTGGGATTATCTACCACATCATACCCACAACTGTGCACCATCGAGTGGCTACACCAAGGGTGGGATCTTTGCATTAGTTAATAGTGTCGCCTTCCATACAGCATCAAGCCCTTCACAGATGAGGTATTATATGACATTTCTCCTCTTGATGTTTGTGATGTATTATTAGGCCAACCATGCTTGTGTAAGTGACATGTTGTGTATGAGTCTCGGCCTCGTGTTGTTATTGTTACTTTAGGCAACAAGTTGTACAGGATACAAAAGGTACCACCACATGCTGCTATCTCTTTTTTTACTGCAAAACAATGCAGTAAGCTCATTTCCAAAATTGGGAAATTTGTTTTCCTGATGATCTGCCCTCAGGGCAAGAAGAAGATTGTGGCCACAACCTCCACACATGGCTCCTCTGCATGAAAACAATAAATGAACAAGGTTGTGGAGGAGTACGTGGACATTTAAACCTCACCTGTAGGGGTTCCTCTACACTGTCAGGTCAAGTACCCCATCGATCTGACCCCAGGTGCACTGCTTCCCAATGGACCAATCTATTAGTGTTTTTTTCTGCAGAATGATGAAATCAAGAGGTAGATTCAAGACCTGCTGCAGAAAGGTCACATCTAGCCGAGTTCATCACCCTGTGGGAGACCGATCGTGTTGGTACAGAAAAAGAATGGGACTTGGAGACAATGTATTGACTATTGGGTGCTAAACAATATCACTGTCTAGAATAAATACCCGATCCCACAAATTGATGACCTTCTGGACCAACTCAAAGGGGTGAAATATTTCAGCAAGATTGACTTGAATTCCAGGTATCACTAGGTACCAATCGAACCCTCCTATGTGTATAATACTGCCTTCAAATCCAAGGAGGGACTTTTTGAATGGTTGGTCATGCATTTTGGGTTGATGAATTCTCTTGCAACCTTCATGAGGATGATGGAATTGGGAAGAGAACCTACACCACATCCAATAGGTTCTCCAAACACTACTACAACACAGTTTCTGTGCCAATTTGGAGAGGTGCACTTTTGGCATGACCGACGTTCAGTATCTAGTATACTTTATTGATGAGCAGGGGGGTGCATGTGGATCTAACTAAGATCCAAGTCATTCAGGATTGGCTAGCCCCAACCAATCTAACAGAGCTTCGCAACTCTCTAGGTCTTGGTAATTTCTACCACATGTTCGGGTTGGGATTCTCTCATATCACTTGGCCGTTGAGTGAAGTCACCAAAGGAGGAGCGAAAGAAAAATTATTTTGGTCAGAATCTCAACAGAAGGCGTTCGTAGAATTGGAACATCACCTCTGCTCTGCCCCAATGCTCACATTACCAGAATTGCAACAACCATTTGAGATCAAGACAAATTCTTCTCACTATGATATTGGGGAAGTTCTTACTCAATAGGGGCATCCAATGGCATATCACAGTGAGACACATTCTGACGCAGTCTGCAAGTATCCCCCTTATGACAAAGAAATGTATTCCATTGTGCAGGCATGCCGAAAATGGAAGCATTAAATTTTTGGGAAGGAAATGGTCATCCATGCAAACCACTACCCCCTGAAGTTCATACATATGCATGGGAAGTTACAAAACAATTTCCATCATAAGTGGTCCACATATCTACAATATTTTCATTTGAAAATCAAGTGCAAGAAGGGTAGCACCAATAATGTTGCAGACTGCCTCAGCCAACCACCTATCGTGGCACTAACCACCATTCTCAACTTTTGTGCGCATGAGACTTCTGATTGGTTTCTTCTCTACAAGAGCAATCTAGAATTCACCGACACACACAAGAAACTCTTGGATGGTATGCAAGTTTATAATTTTCACCTTCAGGATGCACTTCTATATCACCTGGGACACCTTTGTGTTCCTTAAATTGATCATGCCAAGATGATTTGGGAAGCGCACTATAGTTGGTTTGCTGGGCATTTCAAGGTTGAAAAATCAGTGGCAGTATCGCAGAAGTATTCCTATTGGTCGAACCTTTGACTAGATGTCGAGAAGTACATCAGATCTTGCACTTCTTATGTTATTTCCAAACCGACCATCAAGAAGAACGACCTCTATACTCTGCTAACTACCCATATTCGACCTTGGGAATCCATATCCATGGATTACATGTCAGGCCTTTCTTCTACTAAGCATGGAAATGAATTTGTTTTCATGGTTTTCGATAGATTCTTGAAGATGGCCATTATGATGGCCTGCAAGAAGAATATCACAAGAGAAGTCATTGCTAAACTCTTCTTTGAACGAGTGTGGGTGCTCTTTGTGATCCCACAGTCTATTATCTCATATTAGGACAACAGGTTCCTCAACACATTTTCGTCCAACCTCTGGTCACTGCTAGACACCAAGCTCGCCAAGTCCACAACATTCCTTCCCCAAATTGATGGCCAGACAAAGGTCGTCAACAATATGATTGTACAAATTATGTGCATGTAAAATTCATAGAATCCACACACATGGGATGAGAGCCTTCCCTATGTACAACGCAGTTATAACCAGGCTCTCCATAGCTCAACCGAACATAACCCCTTTTAGGTGCTCTTGGGATTCTAGCCACTATGTCCCATTAATGTAGCCATGCCATTTGCGGCTACAAAGACCGATTAAGCTCATGTCCAGTCTAAAGCTGACAAGGCGAAAAAATTCATTGAGCACATTCAACACAACCGACAATAGGTTCATGACATATTAGACAAAGGCAATGCTAAGTAAAAGAAACGACATGATCAACATCAGGTTCCACACAACTTTGAGGTGGGCATAAAAGTGTGGCTACATTTGCAGAAGCAGAGCCTCGTTGGACCCCAACACAAGCTTAACCTGCTCTGATATGGGTCATACACCATCACCAAGGTTGTAGGGGCCAATGCCTTTGAGCTTAGTATTCCACCATTCCTTGGTCTCCACCAAGTGTTCAATGTGGACTGCCTTCGGCCCTACTTCCCACCTCTATTGGACACCTATGACATTGCAAAACAACTTAGATCAACATAGTTAAACCAAGACTCCATGGAATAGGCCACCACATATTGTATCATGGAAATTCAATAAAAAACACTCGCCAATAGAATATCCAGCTGTATCGGGTTGTTAAAGCTGGCAAACTCCTACACTAAGGCAAATGGTTCACTAGGGACCAATTTCAGCAGATGTTTCCTCATCTCATGGAGGAAATCAACACAATGGGGACCATTGCTACCTAAGGGGGGAAGAATGATCCAGGTGGATATTGGTGGCCACCCGCCTATTCCACTTTGGTCCCCACCATTGTTTCTTTTATTTTTTCAGTTTCCTTAATTATAGCACAATTTACTATTTTTAGTAGTTTTTGGTTCCTAAACTTCTGGAGCCGTTTTGAGGCCCTAAACGATGTTTTTTTGAAAAATAGGGAGCAACATGGAATATCCTTTAATGTTGCTCACATCAAAATATTTATTCCTTGGAAATATATTTCTAATTAGGTATTTTGGGAATCAAACAGAGATCGTCTACCAAAGTTATGTCCCTAGGAAGATTGATGTACCAATTTACCCAAACGGGGCCGATAGTTTTGGTGCTTCATCTACTAGGGTTAGGTTTTTGAATGTTTAGGGTTTTCCATTATTTATAAATAATAAATAGGCCCTCAAGCCTCATTATAATATATTTTAGAGGCTTGTAGCCACTGCATCTATCCTCAGAGATAAGCTACCAGCACCCTAGCTAGTTTATTTCCATTCTTTCTGTAAGCATATTTCAGTTATTTGTTATTAATGAAATGAAGTTTTAATTCTACTAAATATCTGATTTTATGTGTATTTATGTATTTCATTGTGTTCTTGCATAAATTTGGATCATTATTTCTCCTTTGATTATTCTTTGTTTTGGTCTCTTTTGTTTAAGTTCATGTTTGTAAATGAATCGTTTTCACTATTTTCAATGCTTTGTTTTGTTTTAAGTTTTTCCACTAAAGACCAACTGTCTCTGTGGTCCTTTTCAGGGAACAAATAAATATTAAGGACTTTCTATTTGGTACTCCACTACCACCAAAAAACTAACGCGGAATTGGCGACTCCACTGTTTTCTTTTGTTTTTTCTAATTGTTTTTTTGCAGGACCTCCTCTCTCCATAACCAAACTACAATGCGCTCGGTACCTCTCTGGAATTTTTGTAGGACCCCTGGGACCTATTCTGAGCCTTAGACTGTGATTTTTTAATTCTATCTTCTCATTTGCATGACTTTTTCTCGGACATACGCGTCGTGATGCATTTATGTTGGAAAAACACACGCGGTCACCAGAAAGTAAGAAAAAGCCTTTTATTTCCATTTTTTCGGGTGATTGGTAGCCTTTAGTGAATTTCCTTCACCTCTTCACTATGTTATTCTTTGCTCAGTTTTCCTAATTGATGTCCTAACAATAATTAGTGGAGCAATTAAATTTTTTATTTTTATTTCTTATATTTGCAAGAACACACATAGTTTAATTGGGGAGAATAGTAAATAGCCAAATTCCACACATGTTTTTAAAACTGTTGTTGGGTGTGGAGCCTGATTATCTTCTTTATATATCATTGCATTGGACTTGTGTCCTTAACGAGGTGGCAACTCTAACCATCATTTAATCGCCATGAGCGGGGGGCGATGGCTATTTTATGAGCCCCCCCTCTTCAGGGGTGTTTTAGGGGCAACATTCCCGAAGCTAAAAACATATGTAAAATTGCCTTGTAAAATATTTTAATTTCTTAGTCAATCTAGGTCGTTCATTGGGTGGATGATTTTATGGTAGAAGTTATGTTTAATTTAGGGTTTTTTCCCTAGAATACAACTCCCTCTGTTGTATGAGGGTATTGTATTGCGATTGTGTATTGTGTGTGTAATCTGAGTGAGATATAACAAGGGGGACTGTCTGAGAGAGTAGAGGATATTACAGTGCATCTGTTGTAGGTTGTGACTCTTCATTTTGCTGGATAATATAAAGGAAGGACTAGTTGTTTCCATGGACGTAGCCCAAGTTGGGTGTGTCACATATATTTGTGTCTCTCTTGTTTTATATGTTATTTCTATGTTTGCGTTTCCACATATTTTATGTGTTCCATTTATCTGTAATATCTAATTTGCTAACAACTATTTTTCTAACATTTATGCAAATCACATAGTTTAATTAGTAAAGGGGTAACTGGCCCATCATCCACAAATATTTCTACTAAACAAGTTGTTTTTTTTTTCAGTAGTTTCTCGGACTAGGGCCAAGTGTTGGTACAAAAATCAAGTAATATCTACTTCCCTTGTGCCTTTTAGGAGAACCTGGGTTTGCATATGAATGATTTCTCAAATCATTTGGATTCCCCATCTCCCTTTAGCTCCACATAGTATAATAGGAAGGAATGTAAGTGGCCCATTATCTGCACATCATTTCTATTTATGCAAGGACCAATCAACATTTAGTGTAATCAGAGGTATATAGTAAACGATCATCACATATCCACATCTTATCACACTTTGTGTGTTCACTTCACCATGCACTAATAATTTTCAAGATTTGTATAATAAGGCGAGTGGTGCTCAGATATTTTTTCACTTAAATTACCTCTTCTTACCAATTCAAACCTTACAAAAAGTCAAAAAAATTTAAAAAAACCATAACTTGAACACACTAACTCTCCCCATAGGGGTCATAAAAGAATTAATAGTTCAAGTTAGGACCATTGGGGGTAGGCATCCCATAAGCCACAATGGTAATTTAACATATATGAAACTAAGAAGTTGATATCTATGGTGCTTACAATCCTTCAATGACCCCTTGGAAAAGAACACCCGAGCATAATAGAGATCCGATTTAGAGGGGGTTCAACCTAGGTCCAGTGCGTGCGGTACTATTTGGGGCTACCTAACCCATCTAGTGCTCAATACATGTAATTAACTACCAAGAATCTAAGGAATCGAATGCTCACAGGGGACGAAGGTACTTTATTGTCTAAAATCAATGGCATCCTTCCCCTAAAGGTGACAGTGTAGGAAACACTCGATCCTCATTTCCATTACCTTGGTTGGTTCTTCGACTGTTGGAAGGCATTGCTAGTTCTTTACGAGCATTTCCCCAGGATACATCAGAAGATATCTCCCCAAGGCCCTATTACTTTGAGAGTGGAAAGGACGATCATGTCTACATAGGTTTTTTTTTATCATACAAAAACAGTAAAAAACCATTTTTTTCTTGATTGATCACATAACTTAATCTAAAGTAAAATTTCCTTTCCATTTTCACTTTGTTTTATGTATGTGACTGTATTTCATTGATAGAGATATTCTTCCTTAAAAAAACACAAAGTATTTCACATGC
Source organism: Pinus albicaulis (assembly GCA_034641835.2). Classification (NCBI taxonomy): domain Eukaryota; kingdom Viridiplantae; phylum Streptophyta; class Pinopsida; order Pinales; family Pinaceae; genus Pinus; species Pinus albicaulis. The sequence continues at coordinate 1,472,737,798 of CM076582.1, forward strand.
TAATTGGTGTGGAGTACTGAAAAGGTATGATTTTGCTGATTACTTTAATGACTTTTTAATACAATTTGTGAACCTTTTGTATCATGGATTTGGAAAGTCATAAGAAACTATCACAAAACATGTGAGAATCGATGTGTATAACTTAGCCACTCGATAATGGTTATTTTCATACAGTGAAGAATATGCAACGAAGAAAGAGGCTGCCGCCTAAAGATAAGAACGATGGGAGATAATCGTTGTTCCTCCTCGGGATGAGAACCGAACGCAACATAGGAAACAAGATCAAGGTGAATCGGCTCGGCAAGAAGGAGAGGACACCCCGCCCGCGCAAGAAGCAAAGACAGGATGAAGAAGTTAATCATATAATCCCTCAGATCGAAGACCTTTGTGATCACGCTTTATTTATCTAGCTGCTTGGACATCTCCGCCATCGTCCTTATAAAAAGAGACAGCACTGTTAGTTTAGGAATGGCGAGATAAGATACGTTTTATGTAATCTTCTGTAAAACATCAGATTTGGTTATTAAGCTCTGTTGAGAACTGGTTCGATGTATTTTTGATCAATGTATTAATGAAAGCCTGGTGATTATTCCATCTTCGCGTCTACGTTAACCTAAAGCGGTGCATCCTTGGAGGCTAAGGGCCCGGCCCCGAAGGACACTTGCTTCTGTACCATTACAGCTTCGTTTCTGTGTGGTTTGTTTATTATTGCTATTCGATTATTTGATATGCTTTATAAGTTCATATTACATGCTCTGTTCCAGTTTGAATCATTGAAGTTTCTACAACTAGACTTGTGTGTTAACTCTGCATTGCGTTATTATTCCTTTCAAGAGTTAATCACATATCCTTACTGTTATGTTACAGAGCTATTATATTAACATTTGTGTTGCGTGCGTTTCCACTGAATCAGTATTGTCCCATAATTCATTAATCGTTATTGCTGTTCCATTAATATGATTTGTGTAATCCGCCTTTAGAATGATAGAATGTTCCTTGATTGCAAAGAGTGTATAGATTGAGTTTGATTATAACCCGCGGGACTTATTATTCATTTGCTGTTCCATTTCAGAGTTGCTGTTCCATTTCAGAATTGTGGTTTAATCCTTTATTTCCTTTGCTGATCTATTTATCTGCATTTGATGGTTTGCTGTGAGAGATGATCTAAGACTGCAGTGAGCAGTATCAGTCACTGTTTAGCTCCCAGGCTTGTGATCTATGCTTTAGTTCTTTTTCCATCAGTTTCTGAAGGGATGGTTTATTATTACCGAACCCTTGACTGATGAGTTATTGAGTTTCCTGAGTGTGTGATTTATTTCTTTAAAGTAATTTGATTTCAGTTAAGCATCCTTTTACTCTTGTATTTCTGAAGCACTGTACTACTAGCATTACTCTGACAAATGAGCCTCGGATTGAGTCACTCTTTGTAATAACAAAACGCTCTCGGGTTGACATATTAATGTGAGGTGGTTAGAGGTGAAAGAGACCCTTTTTATAGCTCTACATTTTGGCGCCGTTGCCGGGGAAAGAGTGTAGCCATTTGTCTTTTTTTTCAGAGTAGTGTACAAGCCTGCTAGGGAGGAGTTGGATCCTAAAAACGGAAGGTAAGAACCTACGTGCAGAGCATGTAAAAGACCTGCTCATTATCCGCTTTCCTAACAGATTTATTGTTGCTTGTTTGAATAGAAGTTCGTAGTTTATTTTTTGAGTGCATGACTAAGCAGAAAAGACCAGAAAAGAATATCAAACCCCCATCCAAACCTGAAAAAGCTAAGGGGCCGGTGACCCTTGGTCGAACGACCTTCATAGACGAAATCTATAAGAAAACAGAGTCTCAGCCATCGGTAGGCTTCAAGAAAAACACTTCCAAACCGCCTACTAGTTCCCTTCAGGCCACAGGATCACCATCTGTAGCCTGTGCTGAGGTGCATAGTCAAACTGAGGAGCAGGACTTTCAAGAAGTTGAAAATTCCACTCCAGAATTATTGCAAGAAGGGAACTCTAGCAACTTTTGCGAAGGAGAAGGAGAAACAGGGGAAACCAAGGAACCAAAATCTCCTCTTGAAACAAATCAGTCATTAGATAGCCCAGATAAGGGGAGTGCTACGAAAGTCATTGTTGAAGAGATTCAATCTCCTCAAACACCCGGTATTCCCATTATTCCAGATAAAGGAAGCGCTATTAAAAAGATCCCTGTCAAAACCGTTCCCACCCAACCTAGGAATACCCTCCTAGATATCCCAGAAGGTTACTGGCATATATTCGATCCCATCGCTCAAAACCAACCAAACGCTCAAAACCAGCCAAACACTGAAACCTCTACATTACAATATCCTATAGTGGATTCTGCAACAAATGCACCCATGAAAGCTATCCCTCTTCAGCATATCCCCACATTTCACGGACTCACATCAGAAGATCCGGATGCATTCCTATTTGAATTCGATGTGTTATGTCGGGGGTATGATTACACCACCGATCCCCAAAAATTGAAATTATTCCCTTCTACATTGAAAGGGGCTGCTTTAAGATGGTTTATGGGGCTAGGTGGCGGGGTTATCAACAATTGGGATCAAATGAAAGAATCCTTCTTAAAGAAATACCAGGATTATTGTAGGTCTAGATAATTAAAAGACGAAATATTTCAGATGACAGCCAGACCAAATGAAACATTAGAGGAGTATGTGGAACGTTTTCAGTATAACTTACAAAGATCTCCTTATGCATCGCTACATTTACCTGATAATGTGTTAAAAACTGCATTAATGAGGGGTATGAAGGAACAATGGATTGAAACATTAAACATTATGGGCAAAGGGGATATTTATCAAGAGAATTTTACTGACATCCTTGACTTATGTATCAGGAGTTCGAGAGGCAACACAAGAATAAAACCGGCAGAATATGATCGGTTTGCAAGAGATAACAAAGTATCAGCAGAAGGAGTAACACGTGCAGAAATTGGAAATTTATTAGAGAATTTTAAAACTGATATTATGGGGACACTAACTACACAACTTGATATTGTGCAGGCTAAACAGAAGCAGCTGGAGGCAGAACAGAATATGGCAATCTCCTGCCCCCGATGCAGAAAAAAACACAGCCACAAGGAGTGTCCATTAGATAAAGTCCAAACATGCGCTATCTGTACAAAAGATCACCTTACGGAGAGCTGCCCCTCACTTCCTGGATTGAAAGCAGTATATAAGGAAGCAGAAGAAGAACCAGAATCGGTGAATTCAATCAACCAGCGCCGCCCGTGGCAACCAAGACAACCTGGTATGTTTCCGGACCCAACCTCTTTCTTTCAAAACCCACAGTATAATGCTCAACAATATGGTATGTGGCAAAATCAATCTCAAACCCCATTTACAAACTGGTCACCACAATCATTTCCTTCTCCAAATCCATGGCTAAATCAAACAAGCCAAACTGGTTGGCCAAATTTCCCTTACACTCCACCATATTGGAAAAATGGCCCATATCCTTCACAATGGACTCCCTCTACTTCACAAAGTTCACCCTGGCAAACAAGCTGGCAAAGACCAATGTACCACCCAGCTGGAACTATTCCGCTCCCTCAACCTACTTTGCCAGCTTTACAACAAAATCCCCAGTCTAACCTGAGACCGCAACTCCCAGCCCAACCCGATCCCAATCCAAACAACAGGCAGGTCCAATCTATTCAAATCATAGAATCACCAGAACCAGGACCCGACCTGAGGGAGTGCAATGATCTTCAGTTAAGATCTGGACGTATAATTGAAACTGAGGGAGATAAAACAGTTCATATTGAAGATCAGTTACCCAGAGAACATCAGTCACAACAAGAGGATGTAAACAAGCAACAAACTCATAATCAAGCAACCACATCCTCTCCCCCGTTCCCAGAACGATTAGCCATACCTCGATCCATACAATATCCTGATTTCGACATTCTGGGAGAATTACAAAACTTGTACATAAAAATTCCATTCCTCCAAGCCATTCAAGACATTCCCATATACGCCAAAACCATAAAAGAATTGTGCATAAAGAAACCGAGGAGGAATATAACAAACAATCCAAGAGTCCAAGTAGTCGGCACCTTATCTGACCTATTGTCGGGAAGAGAAACACCCCTTAAATATGAAGACCACGGGAATCCAATTATAACTGTTCAAATTTATGGCCAGACCCTGCCTAATGCCTTAGTTGATTTAGGGGCTGCAATTAATATTTTAACAACCACAACTTGCCAAAAGCTCGGCATTACATCTGTAGAACCCACCTCTACTCTGTTAGAATTGGCTGACCGATCCGTGGTTAGACCAGAGGGCACTCTACATGATGTCATGGTCTCTGTAGAATCCTGGGAGTATCCAACTGATTTCCTGATAATTAATCCAAAAACCCGACTTGATGGACACCCGCTAATTTTAGGTAGACCTTGGCTCGCTACTGCCGATGCCTACATTGGTTGTCGGCAGGGAAATATGACCATAACCAGAGGACCAAATAGCAAAAATTTAGTTTTATATCCTCCAGCGTAGCCAAGTGTCACAATGATTAAAACGAATAAGCACCCTGTATCATATCTTACTGATAACATTAGATCTCCATTAACTATACAAGAGGCACTCGATTTCAAAGATCAAACAGAAGACGATGCCATTAATAATTTCATTACTCAAACCGAACCTCGCACACAATGTCACATGATAAAAGCAGCATTTGATAATGAATTAGAAGAAGATCCCCTGAAAGATATTCATGATCAAATAATACCTGTCACTTCTGTTGCAAATAGTAAAACTGTGGAAATTGCACCGGGGAAAACTTTAAAGATCAATGCTAATCTCACACCGGAACAAGAAACAAAGCTCATCCATCTGTTAACAAAATATCAAGAAGCATTTGCATGGGACTACCCTGATATGAAAGGAATCGATCCCCAGTTATGTACCCACCACATTTACATAGAAAAAGATGCCAGACCTGTGCGTCAGACGCAAAGGAGACTTAATCCCCATCTAAAAGATGTTGTAAAAACTGAACTTCAAAAACTTTTAGATGTGAATTTTATCTACCCTATCTCTGATAGTAAATGGGTCTCTCCACTTGTGGTGGTACCAAAAAAGAATGGGAAATGGAGAATTTGTGTGGATTATAGAGAACTTAACAAGGCAACACAAAAAGATCATTTTCCTCTTCCTTTTATAGATCAAGTATTGGACACTTTAGCAGGGAAGAAGTTCTTTTCTTTCCTGGATGGCTTCAGTGGATACAATCAGATTCAGATTGCCCCTGAAGACCAGGATAAAACTACCTTTACTTGCCCTTGGGGAACATTTGCCTATCGAGTTTTACCTTTTGGCTTATGTAATGCTCCTGCCACATTTCAGAGGGCTATCCTTAGTATTTTTGCAGATTTAATCAATGATGGACTTGAAGTTTACATGGATGACTTTACACCATACTGAGATGACTTCGATCCAGCTCTAGACACCCTAGAGAAAGTCCTACAACGCTGCATTGTTACTAGGCTTTGCCTAAGCAATGAAAAATGTTTTTTGATGATGACTGAAGGACTTATCCTAGGACACTATGTCTCAGCAGCCGGCATTCAGGTAGACCCGGCCAAAATCCAAATACTTTTGCTTATTCCTACTCCTACTACTCAAACGAAGGTACGCAGTTTTCTTGGATTTTCAGGTTATTATAGACGATTCATAGAGCATTATTCACACATTGCTGCTCCTTTATATGCACTGACTGGTAACGTTGATTTCCTTTGGACAGACAAATGTGACCATGCTTTCGAGGATCTAAAGAAGTTTGTATCCACAGCCCCAGTCCTTCGAGGACCAAACTGGGACCTACCATTCCAGATATCATCTGATGCCTCAGATACAGCCATTGGTACAGTCCTTGGGCAGGAAGAGGATAAAAAACCATATGCTATATATTACATCAGCAAAAATTTATCCCCTGCTGAATTGAATTACACTGTTACTGAAAAAGAATTTCTAGCTGTAATACATGCTGTCAATAAATTTAGACATTATATCACAGGCTACCATGTTATCTTATATACAGATCATTCTGCCATAAAATATTTAGCAAATAAGCCTGTCACAAATGCCAGAGTAACTCGATGGTTAATCTTATTGCAGGAATTCGATATCACAATCAAGGACCGCCCTGGCAAAGAAAACCCTGTAGCCGATTTTCTTTCAAGGATACTAAAATCAAGCGATGTAGCAGCAGTGGAAGATCAATTTCCGGATGAACACCTGTTTGCTGTTGCTGTTCAAACGCCCTGGTATGCTGATGTTGCCAATTACCTTGCAGTAGGTAAATTACCAAAACATTTAACTCCTAATGAGCGTAAGCAGATTATTCAGAAAAGTTCTCGATTTTTGTGGATTGGAGGTTATTTGTTTCACACAGGAGCAGACATGCATATCAGGCGATGTGTTAGAGAGGACGAAATCTTTGACATCCTCAAAGCCTGTCACGATGGACCATGTGGGGGACACTTCGCTGAGCGTAGGACTGGACATAAAGTATTGCAGACAGGATATTACTGGCCTACGATCTTTAAGGATGCAAAGAAGTTCGTCCAAGCCTGTGACAGTTGCCAGCGAGCAGGACGACCTGGTCAAGCTGATGAAATGCCTCTCAAACCACAGTTAGTCATCGAACCATTCGAACGGTGGGCTCTGGATTTCGTTGGACCCATCAACCCTTCATCAAATCAGAAAACATATATTTTGGTGGCAACAGAATATGTCACCAAGTGGGTTGAGGCAGAAGCATTACCAAGAGCCACAGAGGACTCTGTCATACAGTTCCTGTTCCTTTTGTTTGTTCATTATGGCCTTCCTAGGGAAATAATTACAGATGGAGGACCACAATTTGTTGGGCATACATTAGCTGCAACACTTAACAATTATCATGTCCAGCATAAGATCACTACTCCATATCACCCACAGGCGAATGGGCAGGTAGAAAGTAGCAATAAGATAATAGAATCAATCCTAACGAAAACTATTGCATCACATAGGCGTGACTGGGCTACCCGACTACCGCAAGCACTCTGGGCCTATCGAACCACATGGAGGAGCACCACTGGTTACTCACCTTATCAACTAGTGTTTGGAAAACAACCTATTTTTCCCATAGAATTCGAAATCCAAACACTGCGTACAGCACAGGAAGTTGGCCTAGACTTAACGGAGGCACAACTCAATCGACTACAGCAGATCAATGAATTAGACGAAATTCGGCTCTCTGCACTACAAAATACAGCATTAATTCAACAACAGCGAGCCAAATGGCATGATGCGCTCATTAAGAACAAAGTCTTCCACGAGGGAGACTGGGCTCTGTTATACGATTCTCGGTTTCAGGACTTCCCTGGAAAACTTCAGACTCGATGGTTGGGACCATACGAAATCCCGAAGGTACATGACAATGGAACTCTTACTCTAATCACTATTGACGGTTCTGGATATGCATTCAAGGTAAATGGCCACCGAGTCCGTCTCTACCGTAAACCACTTACTAGGGAATCCTTCTGCCAGCAGATACGCCGAGATACTGATCTGGAGATCTTAGGAGAAGAAGAGAAATCTTCCTCACCTGTAATTCATTAAGGGTCTATTTCTTTTTGCAAATTGTACATAAAGTTTTTGTTTTTTGAGTGATTCTTGTACATAAGTTTGATTTGAATAAATTCTTGTCATTTTGCTGTTCCTTTTTCTTCCACAAAGTTTGATTTTTGCTCTTCTAATAGCATATGTATGTTTTTTTATTTTGGTTTTGCTTGTTCTGCTGTTCCTTTTCTAAAGGAACAACATTCGGATCTCTGCTGTTCCTTTTTCAGAAGAACGATATTGTTACGTCTATCGCTGTTCCTTTTTGGTTACCATTGTTCCTCTCCCTTCAAAGAAACAACGTTCTTTTATTTCTGTGTTGACTTTTTCAACGGAATGGCATATTGAGTGTTTAGTATGATTGCCGTTCCTTTTCCCAAAAGGAACGGCATTTGCAGTTTTGTTCCTTTTTCTATTATCCATCGTTGTTGCTTTTTCAACGGAACACCATCTGCATACTTTTGATCTCTTTGCTGATTTCAATTCAGGATGCTTTTTTCCGTCTTCTTTCTAGTCTTCAAGCTTCAGCTATGTATTTGTGCGATGAAATATAAAAACACAGCATACCGAAAATCTGCAAATCATAAATCGCTATATCTATAAGGCTCTGCATTAATAAGAGGACAGATGGAAGGACATACTTATTTCTTACCTTTTGTGACATGGTTTTACTAATTTTGCCCTGATTGGTTATCTTTATCATGCCGATTCCCTTAAAAATCTTTTTATTAGTACTTGGGAATAAGAGCAAAGAGTTTATATCTTCCTATTGAGATAATAAGACTTCTTCCACCATTCCTACTCTTAAGGAGTGCTGAACCACCCTTTGTGTATAAATAAGGAAAAAGAAAAAAGCATGTCAAATGTCAAATGCAGGATAGGGGGTCTCATCGAGAGCCAGCCTACCATGATCATGAGGATGGAAGTGAAGTGGCATTCCCATTCTCGCCACCACACCAGGGATATGGTCCAAAAGGTGTATCAAAATAAACAAACCTTGGAACAGGAGGTCTCATTAAGAGCCGGCCTGCCCACGTTTCGCTCTTTCCTCGTGAATGGCATTATGGTTAACTGGTCACCAAGCCAGCATAATGGTCTACATTCTGACATAATAACAGTCCTAAGTATACACACAGGATCATGGTTCCGGGGGTGAAAAACAACTCTGCTAAGGTTATGGACACCTGTTGGCAGCAGAGTAATGTTAATGGTATTGAAGTCACCTTGCTTACACCAATAGGTAAGATATTAACACTCTTTTGTTTTCATATCCTAGGCACTAATTATATGTTATTTCCTGATTTATACACCGCATGAATATTTATCATTACCAATCATGGCAATGGAGATGACCATGACCGCTTAAGATTGCCAAGTACGCTACATGCCTATCCATCAGCCTCAAATCATAACACAGCAGCCTCAAATCATAACACGCGATCCATCCTCCGCCTCGATTTTGGTAAACTGTTGTCCTCTCTCAACATGGCATAAATTCACATGCTGTTCCTTTCTGACTTGATTACAGACTGGGTGCCGCTCCATTATTTGCCGGCTGGGACAACCTATCACACTGAGGGGGGGGGAGGTTAACCTCATCATTCCCTGTATTACGTGTCAATTCATCATTCGGAAAATCTGGTTCACGACGATTTGGCATGGTTTCACGGCATGGCATATTTTTATTTTTATTTTTTCGCACAAGTTGTTTTTGCCGCACTATTGCATACTCTGTGTTTTCTTTTGCGAAACCTTGCTCTCTGTGTTTCAAACCGAAAACGTTTTTTTGCTGTTCCATTTAGAAATCACAGCGAAATCATGGGGGGAAAGGCAATTCGTAGTGAGCCTCAACAGCTAACGATCTCTACTGCTGCCCGAGAAATCCTGGAAAGAGCAGGATGGTTAAACTATTTCAATCGCTTACAAGAGGGTAATGAGACAGTAGCAATGGAGTTCTTGCAGAATTTACAAGATGACTACTCCATGGTAAGAGGAAAACGAATAGCGGTCACTGATGCCATAATTGCAGAAGTCTCAGGACTACCGGCTACTGGACCGGTATGGACATTCAAGAAAGAACGATTACAGAAGGTCATCGACATCTTCCAGGATGAAGGCCAACATTTGACAATCAAAGGGAAGGGAATTCTGCCAGCGACCCTAGGCGAACCCTGGACAGAGCTAGCAAGAATAGTACAGAGCTACATTACTTGCGAAGGAAGAAAATACGTGGTAAGACCACGACACCTTAAACTTTTAGCTGTTCTAAAACAAAAATGCTCTGTGAATTTACTGGCACTCTTAAACTCGTTATTGCATGATGCTGCACAAAGTATGAAAAGGGCACAGCACGTAGAGGCAATTGTTAGTCACCACGGGTTAATCCGACTTGTTGTTAGTTATAGTCTTACCCAACAGCAGAGCAGCTGGGAAAGACTCATTTCACTGATTGAAGGGGGATCGACAGAACCATCCCCGAAACGTAGACATTCTATAAACCCACCAGAACAACCGGAAAAACGCAAAGAAAATGTTGCTAGTACATCACAACAACCAGAGACACACCAAGAACACGCAAAGCGAAAGCATGTAGTTGATTCACCCGAGCAACCAGAGGAACCCAGGAAATCAACTCGGTTAGCTCAGATGAGAGGAAGCATAAGTAAACCCAGAAAGTCAGCCCGGTTGGCTCGAATAAGGGGAAGGCTGGAACAACTTCAGGGAAGCACCAGCCAACCAGTAATAATTGAAGATGAGCAACCCGAAGAAGAAGTACCCGAACCTTCGGGAACAGAAAAAGAAGCAGAAACTGAACAGGAGGAAGAAAGGGGACAGCAGGGGAATAGTCCATTACAAGACCTACTAAGAGAAGATGACTTGGCCGCCATCCTAGCCAATATGAGTAAATACGGTCAACCTTCTAGCTCAAAGAATCCCCACGACCAATTTCATGAAGAGAACATGCCTATGCATGATGAAGAGGAAGAAAATACCGAACGGGAACAATCTGTTCCCATGTCACAAGAGGAAAGTCTAGAGGAAGAACCCCAGGAGGAAGACTCAGAACCAGTTGAGGTGCATACACCAGAACAGCCGGAGCAGAGCAGTGAGGAAGAACCCCAGGAGGAAGAGTTAGCAACTGGTCATGATCCAGTCCACCATCGACGGACTGTCGTTCCTTCAAAGGAATCAATGGAAATCAAGAAGTTGAGGAAGGAACGGACTAAACTGTTAAACACAATAACCCAGCTCAGGCAACAAATAAGGATTTTGAAAAAGAACCAGAAGGTAAAGAGGAAAAAGAGGGCCAACAAACAGCCTGTTTTCCAAGACTCTGAGGATCCAGCTGCCATTCCGATTAAGACAGAAATGGATCCAGCTGCCGTTCCGATTAAGATAGAAAAGGATGATAAGCAAATTCAGACGGAGGCACCACCCTCAGGGGTAATCAGGGTCCTGAACTCCAAACAGCGTAACAAAAAGGTTCAGGTAAAACTCCCGGCCTCCACCGATGCATGGAGGAAAGATCCAAAGACAAAAACCTTGCACAAGATGGTGAAACAAGCACGGCAAGAAATAGAGCAACTTAAAGAGCAAACGGTTCCCCTAGAAAAATATGAAGAGTTGCAGCAGCAACTAAGGGATGTCAGTCAATCTAAAAGACAGGTTTTTGAAGGATGGATGAAGGAACAAGAGGAAGTCACACATGTAACTTATAAACTAGATACTACTATCAAACAGATGAATGACTTGTGTTCTTTATATAATAATGTTTTAGCATGTAGGGCTCCTGCTAAAAACTATGCTCTGTTTCTATTAGAACGATATTTACAATTACAAATAAAAGCTGTTAAGGCAGGCACCCATATACAGATCAACAATGTCAATGATTTTATCGACTGTTGTAAACATTATGGAGTGAAAGTCCAGAGATTGTTGTGTGAACTTTATTTACACGACCTTGTGCTAAGTCAGGAGACTGAATTGAACCCTGGTCCCTCCATTGGTGATATTCAATTCCAAGCATTCATTTCATTCGGGGCTAATCAGATTAAGTGGCCGAAAGCCTATGATACCTTCCAGAGTCAAGAAAATGGTCTAGATTTAAGAGTTAGGGCTGAGCCTAGGAACCCAGTACAGTTATGGACAGCTCATATAAACCACATAAGGACTCCGGGTGTCATTGTAACATTAGGGCCTATGCATGAGGCACTCATTCAAGAGGGTTTAGAGTATTTCTTTTCCATCAAAGACTTGGCCATTAATGCAGCCAAATTTCGATATCTAATCTCTGATCCACACATCCAGCTCAGAGAACCATTTAAATATGAGAACTTTGAGTTAGCCGCTGACCGTTTGAATTTCTATGGCCAGAGCCTTCTGAAAGCAGGGTCATCTTGGTTAGGGTGTAGATTCCGCACTCCAATTATTTGGCATCCTGCACATGGATACCAGGCCCTGTATGATATGCCTGAGGGGCAAGCAGGTCAGTTCTTTGATTATTTAATCACTCAACATGGTTGTAGGCCTCCACATGAAACTCCTTCTCCAGCATACTCTCTCACTGCATTACATGTCAACTACAATGTTTTCATAAGGACATGAAACAAGGTAAGCAGGGGGGTGTGTGGAGTACTGAAAAGGTATGATTTTGCTGATTACTTTAATGACTTTTTAATACAATTTGTGAACCTTTTGTATCATGGATTTGGAAAGTCATAAGAAACTATCACAAAACATGTGAGAATCGATGTGTATAACTTAGCCACTGATAATGGTTATTTTCTATACAGGGAAAGAAGAAAATGAAGAGTTGCCGCTCTAAAGATAAGAACGAAGTGGGGATAACTGCTGTCCCTCTGGATGAGAACCGAACGCAAACATAGGGAAACAAGATCAAGGTGAATCGGCTCGGGCAAGAAGGAGAGGACACCAGCTCAGCGCAATAGCAAAGACAGGATGAAGAAGTTAACGGTTTGGCGAATCCCTCAGGATCGAAGATCCTGAGGGATCGCTGCTTTATTTATCTAGCTGCTTGGACATCTCCGCCATCGTCCTTATAAAAAGAGACAGCACTGTTAGTTTAGTAATGGCGAGATAAGATACGTTTTATGTAATCTTCTGTAAAACATCAGATTTGGTTATTAAGCTCTGTTGAGAACTGGTTCGATGTATTTTTGATCAATGTATTAATGAAAGCCTGGTGATTATCCCATCTTCGCGTCTGCGTTAACCTAAAGCGGTGCATCCTTGGAGGCTAAGGGCCCGGCCCCGAAGGACACTTGCTTCTGTACCATTACAGCTTCGTTTCTGTGTGGTTTGTTTATTATTGCTATTCGATTAATTGATATGCTTTATAAGTTCATATTACATGCTCTGTTTCAGTTTGAATCATTGAAGTTTCTACAACTAGACTTGTGTGTTAACTCCGCATTGCGTTATTATTCCTTTCAAGAGTTAATCGCATATCCTTACTGTTATGTTACAGAGCTGTTATATTAACATTTGTGTTGCGTGCATTTCCACTGAATCAGTATTGTCCCATAATTCATTAATCGTTATTGTTGTTCCATTAATATGATTTGTGTAATCCGCCTTTAGAATGATAGAATGTTCCTTGATTGCAAAGAGTGTATAGATTGAGTTTGATTATAACCCGCGGGACTTAGTATTCATTGGCTGTTCCATTTCAGATTTGCTGTTCCATTTCAGAATTGTGGTTTAATCCTTTATTTCCTTTGCTGATCTATTTATCTGCATTTGATGGTTTGCTGTGAGAGATGATCTAAGACTGTAGTGAGCAGTATCAGTCACTGTTTAGCTCCCAGGCTTGTGATCTATGCTTTAGTTCTTTTTCCATCAGTTTCTGAAAGGATGGTTTATTATTACCGAACCCTTGACTGATGAGTTATTGAGTTTCCTGAGTGTGTGATTTATTTCTTTAAAGTAATTTGATTTCAGTTAAGCATCCGTTTGCTCTTGTATTTCTTAAGCACTGTACTACTAGCATTACTCTGACAAATGAGCCTCGGATTGAGTCACTCTTTGTAATGACAAAACGCTCTCGGGTTGACATATTAATGTGAGGTGATTAGAGGTGAAAGAGACCCTTTTTATAGCTCTACAATTGGCACCATAGGGGACTCTACGACTCCCCATCGATCTAGACATCTTTTAAACCTCCCCCATTACCGGGAGGGGTGCCAGGCCTCCTCCCATTTAGGCATAGAGGACATCACACTGCCACCACTATAGGATCTTCCTTTATAGAGGAAACTTTCCTAGAGACTCTTTCCTAACAAAATACACCTTTCATGACTCTGGAAGGTTCACCAATCACTACCCCTTTGGGGAGCCCAGACATCACTCCTTCAGATAGCCCTAGGAGAACCCACCAAGGTAGTCTTCCTTCAACCTCCTTGCAGATGACCCCTTTGCATATAGCTATTCAAAATCATTTTGTGATGACAGATAAATCAAAAATACCTTTCTTAGCATCTTTAAATCTACCATATTTAAGTAAGCTAATGAATGACCCAATTACACATGGCCTTAATTTTCCAACTATTCCCACAAATCTCCCTTCATACTTTCCAAAATTTGAAGGCGAGAAAGGGGAAGACCCAGGAAACCATGTCCTGACTTTTCAGCTGTGGTGTTTGTTGAATAGTATTATAGATGATACCATTCGGCTACGACTATTTCAATGCACCCTTAGAGGTCCTACAATGAAATGGTACATTGACCAGCCTTCTTCATCACATGGAAGCTTTAGCTCCCTAGTTACAACATTCCTCGCGTTATTCTAGCTCCCGATTTGGAATGACTCTAGACTAGAACTTCTCACCCACTTCAAACAAACACCTGACATACACATATTAGACCATATCTATGAATGTAAGAAACATCGTAGCTTATGTAAAGAACATTTCAAGGATAGAGTCCTCTAGGACATATTTTTGAGATCTCTCACATCTTAAATTTCAAAAAATGTGGAAAATTCATCCCCGTACAATGAGGAAGAAGCCATTATAAAATCTCAATAGCTAGAGCTTATATACACCCAGTCTGGATATATCTATCACGTTCTTCCAGATGCCCTGTGCCTACAAACTTATAAAGAGATACCAGGTGCATCTAACACTGGTTATGGATTGAAAGGGTCCTTAACCAACCTTAACCAAGAAACGCTGATCAATATCATGCTTATTGGTTTAGTAGTCAGTCATTTGATACTACAAAAAAGTCACCACATACAGGATACTACCCCAGTAAAATTACACCATTGCAAAATGCAGCTGGCAGGGTTAACCAATATCATCCCCCATACGGAGGACCATACCCCCCCCCCCCCCTCAGTGGAACCAATACTCTCCTTTCCCTGAACAACAAAAAAATATCCCATTAGCACAAAATAATGTAAGGGTTAGTTTAGTGCAACCCTCCCAAGCTAAAAAACAACCATAATTTAACCAAGGGAATACAAAAAATCCTGCTAATGTTGCTAAGAAAAAACCAAAGAGAAAACCAAAGGGATATCCTAGGCAGGGGGCAACAATCAACAATTCCCCCCACAAATACAGGGTGGGTGTAACCCCAACTGAAATAAAAACCAAGAACAAACCAAAAAAAAATATCAAAATCCAAACAAAACCACTAGTATGAGGACGAATCATTCTTGTGCCATATGTGCGGTATACAGTCATTATACCCAAAACTACCCTCAACTACCTGAGTTGAAAATAATTATGGATAATAGGGGACAAGGAGGGAAAAACCAGCAAACTGCAATAATGCATGAACCTTCCCCTCATCATGGAGTGGTTAATACTCAAAAAATCAACCACCCCAACAAATCCACCCTATATGGAACACCCATAACAACTCTAATCACGATATTTACATGGATGGAGAGGACATTCTCCTGCAAACGTGAAAAAAATTTATGAAGTTCCCCCATAGATCAACGCTATGGTCTGAATCACAAATGTACCTATAGCACTGTTGACCATTCCTTGGATACCTATAAAATCTATGCAAAAAATTGTAAAATTTACCTTGAGGAGCACATGGCATAGTTAAAAGGATTCTCATAGCTATAGCATAATCGATGACTTGGATCGATATCCTTTAGCTATGTTAGAATTATAGGTCCTACAATCTTTCCTAACCCAAAAAAGCCCTAATTTCTGCATTAGGCATGATCGACCCTTCTGATTATCACTTAATGGTTTTTGACCTAGATAAAGTCAGCCTATGACTCCTTTCTTTAGTCACCTTTCAAATTTTGGTTTCAATACAGAACCTCAGCACCCATCGTTGCATCGTGGACGAGGGAGCGTCCACATGTATCATGTCAAAAATGGTTTGGCAGAAGTTAGCATCTCCATAACTCAAACCATCTAACGTCATGCTTAAAGGATACGTTGGGCACCCTTCCACCCTTGTAGGTATATTTCAAGATGTACTAGCACATCACATGGGCAATAATGTGATCATTGACATTGAACTCTTAGATGCATAGTTGGATTATAAAATCCTTCTTAAATGGATTTATTTGTACAAAATGATGGTCGTAGCATCTTCCGTATTAAGAGTAATGATGTTTCCCCATGAAGGGAAACTCATTACTATCAATGAACTCAAATATTATGAGAAGAAGGCAGTAACCTCCCTTGACAGTGTTATACCATATGTAAAGTCTTCTACCGATTTGGTTACAACGCACACGAAGTTCGCTCCCGATCAAATCAAACCATCCACCCTCCTCAGAACATACCCTGGAGAACCCCCTATATTGCTAGGAGAAGTTCAAAAAACTACAAGAGTTGCAGTGTGCATGAAGAGTTCATCAAACACCGAACTGAGTCATGACCCTGATCCCAAAACATTGAGTGTTGCCACTAACGACTCATCATTTCTCCCATACGCCATCACCCAAACCCCCTTTTTGTATCCCCCACCTGGTTTTGTCTCGCACCAAGTCATGGGAACACTTACATTTCCAAATATGGCTATCAAGGTACAAGTTTGGTATTTGGGCCATCCGGCTATGTCAGGAAACTAAGGTATTACCTCTATAGGTGTCATTACTTTTACCACCAAGGAGGCCATCATAACTCAGGAAGTGCCTGCATCGACACCAGTGGGTACCACTAAAAAGGAGTAGAGAAAAGGGCAGAAGGTGGACATTACCAATATTCCTAGGACACCTCCACCTTGTGCTTTATGTAATGTAGTTGGTCATCCTACCAACACTTGCCTAGATTTAGAGTAGTTAAAAACGATCCTACATGCCAAAAGCACAACCGTAACCCCAACTCCACTTACCATAGAAAATTTCACAAATGTACAAAGTAAGGAATTACGTACTAGCCATGCATGCTTCATATGTACAGAATGTTGTGAAACTAGCTCCAAAAATAGAAGAAAAGATATATCAATGCCTTAGAAATAAGCCACTTCGAGGGGGCAACCTCCAATACATTACATGAATGAACAATTCTTGGATGATACAAATGAAAAAACCTCCTTTCTATATATAGGAGTCCATGGGGCCACAATGTAATCCTAGCCGACCTAACAATAACAATGTAAGGGCACAATAATAACAATATTGGGGTTAGAGGGGGCTACAATAATAACAATAAGGGGGCTACACTAATAACAATAAGGGGCTAAACTAGTAATATAGGGACCTAACTTGCCCCTCTCCTTCAAAAAAGTGTTGTCCTCAACACTTGAGTAGCTCTGGGTGCTTCTGTATAAAATTCTCATCCTCCCATGTAGAATTTTCAGTGGGTAAGTTCTTCCACTTGATGAGATACTCTGAAATTGATCGATTCCGTAGCTGTCGAGTTCTTGTTTCCATGACCACTTCAGGTTCCAATATGATTTTTCCTTCCTCATCAAGTTCTGGAAATATTGTTTGAACTGCAAGATTTTCACCTATAACCTTCTTTAAGCATGAAACATGGAAAACTGGATGTACTCGCGAAGAAGCAGGAAGCTCCAATTTGTATGCCATAGTACCAATCTTTTGCAACACCTTGTAAGGACCATAGTACTTTGGCGATAATTTATTATCCTTCTTTGCTTGCTTGAGGGACATTTGTTTGTATGGTCGTAGCCGTAAAAATACCCAATCTCCTACATCAAAACTTCTCTCGCTACGATGTTGATCTGCCTGTTGTTTCATTCGATTTTGTGCCAAATTCAGGTTATCCTTTAAGAGTTGGAGAACTTCTTGCTGATGCTCGATGTGATCTTCCAATGCTTGAACCTTAGAATTTTCTCTTAAATATGATGTGATGGATGGTGGATGATATCCATAAAGTGCCATAAATGGGGTCATTTTTGCTGCAGTATGGAAGGAAGTGTTATACCACCATTCAGCGAGAGGTAACCACTTGACCCATTGTGTTTGTTTATCAGATACAAAAAAACAAAGATATCCTTCCAAACATTTATTCACTATCTCAGTTTGACCATCGGATTGGGGATGATAAGATGAGCTATGAGCTAATTGAGTACCCAAACAAGAAAATAACTTCGTCCAAAAATTTCTAGTAAAAATGGGATCTGTGTTGCTCACAATAACCTTTGGGTTTCCATGTAGCTTTTGAATTGTTTCCATAAATGTAGTTGCAATTGTACTAGCTTTAAATGGATGAGATAATTCACAAAAGTGTGCATACTTGGTAAGTCTATCAACTACCACCATAATGACACTCTTTCCTTCAAACTTAGGTAAACCTGTGATAAAATCCATTGAAATCTCCTCCCAACGTTGACTTGGAATGGATAAAGGTTGTAGAAGACCCGGGGTCTTAACTGTCTCAAATTTATTTTTATAGCAAACCAAACATTCTGCCACAAACTTTTGAATATCAAATTTAAGGCCATCCCAAAAAAATTCTTTCTTCACCCTATGGTAAGTTTTTAAAAATCCTGATTGTCCTCCTGAAGGAGAAGTGTGCAATTCCAAAAGAATCTTTTGTTTTAGTTGGGAATTCTTACAAAGATATAAGCGATATTTGTACTTATAGTACGAGCAAGATGTAGGTTCCTCTCGTACGTATAGTATGGTTTTGGTTTCACACTTGTTTATTTGCATGGGTGGAGCTGAGGGGTCCTCCTAGTAGGATTGTTCTAGGGCTTGCAAGGCATCCCTATATTGCAGAATCTCTGGGCAATGATGGGTATAATTCCCATAATGGTTGCGTATCACACACGCATGATTGGTGCTTAATGCTTTCCCTTGGTTGTTCGTGGGGTTCCTTTTATGGGAATTCAAGGTCTCGACATTTCTTTTGGTGTGTAGTAGGGGTTTCAATTCTTCTAACTCTCGAAAAATATTAGTAAGATGACCTAAAATATGGCACAATGCACAAGGTTGTAATGCCCTAGGTAATTTGGGGCTTTCGACCTTTTTCCCTTTTTTTTTAATTCTTCTTGGTCGTGTCAGCCGACGTTGCTACATGTGTTTCTTTAACTGCTATGACCTATTGAGGGGTAATAGGGGTTATTCATGTAGAGGTGATGCATGGAATTTCCAGCATGGCTGGACGGACTAAATATGAAACATGTATTGCCCAATCCATATTCGGCAATGTCATATTTTCCATGACTTTTTTTGATACAAAACCAGGTGGTGGATACAAAAATGTGGTTTGTGAAATGGCGTAAGGTAGGAATGTCATGCCAGTAGCTTCGACATCTGTACTACTAGTTTCTATGTCTGGGTTAGTTTCAGTGTTTGATGAGAGCATCATGCCCATCGGTGCCCCGTGTTTTTCGAGACTCCCTCTGATATAATAGGGGGATCTCCTAGGAATGACCCTAGGATGTATGATGGTTCAAATAGGCTTGGGTCGAATTCTGTATACTTTGTGAGTGGTTCTATGGCTGTGTCTATGTATAGTAGCATGAAATCGAGAGTGGTCATGGGTTTCTCTTTGTAGTATGTGAGCTAGTCAATGATTATGATCTAATTATCGTGGGGAAACATCATTACTGTAAAGGCAGAGGATGCAACTGCAATCATGGCGTTCATATAACTCCTCCCTAGGATTATATTGTAGTCTAGTTGTGCATCTAAGAAATCAATGTATATAAGGACTATCTTGTCGGCCAAGTTTACTGGGACATTTTAATATAGACCGACGAGGGCTGATGGGCACCCATCGTATGCTCTAATCATGATGTCAGATG
This sequence comes from Pinus albicaulis, assembly GCA_034641835.2. Classification (NCBI taxonomy): domain Eukaryota; kingdom Viridiplantae; phylum Streptophyta; class Pinopsida; order Pinales; family Pinaceae; genus Pinus; species Pinus albicaulis. Next base: position 1,472,757,651 of record CM076582.1, read on the forward strand.
ATTTTAATTCAGGTGATCCTAACTTTTGTGAAACTAATTTGGACATGTTACATGTTGATGCTCCTTCATTAACAATGCATCGGTGTATCGTGATGTTCTAAACCAAAACTGATATTTGGAAAGCGACTAGAGAAGGAAGCCTCGAGCTTGCCTTGTTTAGGTCGAAAAAAATTAGGTGTGAATCAGAAGGACCAATTGCGCCTAATGCGGAAAGTAAGGCTTTTCGTTGTCTCGGGCATGATTACAAAACTTCAAAAATTGACATAGAAACTGGTTATTGAGCTAAATCATCCACTATGCTATCTAGGTGAGATCCTGAAGTTAGGAAACCCTTTTTGGAGGATGGCTAGAATTTGGGTGAAATTTTTAATTTCTCGTTCGAGAAAATAGTCAAATTAATTTCTCGACCGAGAGTTTTTAGAGCTCTTGTATGAGATATTTTTAATGTTTCACCTGAGAGTTTGATTGGGATTTACAGGAGTTAAAATATTCTCGGATGTGAGTTAAGTATTTTCTCGTCTGAGAGTTTTATTGACATAAACTCTTGGGTAAACTCTCAGACAAGAGTTGTAAAACTCTCGGCCTAGAGTTTTTTTAACTCTCTTATGAGAGTTTTATTCTTATAAAAAATCCCAAAAATCTTGTCTCTCCCAACATTCTTCACTGGAGCACTATCATTTTCTCTGGAGCACTATCGTTTTCGAGCCACTGTGAGCACCATCGACAAACTGGTTAGATTCTAGCCAGGTAAGTCTCTTTCAATTTCATGTTCTCAATGATCTACATTATTTTGACTAATCATGGAAACATTGCATCATGGTTTTACCTCCCTCCAAAGCAGGCATTCTTTCCTTCCTACCAAAAGGGGCCTTATTGAATTTGCCCCCGACTAGTGTCAAGACATTGCACTCTACTCTAGGCCATACTCGTTATTATTGAAATTTCTTCTCAGTTTCTCACTATGTAAAGGAAATTCAATTGATCAACAATCTGATTCACTGGGGTATCTTGTTACCACCCACGGAGCCCTGCTAAGATGAGTCAGGAATTAGAAACTACATAAAAATGTTCATGCCGCGATATACCACTTGGATCTGAAAAGTGTGAACCCTCATTCCCTATAAAGTATCGTAAAGAAAAGTAGATTCATTAATATTTTCCTTTGCGTGGAAACAAGTGCCCACAAAGGATTACTACGACATATAGTTGAGTGTTATCTACGACTTCTATCTATGCTCGAATAGTTATCCACCTTTTATACGTTATCAACCTGCTTCTACCCATACCAACTTTATGGAATCGGCTTAATAGGGACAGTTATTCACAGGCCAAGTGTCGATATAACGATACTACCGCCTGTCCAGGGTTGAGCCCTGGAATTTGACAGCGGAATTGAAAAGCCACCTACAGACCTATCTTAGAATAGTGCATTTACAAGGTAACTGTCTTGCTTACTTGAATAAAGGCATGAATTTGGCACATACCTCCCAAGCAGCATACCTCCCGCTTAGTCTCTTTCTCCATATATGATACCCCATATCTACGTGAAAATTTTCCCTCACACGAGTAAGACTAGGAAAAGCATCAAACAAAACTTCGATAATCCTTTGTAACTAATTGGATGAGCCATATGTGGTGATATTAGCTTAGATACCTTGATGTTATACGTGTTTTCTAAAGGCCTTTGGAAAAAACTACATATGACATTCATATGCTCATGAGTTAGTCTCTTTTTCTCCTTCAAAAACCTCTCTATGGGTGCCCCATCATCTTACAAGCATCAGTCAATATTCACGAATTATGCAACTATGGGCTAGGCTCACGCCTTTTGTCTATTAGTGCTTATAGAATAGAACCTTCTGATAAAAGGAGATAGCAAGTGACCGAACCCAAGAAATAGAGTTTGTCTAATACCATCTGTCCAAGCTAGCTTTTCAAGCATGACTACAAAGTTTGTACATTCATGAATCTGGTGTATATTTGACAGATCTTTCGCACCGTCGACCAAAGGGAGAGGAGCCAGTTGTTGATATGAGAAGTTGGCCATTCCTAGCTACACCTGTCCATAGGAGATACTGAACTGCAGAACTCTTCTCAATCGGCGAAGCCTAAAACACCGCAACATATATAAGGAGTGACTAGTGATCTCCTCCTAAAATGCAGTAAAAAGATATAGAAAAAAGGAGCCAGTTAATGTTGTTGATTCTGTTGAGTAAGTTGATTAAGCAAGTGATCCAGTTGAACCAGTAGCAGCTTCACTCTCCCCTTCAAGGAAACTAAAAAATGAACATAAAACCTACAAGCATGAGTCTAATTCCAAACAACCATTCTTGAATACTGGACTAGGAGCCTACTGAAAAATAAGGTAAATTTTATTCTGTGGCCTACGTTCTCATAGCCAAATGCATCCCTTCCATTTCTAGAGTTAGTTTTGGAGCCTGTAGAGAAGCAGTTCAAGAGCCATAATAGGATCCATGTAGCTTCCTTTCCCTTAGTTATAGATTCACCAGCATATGATATGGAATCACCTCTCGGAGGCACGCATAGGGAACAAGAGATAAGGAAGCATCTATACCAGTTTCGGGCCCAATAGCACCTCTTACAGTGAAAAAAAAATAGTTATAAACCCAAATTAATACCATAACTACCAATGGCACTAAAAGAGTCAGTAAAAAAACTCCTCACAAAGGTATGAAAAGGAGCCGTGCTAATTTCATTTGGAGATCTCGCAACATCTCTTCTAATTCTTGATCCAGAATCAAAAGAAGCAAGGGTGGTGGCATCTTTCCTGGCATACCCTCCTGTCTTAGCTTCCCTTCACAAAATTCCATATCCAATGGCAATCACAGAATACAAAAAGAAAACGAAACCCTCATTCATTATTTTTCAGACCCAAGGAGGATGAATAACTCTGTGGAATTTTGGGTCTCCAGCTAGTACTATACCTTGGACCTATAGCTAGTTCTATGAAATTTTGGGCCTGCAACCAGTAACAAAACTTAGATATGCACTAGACCTCAGTTTTGTGGTTTGTTATATGGAATCTTGTTTATGTAACCAAGAGTTGTAGTTAAATTTATTGAAGAGATGTTTGCAATGATTCAACATGAGAGGTAGAGGAAGTATATTATAGGTCTTAGAAAGCCTTAGTGTTGAATTTTATCCCATGTACGAGTTTTGCTCAAGAGTAGAAGTCATATGAGGAGGGTGATTATGGGCTAGTGTTTTGAATTCCCTAATTTCTTCCATTTGGTGTAGTATGCATCTAGGATGGGAGTGGAGAAGTGGTTGCATGTTTATGATAAATTGAAGTTTCCTTGTGATTGGTATCCCTAATGTAATATATCCTCTCCTTCTTGGATTGGAAATTTTTGATTAGCTAGTGCTTGTTGAAATGCACTTTTTTTTTAGATGTTGGCTAATTTTGTTTTGTTAGTCCATTCTATCAATTTTATCCTATGAGAGGAAGTGGAAGAAGAAAAGCACCAATATTATGAAATATTTTTGAGACCATAGTGTAGATTGAGCTTGAATGGAGCAGAGTTGAGATCGTTGGGATAGTTTTGGCCATTGACACTAATAATATTTCCAAAATAGCACTTTACCCATTTTTTATTTCCCAGAATAAATGTTCCATGATGATATTTGTGTTCCAGAGAGACGTTAGATATGTGTGATCCTCGTATTTTGTCTGCCAATGATTATTTTTTATTCTCATAGGTTTGAGGTCCATTTGAACCACCGCATTTTGCTCCATACGACATCTGGATTTTTGATCCATCTCCAACATGTTTAGGCACAAAGTGTTTTGCTGATGGTTTCTACATCTCTTAGCCATATCACTCATTTCAAATTTGGCTGACAAAGTTTGTTCCAAGAAATTAGAGCCAATCTTTATCGCTTTTGGCTCATCCCCATAGGAAGCATCCGATATTTAAAATATTTCTAAGAATATATTAGAGGGAAGAAAAGGTGGAAACAAGATAGATAACAAGGGACTGGAGAATAGATTTGAGGAGGGTGAATGGGCCTCATAGATTTGACAAGAGAGTTGGTCCTCAAATTTTTGAATAAGGTTTTCCTGAATTTATTTTTTGGGGGGATTGTCAATAAGAGGGGCACCAAGGTATCTAGTCAGAAGGAAAAATATTTTGGAAGCTGAGAGTTGGTCCTCAAATTTTTGAAGAAGGAAGGCATGGAGTCTTCAACAATGTGTGATACAACCTGGCCTATGATTAGCTAGAAATTTTGATAAAACTCTGTAGTTAGTCCATAAGGCCTTCAATATTTTCATTTGGGCATGTCAGTAACTACATCTTCTACTTATTTCATTTTAATATCTTTCAATAAAATATCATTCTACTCTTTGGTAACAATTTTGGGCTTCATGATTTTTTTATGGCTGACCTTTTATCAGGGTTGGGTTGAGTTAGAATCTTGTTTTTGTAACCAGGATCATATTTCAAACCATGAGGCAGATTTTTTAGTACACTCAACTCTCCTTAATATTTCTCTTCAACCCACTTTCTAGGGATACCTTGAGCATACATTAAGGCTCTCAAAAATATTATTTGGATGCAATTATTAGAGTTTACAAGTAAAATTTCATCAATCCCTAAAGTGTATTGAAGATTCCTTTTTGAAAGCAAGCTTGGAACAATCCTCTGAATATTTTTGAAAGGAATTTTGGAAAACAAAATTGACATGTAAAGTTGATATACACTAAGAACAATACCATTTGGAGTAGTTGAATTACTATTGAAGGGAATATTGTTGAGCCCTAGTACAATCATCATTGGAGAAGAAAGGTAGCATTCCTTGTGTACACAATCAAGATTAAATATCTAGAAGGCAGTTGAATACCTTATGGAACAACCTATTGAAGAAAGTTTTGGCTTGTCTTGAAACATCACCAAAGCATTATTGAAGGATCTTTGAAGTTTTCACCTTTGAATAGATGCCTCTCTCATCTTCATTCTCTTTTATAATGCCCTGAACTATACTATTGAATTATGTAGTATATATTAACATGGAAAAATATTTAACATCATGACAAACACTGAAGTACATGGAAAGAAATAAATAGGAAAATAATTATTTCATTGAGTTGAAATGTTTGTCCTCTCAAAACTCATGTCAAGAAGCCATTTTGAAAAATACAAAGGTAAATAATTGGTAAGTCAAAGATTTTCTCTTTGACTCAGTTAAATACAGTGAGGCTCATAGGTACAACAGAAAATAACCAATTTTGGATTCATTTGGACAAGATGACCAAAAAATAATAGGATAGTTCAAATTCCTATTTCCAGGGTTGAAATATCTAAAGGATAAGCCTCTATGATCAGAAATGGAGGATGTTTTTATTGAGTGTTTATAATAGAAAGTGGTCTAAGAACCAAAAACCACCTCTATGAAAGATGAGGCATGTGAAGTTAAAGTTTGAAATTATTACCTTCTCAATTGAAAAATGGAACAATATGAAATTGGATCAATCAAGGACCATGAGCCCTTTAAAATTCATTCCCCCAAGGAGGAATTATCTTTACTGAAATATCAAACAAGGCTTGTGTGATCACAGTCAAAATTTTGAATGCATCATGGTAATGTCTTGGAGGAAATCCAAGGGGAATCATGGTTAATTAGGTAGTAATAAAACCAGAACGGGTGGCATGGTAGAGTCTGGTACTCATAATCACGAGAAAAATTATAGATCGCACCTATTACTACCTAAAGGAAACCCTTGAAGGAAAAAATAAACCCAAAATTTTCATGACATATGTTGGTATGTATCACAAAGGATGCGATGTAACCCGTACCAACATTTTCCTAGATAAAAACAATGTTAGCAGAAGGTGAACATCAGAAGAAATATAGGACTAATATGCATGTATATGGGAAATCACATGTTTGAAATAGAAGTTCAAGAACTAATAGTGGCTCAACATACTAGCAGAGAAAAATGCACATATCTTATTTGTATCATGCCCATTGGTAGATTGAAAACTTTATTTTATGGCATGCATGTAAAATGTGTGAAAGTGTATTCATCAATTTGGCCTCAAATTAATGCCTAAACCATTAATCGTAGTCAAGAAAGGTAGCCTTCAGTGCTTCATCATGGAATATAACTATATCCATTTCTACTCATAATGATCCTGCATAGACAACATAAAATGACAATATTGTGGTGCATCAAGGGATTATATAGGGGTCCACAGTAGTATCTCTCTTTAAATCCATTTTTTATGTTTCTAATATTATCCTTTGGCTAAAAATATGTATGATAAATGTAATTTTTTTGCAAGAATGAGGGAGCAAGAATATTAACCTATGTGGAGGAGAATGGGATCAAGTTGAAAGCATCAAGCTCTGATTGCCAACTGACTAAAAAAATTCCTTGCAATGCATCTCTTCCAAGATAATAATCTTGTGGGGTATCAATGTTATATAAGGGTTTATCACAAAGGTTGTGAAACTACGGTTTTCACACAGTTAAATGTAACCTCAGGTGGTTTAAACTCTCGGTCGAGAGTTTAAAATTTATCGACCGAGAGTTTAATAAATGTCTCACCCGAGAAATTATCTTGGCCGAGAGTTTCTGGTCAACGAAAAACCCAGAAAATTCTTTAGTTTTCAGGAACCTGCAACTTTGGAGGGGTGGAACACCTACAAAAAAAAATGTTATCTTTCGGACCTGGTGCCATTGGATTCATCTCTGAATCTAGTTTCTAATGATGTAATATTTGTGGAGTTTCATTAAAATTTTCAATTTGTTATTAATTTTATACTAAACCGTGTCACTATGGAATTTCATTGTTCTGAAAATTGCAGTGAACGAAAATTCAATAACTTTAAAATGGAAACACCAAAAAAATCAGAAAAATCATATTGAAATTCCTCTCCCTGTCTTCTTAAAAAGGGTATTCTCATTTTTCTTATTGACGATCACACTGAAAGGAAAATCTAGGGCTCATAAAATGTACTGAAACATCACCGTTTTTTTGTCTTCGTCCATTTCAAAAAATAATAAAAAATAGTGATTTAATTTGAAAATTACCGAAAAATAGTCATTGCACTAGTGAAATCTATGTATATTATCATGATATGGTTTATTTCCAAAAAATTAATAACCTTCCCTAAAAAAATTTAGGGTTCAAAAAGTGACTATTTATGTTTGCTTGAAAATTTTAAGTATATGAAATTAGTAAACAACAAATTTACCCCTCTATATGTCAATACTTTTAAAAAAAAAAAATATGAATATGGAGGTAGGACAATTTTCTACAAATAATTTTTCTATGTCAAAGCGTAATTTGCATTGAAAATATGAGTTTAATTGAGTTGAAGTTGAAAAAACATAGAAAATTACAATTTTCAACGTCAAAAAAGGGAAAAAAGTGTTTCCCAACTTCATGTTTTCACCAGCTATGAGAGGATTTAGAGTGATGTCTACCACACCTGGTTTTTCCATTTACCACTTTTGGAAGGGGCTCAATAGGTACTTTGGAGATAGTTAATGGTGTGGTAGGTGCACTCGTACTTGTACCTCATGGGTTGGTGTCCGGAGGTGTATCGAAGTTCCTATCAATGTTTTGAAGAACAATTATTCACTAACCATGTAGATCTCATGACTACCTCCTCCGGTATCATTTTGGGGTGGTTGTTGTTGTTGGGTTTTAACCACTCCTTAGTGGGGGAATGGTTCCTACATTACAAGAGGTTGTTGTGTAGGTCCCACTTGTCCTCGGTTACCTTGAAGTTTTTTCAATTTGGGGAGTTCTGAATAGTGGTGAGTGTAATGTCCATATTCACCAAATATGGCACACAAATGATTTGTACTTATACTGGGTCTCTTTTTTTTTCCTTGAGAGTTACCATTTGGCTCTTGTTTTTTATTTATTTTGGGGTTGTCCTGAGACTGAGATCGCGGGGGGGCATTATTGATTACTTTCACCCTATCCAGATTATTCCTTTTTCTTATTCCTAGGCTTTTTTTTTTGCAACATTTGGAGGATTATTGTTGTTCTCCTGGTCATAAGATTATCGTTGTTGAGCCCAGGATGGTTGCACTAGGTTCATTGGTGCGTTGTTTTATGTGGTGGTGGATTTTGTGTGGGAAAATAAGGATATAGGTTCCCTTGTACCTAAGTGGTGTAAGATTGTTGGGGACGCTCTCTTTTATCAACATTCCTAGGTGAGTACTGGTTCCCATGCGAGGGAGGGTATGATCTTCCTTACTGTTGATGGTATGGTATTACCCAATTCATCATATTCTACAAAGGTGTAGACTAACTTTGATAGTAATTACATTGTGATATGTTTTGAGTAGAATCATACGAGTATCGTGGGTACTCGATACTGCTACTTAGGTGACCTTGGGTCGAGGACCCGATCAAACCATCTATAGTATTCGACACGCCTGGTAACTCTTTATAAATTTGTAGGCACGGGGAATTTGGCGAGACATTGTAAATATATCATGACTGGGTGTAAATGAGTTCAAGTTGTTGGGCCTTGCTAATGGCGTCCTCCTTGGAGGTAAGTTTCTGTATCACCACGTCAATTGAAATCTCAGCTGTGAGAGTTTTAAAAAATAAGTCCAACAACACTCTATCGTCGAGTTTGTCTTTACACAAACTACAATGTCGCCGCCATTCGTGGAGATGGTCTGATATATGGACGGCTGGTGTTTGCCTAAAATGTGTTAGCAGTTCCATTCCCAAATCATGAGGAATGGGGAGCTTAAAGTAGGTGAGGAACATGGTAGTGAGGGTGCTAAAGGTTCCACAAGAAGAAAAAGGTTGCTCAACATACCATTTCATTGTAGGCCCTGTTAGGGTGCATTGAAAATGTCTTAGTCTAATGGTATCATCAATGATACTATTGGACAAAAACCATATTTGGAAAGTCATGATATGATTTCCTGGGTCTTCTGCTTACTTCCCTTAGAATTTTGGTATATCAGAAGGGAGCTTCATGGGCATGGGAGGCCAATTAAGGCCATGAGAAATGGGGTCATTAGTTAAATTCGTTAGATCTGGAAGATTAAGTGATGCTAAGAAGGGTAACTATGTATTGACTGCCATTGTATGCCATGGAAAAATAGGTATCCGAATGTGCTGGTTTAGGGGAGGTTCTGGGGAATATTACCCTGTGGCATGCCCTGATGGATGTTTTGTTGATTCCACAAAGGGGTAGTCCTCCTCTACCCTCTAAGGTTTTTAGGAGGGGTTGAGTGTGGTGACCCTGCAGGGGTTTCCACTGGTGTGGTGTTGGGTGACCCTTGGGGGTTTCCAATCAAAAATTCCCCAATGAAGGATGCCCCAATAATGGTGGTAGTGTGTCATATTGGACGCCTAATGGTAGGAGACCTGGTACTCCTCCCTCTAATGGGGGGAGGTCCAAGAAAAACCTAGATCAACGAGGTCTCGTTGGGTTTGTTACGGTGTCAAATAGATTAATCTTGGTGATATTTTTGGTTTTTTGGAGGAAGGAAGATTTTTATCAAAGCAAATAATATCACATGCATAAAACAAACTGAAATAGTAATAGGTAATTTCTCCTTTAATTTAAAGTTATATGATCAATCAAGAAAAAATGTGGTTTTCTTTGTTCTGGGTATGATACTGAAAATCCTATACATACCTACTCGTCCTTACACTCTCAACGTAAGCCTTGCAAAGATATCTCCTGACGGGTACTGGGGCTGAGGTCCCGAAGAGCTGGTGATGCCTTCTAGTAGCCAAAGAATTGACCAAGGTAATCGTATGAGGATCAATTTTTACCTGCACCGTCACCTATAGGGAAGGATGCCATTGTTTTGGCCACTAAAGTATCGTAGTCCCACGTGAGCATTCGATTCTTGAGCTTCTTGGTAATCAGCTACCATTACCGAGCACTAGATGGGTTAGGTAGCCCCAAAAAGTACTGCAAGCACTAGGCCTAAGCTTAACCCCTTCTAAAATAGGTCTCTGGTAACGCTCGGGTATTCGTTCCATGCGCAGATAGACAAATTTGAAGCTCCCTAAAAATTCAACATCTATGTTTCAAAATGTATTATGACCATGATGAATTATTAGATGCCTACACCCGATGGTCCTAACTTGAACTATAATTTCATTTGTGGCCCCTTTGGGGAGAATTTAGTGAGTTCGGTTAATGGTTATTTTAGAGTCTCAAATTTTCTTAGGGTGTGCTTTGGTGAAGTAACTATAAGAAGAGGATAAAGGTCCCAACACACTAGTTGCCTTTTGGTCCAATGCTTACTGATGCTTCGTGTGTGCTTTGGAGTGTACAATTAGAAGTGTTTTTTCATGTGGATATGCATTGATCCTTTACAATACTTTTCTAATTGGCCTATCTGTGATTGTTTCTTGAAAAAAGCGATGTGCAGATTATGGGACGCTTACACCTTGCCTATTTAAACTATATTTGTACAATAGGGAGATGGAAAATTGTCTTAGGAAAGTGTTCATGTGCATACCCAGGCTCACTGTGAGGTGCAACGGTGGTAGACATTACTTTCTTTCTTTGTGATAGTTTGGTCCTAGTCCCAATTCCTAATGAAAAATTGAACTAATCTAAATGAAAAATTTGAAAAAACTTGAATTATCTAAAGATATGTGGATATATGGGCCACTTAATTTTATGCTAATTACAATATGGGTTTTGTATCTTTTATCAGAAGGTCATTTCTTTGGACAACATATGTGGATTCAAGGCCACATATATTTCCTACTTAAGCTATGTATGAATTGCAAAAATAAAAAACTAAAATTAAAACTACTTAGTTGCTAAGCTAAATTATAGCAAGTAAGAGTCCCAATTACTCATGAAATAGAAGAACACAGTGATGGAAAAAAGTTATGGGTTTCCAAGCACTTTACAACTAGAAAAAAAAATGGCAAAAATCAAGCAAAAAGTAGCTTGTTGGCCTACGGTGCAGGTTATCTTCCCATAGGTGCAGAGCGTGCATCTATCAGAGCTTAATGCGTGTTGTCAGGAAGAATGAAAAAAATTCCCTCCTTTGTTGTGAAAAAATTCTCACTGAGTGTGATTTAAGATGCCGAGAGGATGCGGGGGTGATTTGCAGCAAATTGAGGAGGAAGAAGGAACTGCATCAACAACCATTAACTCAAAATAAAGAATCTAGTGGACTCTCCATTCCTGTGGTAGTGTATTTGGTGCATGGGCATACGAAATACACTTTGCTTAGTAGGCAGACTGCTTACCTACATAAAAGTCGCAAGAAAAAATGGTTTGTCAAATGTTAGTGGAACAATTTGAACATGTAATAAGCTAGGTTATGAAGGAAACATAGCATACTACATAAACATTAAAAAAAAAACAAAAACAACATGCACAAGATACATGCTCGATATAGAAGACACACTAATAACTCAAAATGGACAACTTCTCCCTTTATTAGGTGCTCGTGGTGATAGAAGATAGAATGTTAAATCTCTTGTAGTGGATCACCTGAGCTACAGAGTTCTAATATCCAATACAAGGTGTCTTCCCCTCAATTTTTTAGCAATCTTATCTTCCCTCTCAAAGGATGGTAGATCGATGAACCTGTGGTAAACTTCTCTCTCTTGGACTGATATGTTTGGTGGCCAACAATTGAGTCCTTCCAATCCCTTTGTTGTTGGAATACACAAGTCAGTTTTCTATGGAGAAATTTGGCCAACATAACAATGCGTCTCCTCTTCTTCTTCCAAATTACGGATTTTATATACCATTTTCAAATTCTCCCTTTTCTTGGGCTGATATGGAAGATGACACAAGAGTGGAGGTATGATTCCTTTGTGTGCTTCATTAAGGCCTCAAGGTGGATGAAAGATGACCATACTTGGTTAGGTTGAGTGAGAATATTTTTAACCAAGTATTCCAAGTGGTCCCGGATTGTGACATTTCATCATTGCTAAGACCACTTTGCTATCGAAGGGATAGCCATGATGTGAATGGCTATCAAAGAAAAATTCACAGTGTGTGCAAAAAGCCTTTATTTCCTATGCGTTGTACACAAATTTGTCTTTTGAATTTAGGAATAATAAACCTTTTTGTATCTTTCTAATTTATTCCTTCTCTCGAACCTTTATCTATACCTTCTGCTTGACATTTTTAATTTCTTTAGCCAGTACAATTTTCCAATGTTAACAGGCTATATATTACTTTTGAAACTTCTCTATCTTCCTCCACAACTATATACACATCCTTCATCCAAAAACCTCACATCCAAATGAAAAAATAGGGGTGAGGGGAGTCTCAAGGAGGATATTGTTTAATCCCATCTCCAAATATCTACTAACATACACATTTTTCATGTCAATTATAAGCTTTCAATCATCAATTGCTCATTTTCTCCATGCTATAAATATTGTTGAGCTTGTAATGGCTATTGATTTCAAGATATTTATATGATGTAACTACCTCAAATTTGTTGCTATCATATATGAAAGAATCATGTATGATATTTCTAAATTTAATTACCATGGCTTTTGTTTGGGCAGTGTTAACAATCATGCCTATCTTGGAATATAAATCTTGGTGGATTCTTAGCTCCATTCCAAGATCATAAGGAATTATCTTCAAAATAATAGTATAAATGAATATTCAATAAGAGTGTGGAAAGCACAATTTTCTTCTTCCAATCACTCTTCTAACTTATAAATGTATACGCGAAAAAGGGTACGGGATAATTGAGACACTTTCCTGACTCCAATATTAAGATTAGATTATTTTAGCTAATCTTTAGTGGTACTAAACTTTGTAATTATGTTGTCATACAACCTTGTCACAAGAATCATCAACTTAATATGAACCTTTATCTCTTTCAACCTCTTCAAAAGTTTTGTCCTCGGAACAATGAAAATATATTATTTGAAGTCAATGAAAAAAGAGAGATCAATTTTATTATTGTGGCTCTCCTCCACAATGATCCTAAGAGTACCATGGTTGTCCATTTATGAATGATATCACCTAAACCTAGCTTGGATTGTATCAATTTTATCATGGATTTCATACCAAAGGGTAATCTTCCTTTCAAAAATAAATATTTACAACTTGGATAAAATGGGGCTAATCATAATGATTCTATAATTAAAGGGAACACTTTTATCTCCAATTTTAAATATAGGAAAAATAAGGCTCTACATCCAAGTTTTAGCGAATTTTGGAAGCCTTGCTTCACTACCAAATTAGATACCTTGTATATGTGAGGGAGGAGAAGAGACCATCCTAATCTAAAATTTTTACCTTGGTAGCCTAAAATATCATTAGATTTCTGAGTTGTGAGTAGCTCAACCCCAAAAATGATCTATTATAGATAAAATACAATATACTCTATATTATTTTATTTCATTTTATGAATTAATATTCTCCTCTAAAATTTCCTAGGGTGTGATTTAGGTAGGTGCAATAAATACTCTTGCTTCATATTTATATAGTGTATTTCATTTCTTTTAATAAAGGATTTATATGCATTTATCCTATTTAGATTTAAATATTCATTCGAAATGTCACTAAATTCTTTTCTATCAATTATACAATCATTATAATACCAAATATTGGTTGCTCCATTAATCGTTTTACATGACACCTTAACAAAGCACTCATTAATGAAACTAGAGGGGGTTGTCGTAAAATTATGAAAAATATCTTCAGTGTTGTCCCTTTAAGTTAATAAGTTTAAATAAAATTTTAAATTCTTCTAATAGGATATCATCTTTACATTTTTTTTAAATTACATGTATTTGATTCTACAACATTCTCTTCCATAGGGATTTTTTTACATGGGAAATTATGATTGAAGTCACGCTCATGGTTATTTAACAAGTTAACATTTTCCACTTATGTAGAAACAAAGAAATTAGGTATCACATAATCCATGGCCACCATATCAATACAATTAATAGAAGTCATGTAGCTAGAGTATCACCATTTAATTATACAATTTTATATTTTTAAGTCTTGAGAAGTATAAAGGTTGACTAGTTTAGTACCAAATAAGATTTTGGTAAGGTCTTCATATTTCTCTTTTTTTATATAATAGCTAAAGAAAATTACTGATATAGCCATAGAGAATTAGGGTTGGAATAATTTCATAGAAGAACAATTTAGTTAGTTTCAATTCTAGAATTAAAGTATCATAACAAAATAATATTACTTCCATTTCTATAAATATGAATATCTTGTTTCTAGGTGTTATATAGAGGAAAGTTATATATAGATTTATTTATTTTTAATAAAATGTAGAATTGATAGAAATGATATAAAAAATTTCAGTAATTTATAAGGTCTCACTTATGACTTTGAATGTGAGGAGAAACCTTTTTTTTATATACAACAAATTATTCCTCCAATCCCTCTATGATAGGATTTTTCATTTCATGCTCACCACAAGATGAATCCATCTAACTGAGGGACCTTACATTCACCATGGTCCCATTTTTAAAAATAGAAAATTAATATCAATTTCATGAGGGATCTAACTTAACATAGGACCTTTAAATCATGGTAACCAATGCTACTTCCAAAAAAGGGATCAAAGGTATTTCAAATCCAGATTTATTATTATCACTATAGTATCTATCCATAATAATATCATTTTATTTATAATTATTACCCATTTTTTTTTCCATTTTGGATTTCTCTACTTCCCAAAACTCATTTCTTAACCAAGCATGGTCATTTGGAATGAGCTATTCATTTATAAAATCCCTTGACTCCTTCAAGCTCAAATATTTACTCACTATGCCAAATTTATGATTAGTGCAACTTACTCCAACATATCTATTTTTATGTTTGAGTATATTCTCCAACCTCTTTTATTTTATTATATAATACATATGTATTTTTATGTTTGATTATATTCCCCAACCTCCTTTCTTTTATTATATAATTTATTTCAATTTCTGGCGTATTTTTTTTTTTTAAAGCTATTTTACTATTACTAGTCGGACTCTCTTTTATGCTAGCAATTATGAGATCCAATTATCTTTAATTATTCTTGGGAACCATGTCAATTAGCTTATTCATTTTTTTTGTGATGGATTTGATATATTATTTATTTTTGAATGTAATTACTTTCAAATTATTGTTTACTTTTACTTTTAACTCTTTGAATCTCATCTGCCAAGTTGTAATTTGTAATTAGTTCCAAATTATTATTTATTCTTACTTTTAACTTTTTTAATATCATCTATGAGGTTGTAATTTTCTTTAGTGATTGATAGTTTCTATTTTTTTTTTATTTTTTTGTAATCTAGCCTCCATTTTTTGTAGTTCTATGTCTGCTAACAATTTAGAAATTTTCTATAGCCATTGATAGTTTCTATTTTTTCATTTGTTGTAATCTAGGCTCTATTTTTTGTAGTTCTCTGTCTTCTAACAATTTAGCTAACAGTTTTAATTTGTTAGCAATAATTGCCTCTAAATCTATCTTATGTTCCACTTATTTGTCTTGTCTCATTCTTTCTAGTGAATTTATATTATTATAAAGACGATCGAGGGTGAATTTTATAGGTCTCCCCTTATTAAGTTGAGTTCTTGGAGACTATTTAGGGTGACTTTTCTAGGCCTATCCTTGCTATGTTTTCATTTTGGCATATGTGGTGAAGTTCTTATAGTTGAAAATACATAAGAAAGAAGAAATAAATAAGAACAAAAAATTATGCACCATCATTTTCCTTATAGAGATAATTCATCATAGAGATGACTTGTTCATGATCATCACTTCATCATCTTAGCTTAGCAAATTCACAAGAGAATCATAGTGGGTGGTGTTAAATTTTCCATGTAAAATTAATCTAAAAGAAGAGAATCATAATGAGTGGTGTTAAATTTTCCATGTAAAATTAATCTAAGAGATAATCAATTGCTTAATGGCCCTCCCTTACTAAATTTATCATAAAGATAATCACCATCCATAAATACTACACATATAATCACCAAATATAACCACCATATATAATCACTATACTAACATAGTAATATACATTAAATGTTAATGGACACGGGTAGACCTAGTATTAAACACTCATATACATCTACTTACACAGCAAAAACTAATCACAAAAGACCTATGGATATATATGTATATTTTATTTTTTTCATAAAATTGCTTTTTAAAAAAATTGTAAAGAAAAAGTGATGCTTGAAGTTCATCTCTCATCCTTTCTGGAATGCCATTAGTATCATTAATTTTATTTTAAGGAGAAAGCATAATTTTATTGTAGTGAATGCAAAAATGTACTCTCTTTTTTAGCTACAAGGGCATTCCATCTTTAGGAGATGCATGTTTGTAACATCTGGATTTAATCCTTAAACTATTTATTTTTCTTTAAAGAGGGATTATGCATTTAATTTTTTTAAATGAGATTAACAAGTAAAGTTAATCTACTAATGAACATGATTTATTTCTTTTCTCTGAATAAAGAATAATTTATGGAATAGTTTCCATAAAAACTGATGATAAAGTATTCCAAGATTCTAGAGTAGTTGGGAAAAACCAATTAAAGACAATTACCTTTTTCTCTGAGGATAAATAGAAAATCCTAGTGAGGAAAAGGGGTTTTGTAAAGTAAGAATAGACCTAGGAGGCTTGAAGGTGAGATTAAATCCAGAGATGGTTGGAACCAATGGAAACTCTGCAACCTGAATCTGGAAGAGAAGACTGGTCCAAGGGTCCTGATGTCTACTCCAGAAATACTAATATCTAAGTCCTACTCTGGTGCGGAGCATGGGGGGAGTTGAGGATGTAATTTCCTTTATCATAGTTGGGAGGCTATCATCAACATACTAAAGTGAGATAAGTAACTTAACATGGTGTTAAGAAATACATGTGAGTCTATGATTTATAGTTAGATAAATTGTTATTTCTGTAACTAAGAAAATTGATAACACTAGAACCTATATGTGGATTATCTTCTTTATAAAGAATGAATGAATGTATATAACAATAAAAGGGAAATTTGTTAATTCAGTCTTTAGAAGACAATTTTTTCTCTACACACCATATTAAATATACTGATTGAGTAAGGGATAATTGTATAAGTGTAGAAAAGAGTAAAGTAGTAAACATGATATAAATGTAAAACCAAAACAGATTATGGAGGAGATTGTTAGTCTATCTAGGGTTGGGACCCCAGATTGTACAGTTCGTCCCCTCTTCTGTAAAATCACTATACTTGGACTATGGGTTTTCGAAGAGTAAACCACATTCAAAGATGGTTCAGACATCATCCCTAAACATTAACTAAAATAATATCTACCTAGAAAATATGGACTAAATGAAAGACAACTATAAATTAAAAGATTAACTAACAGTTTGGTAATTTTAACAACAAACCCTTTGAGGGTAAATGTAATACATGAAAGAGAAACCCTGTAGAAATAAAAGATAAATGCAGAGTATTTAGTTATCAAGAAAATAAACACGTGAGTAGTTCATTACATTAATGGGCAATATAGGAGCAGCATGCATGAATACAGGTACATTTATAGACATATAAATAGGTGCATAGAGGAAATAGAACTAAAACTTTACGGCCATAATTAAACACTACACAAATATTAGTAGAGGATTCTCTAAAATATAGAAAATGGAGTAAAAAACCTTTAGAGAAAAGTATAAAGCAACATTAAATTACTATATGCCAAACTTCACAAATTGTTCCATTAACAAAATTAAGGGAGTAACCAAAGTGATATACTACTTTCCAGGCATGGAATTTTCACTATCATGGAGTCGGTTTAAGGTGACAAACTGATAGCAGCTATGGGTTTCGATAGTGAATATGTGGACGTTGAGCCAGAGCCCGAAGAATTTCTCACATGTTGGGGTCATGAGGTCTCAGAGAAAAATTTGGATCGTTTCTTTCCGATCACTGCAGAGACTGAATGAAGTTTCAGCGATGTGGGAGGAGCTCGTGGTTTTTCAAACCTAGCATTATTGCTAGAAGAAACATTGGAGAGTAAATTAAGTGGGAGGTGGAAGGTTGGGGATTCTAAAGGCTATGCAACGAAGTTGAGCCCTTTGGAATGATCTGGTAGTGGTTTGCATCAGCGTGATCTTCAACCCTCACAAATCTCGTTGAGGCTAGGTATTTATTTCATTTTGTCATACACAGGAGGTTTAGAAAAAATTGTAGCGAGTTATAGTTTATAGGGTTTAGTGGGTTTGAAATCCCTTGGGGAGGAAAGGCAGCAAGGCCTGAAACTCAATAACAGAAGAGAAAAGGATGAATCCCTTCAGAATCGAAACCCCTCCCTGAGCTAGGGTTTAAATCTGTTGGAAAATATTCCAATTCCTAAAGGGAAAGAATCGGCTAGTTTGGAACCAACACTGAGATACATCTTGCCTCGATCTATTTGGCTCTTACCCCAGATATTCAGAAATCAACCTAGGGTTTCTTCAGTCGGTGCAGAAGAAGGAGAGTCGGTAAGGCATTCGGAAAGGGCTCATGAAGATATACATGATCATGGTGAAGGTCCTAGTACAAGACAGGAATCGGGAAAGGGTTTGATCAGGGAGGTACCAGAGAAGCTGAAGGAAGGCGACCAGGGTCGCCTGTTGTAGAAGGCACAGATGCACCTGAAAGAGCGGTGGAGGGCGAGGAAGAAGGGACAAAGGAGGTTGTGGGATATAAAAGAAAGAAGAATAAGGCCATTAGGAAAAAAGAAGAACACCCCTGGTGTGTTATTGGAGTGGACATTCAAATAGAGAAAGTTATGGAGGCCACTGAGACCATTCTTGTTGGCAGAGTCTGAGGAAGGAAGTACTTGGTGGACTACATCACCGAATGGACAATGTCGGAATGGAAATAAGCCCTTGGGAACCCATTGGAAATCAAAGTCTTTGACAGGGGTTGGTTCAACATCAAATTTGAGCATAAAGAACATTTGGATTGGGTCTTAGAAAGAAACTGGTGGTTTAGGAAGGGACCGATCATGCTCAGGTGATGGACTTCAATGTATGATGCCCAAAAAGAAAAAATGGTAGATTCTCCTATGTGGGTAAAGCTCTCGAGCCTCCCAATGCCTTTATAGATTGATTCTGCTTTCCGTTCCATTTGGAAAACCCTTGGTCAATTCTTAGATGTTGATATGTATTTTCTTCAAGGAAGAGACCCGAGTGTAGCGATAGTTCTTGTAAACCTCAATCCGAGAGAAGGTTTGGCTGATGCAATGAGTTTGAAGTACAGGGATTTTGAGTATCTGCAGACTTTAGATTATGAACACCTTCCTTTTTGATGTCACAGGTGCCATAAATATGGTCACCTTGCAAATGATTGTCCCCTCGGGCATTGCCACAGAAGAAGGCAGAAAAAGTTTGTCAAGGAGACATTTCCAACAGCCAAAGCAGAGGAGAACAAGGAACAGGAGATGAAAATGATGGATGATGTTGAGGGCTTGGGAGCTGAAAAGGAGGACCACTTGTCTCATGTTCATATTGTGTCTCTGCACAATCAATTTGATATGGATCCTGATCTAGAGTCCTCCCAGGTACCCCAATCTGAATCGAGGGCAGTTGGTGCGACTTAGACATGTATGCATTTTATTTCTCCTTCTTCCTTATGCACATCCTTTTGTACTTATGTATTGGATTTATCTGAGCCCGGTCCCTCTCGGCCGCTCCCTAATGAACATTTGAATATGCATGTCATCCAAGAATTCATTGATAGTATCATAGTGTCTCTACCGTCCCTTCATTTGACCTCTCCCTCTCACTCTGTTGCTGAGTGTGATCCTGTCCCATCCCTGGCCAACCCTTCTGAGGTTCCCCCTTAGAATCTCAGACCTCTTGCTAACAGAACCTGGAAAGGAATTTTCATTGGGGGATTAGCATCTAATCCTATCTCAATTGGACGAAGGAAGGCGAGAGGATGGAAATCGAGCCTGTCCAAGGCCCAGTTAAAATAAAAAATAGATATTGCAAATGAGAAGCAGAGGTCTCTACCCCAGGTGCTTAGAGTAGCACAGTCACCCCCCCAGGGTTATTGATGATCATTTTATCTTTCAAATATAGGGGTTTAGCTAGTTAGCCTATAAAACTAGCACTAGGAGATCTGGTAAAGTCTCAAAACTTGGATGTAATGTTGATCCAAGAAACCTTGGGGCAAGGGGAGGAAGTAAAAGGAGTCTTTTCAAGGATGTTTCCAGGGTGGGTGTTTCAAGCTTTAGATGCCAATGGAATATTTGGGAGCTTGGAAATGGGGTACAAGTTTGGAAGACTTAAGGAGTTGTTGTCATGGGGATTTGAAAACTCTCTAGCGATGGAATTGTACTCAAATGAGCTTTGTCACCCCATTCTGATCCTTAACGTCTATGGACCTTCAAAGGAGATAGAGAAGTTCTGGAACTCCTTTTTTGTGAAATATTTCCTTAAAAACACTAATCTCATTGTGGGAGGGGACCTAAACTTCTCCTTAGGGTCCTCGAAATCATGGGGTCCCTCGGCAAGGGAAAACCATCTCTTGGAATTTTTTTCAAAAAATTTGGCATCCTCTCAGCTTGTGGATGCTAATTTAATCAAACCTAGACCTACTCGGAGGAATAGAAGAGTGGGAGACACCTGGGTGGCTAAAAATTTGGACCACTTCCTTCTTTGTGAAGAGCTAGTGGAAAGATCTTTAGTGTTCAGGAATTGGGTTGGGGAGGGAGGTTTATCTAACCACCTTCCAATATTTATGGAGATAAAAGGAGCTCTGAAAATCTGGGCACTCCATTTAAATTTAATTCCTCATGGTTAAAATAATATTCTTTCAACAATATTGTAATATCCCAAAATCGGGACTACTAGCAAGGCATGCCTGAAAAATGCATTTTTTAGGAATGGCTGCTACAGCTCTTGAATTCAGCTCTTGGATCCCTTATATTTTAGTATCTAATTCCTAAATCCAAGAGGAAATCAGAAACCAAGCAAACTAGGTGAGATAAACAAGCCTCTCACACCTAGAATGGTTGGAAAATGCCCAATAATGGACTGCAGCAATATGTGAACAAAATGCTGGAGCTTCAGCAAGCTATTCATCCATGGAATGTGTCAAGAAACACTTCAGCAGTAATTTTATGTACAGCAGCAAGCATTATGATTCATTTCTTCAACCCAAAGTGGGGAAAAGCAGCTATTTTAGCCCTAAAAACGTTAACTTCAGAGATTTGCGTAAGAATAAGGGAAAAGAATAGTGGGATCCCTTAGCATAGGTTATAAGAGACTTACATATCAAATTTTATCCCAAAAAATGACTCTCTCTATGTTAACCAGATCTACCACTCTCAATATGGCTTAAAAATGCCCAATCCCCATGACTTGACTCAACAGAAAGTAACTGAAGCTTATACAACGTGATTTTATGAAGGGTTTGAACACGAAATAACTTGACTATCAGATCTAGATTTCATTACTTGAAATAATGAAGAAAAATGGAGATTAAGCTCCTTTATACATCACAGAGAATAACCCGGCAAGGGTCTCATGAAATACACTACATAAAACTGCAGATCTGCAAATCTAGATCTGAAAAACGCAGTATACCGCATTAGTAGCTTAAAAATTATATCTAGAGCAATATATTACATAAAAAATTAGATCTACAACAGATCCATATGTAGAAATGTCTTTATTATACATCCCCCTTGGGGTTCTCAGCATTACATGAAAGAACAAGAGTAGATCTGAGTTTTACTGCAGAAGATTTGCAGTTTGATTCAGAAAATCTGAAGTGAACATAACATTAGATATATCAGATCTGAAATAGACATGGATTAGATGGCTAATCCATGGATCACCATGGTGAAGGAAGAATCCATACACCAGAGATATCTTCTCCAAATGATTGTCGAAATACCCTACAACTCTACAAATGAAAATAACATCATCCAAGAGGACAAACTGTGCTGTAGGATTGAAGTGTAGGTTGGCCTGGTGCCAAGATCAACATATGAAGCTCAACAACTAATACACTCTTCCAGGAGGTTAAAAGACACACTCATTGAGAAGAGGCATTAGTACAATCTAGATCTGAGCAGATCTAGTCTCCACTTGCTGCAGCTCACTGAAACAAGTAAACCCGAATGGGATTTACATTTTCTAAGGGAGATGGAGCTTGGCCATATGCCTAATAGTGGAAGAGAAGTGCAATGCCCTCCAAGAGCTACACAATGGAAGGAAAGAGAATCCCTAAACAGGAAATCCTCACAAGTCTCTGCTAAACAGCCAAAAGAACTCGAATTGTCTAAGCAGACATAATAATAAATTATCATCAACAACCTTATCTTGAGACTCCCCCTTCCTTTTATAATATGAGAGCTTTGGAAAACCCTAAACCACCTTGATGAATTATTTCCTTTCACATGAGGGCCTCCTTCTAGAACTATGTTGTCCCTCCATGAGGTACATTGTATCTAGACAGTGCTATGATTTGGTCATGTTGACCCAGTCAATCTCCTCAACCCTTGTTCATATGCAATTGTATTTTATTGAAAAAACCATGATTTTCCTCTGTTCACATTGGCCATTGATTTATTTGGATGTCTTTAGGAGTTTTTATGTTCTCCTTTAAATTTTATTCATCAATTAAAAAAACTAATACAAAATGAAATATTCCTATTATCTTGGACTAATTAGGAGTATTACAGCCCTCCCCTCCAAAAATGTTGCTTTTCCTCAAGCAACTGCAAGGTTAGAACTGAAATGGATGGGGAAAGCATCTTCTCCCAATGAATCATCCATATAGAATGAGTCACCTCCCAACATGGTAACTCCAGAAAATTCTCCTCCACCTTAGGTTCCTGCAAAGAAGGTGGGCTGAAAAGCTGAACATAGTAGACAAAATTTCCTACCCCACACTGTCCTCCTCTCCACTTAAGATAAGTGTATATTTCTTGTTGATCTTGGGCTGCAATGATATTTCCCTCAAGTGGCAACATGAAGATTAGATCTATAAAGATCCTTCCTCCAACGCTATAAAATAATTTGGCCCAAAAAATTCCACATGTGATGGATAGGATAGCATCATCATATGGCCTCCCATCACACATTTGGCCCACCTCCAAGAGAAAAAAATATTTGGCTATGGTGGACATAACTCTTCCCATGTTCCCATTAGAACATGTACTGCAGAAAATGTGGGAATCTCCTTCCAAAAGGACACATCCAACTCATGTGTCAATCTCCCAATCATGCTTTCAACAAGAATAGAAACAATATCAGAAAATGAATTCATGATCAATACAAGAATGAAGGAGATACTGATGGCTTCATGTGGTGCTTGAAGATACCAATAGTCTCCTAAGTATGTACAACGCAGTTTTACCAACTGCTGCTTCAGAAAATTACAAGAAAAAATGTTTCTTAATACACAGTTAATCATGTATGTCATCATATGGTAAATAGTTATAAAATTTATCATACATGTAATGAGAAAACATTTTCCCAAGGCCACATAAAATATTCCTGTCTCCATCATATATTTTGGCCCAACATGGGTCATAAAGCAAAATCAAGAGCTTGCTTACTTTTGGATCAATGCACTGCCAAGAGATGGTAAGATCATGCAAATATTGTGTTTCACAAACAAAGATCTCATCATATGTTGGAAGTAAGAAGACACACGAATCCATGAATAGACCCTCCATAGTATTTTGGCACACTTCCATGAAGAGAAATGAACCAAGTGCTGCCTGCAGATCCTCTCCTTCATGCTTGGAAATCCAAGACAAGAAGAGTACATCATAGTAATAGATGTCCTCATCTACTACCTCATATTCCTTACCTCCTCTTTTCCCATCAAGTGCATCAAGTGTGAAATAATCCTAGGGATACCCCATCAATAAACCCCAACTCCAAAGTGGCAACGCTGTTGGCCTATGCAAATAGGCTCCCTCCAACTCATGGCTCCAATATTTGACATGTAGAATGTCAAAGGCATCTCCCATAATCCTGCTACACATAAGAAGTCTCTCCCATGAGAAAAGTACCTCTTGAACATCTAAGGCCAAGGAGTAGCCCCTTTGCACCATGATAGTGCCATCTCCTACTCTTGCAACATTAGGAAAAATGTGAGAGAAAATCTTCCCTTGCTCTCCCAAGAACAACCAAATCAACAAAATGTTTTACTGCCTCCTCATACTTCCATCATACAAATCATGTGATGAAAACATAATGAATGATATGAAGATCACATCAAAACCATGCATCCATACTCTTTGGTTCTCAAAGATGCAAGTATCCTGACACATACCCTTAGAAAGGGGATGATGACCAAACTCTTTCGAGAGTAACCAGCACAGCCAAGCCTCCTGTTGCCTGGTATCATAGATTTGCAAGTAGCTTTCCGGCTTCTTTCTCATCACCCACACTCATCCATCCACATGTGGGTGCCTTACATCTTGTTCTTCCTTAGCACTCTCCCAGGGAAGACTGTCATTCTCCCAAATAAGATTTATGCTCTTTCATTTCATGGGATGTTGAAATGCAATCTTCTCAAGGATCAATTTGACCCCATAAGGATCCAAATAGGTGGTAGGAAAAAACCTCCCATCATGATGTGTATGGTTCAAGAAGTGTCCAACACAAACATGAGAGATGTTATCCATCCGAGGATGTTGAAATGCAATCTTCTCAAGGATCAATTTGACCCCATAAGGATCGAAATAGGTGGTAGGAAAAAACCTCCCACCATGATGTGTATGGTTTAGGAAGTGTCCAACACAAACATGAGAGATGTTATCCATCTGAGGATGTCCTCCATCATCTATTTGTTCCTCCTTGAATCCATGAAGATCCAAGGGTGAGAAGGAAAGAGCCTCCTTAGACTATTGAAAAACTTAGCACTCCATGAAATGTTGAAGTGCACCTTCCATGGGATCTCTTGATGAGACCTCCTCCTCATGCATGGTCTTCCAAAACCAATGGGGTCTTGGATCTGCTGCAGGTAGAAGTTTCTCTTTGAGTTGGGAAGTGCTCATTGAGAAAGTGTTATCTAGAAAGGAGAAAGGGATTCTCACTTCAAGATGTCTACTATCTACCATTCCTTCCTCCTCTTCTTCATGAATGAAGTTGTCATGTGAATACTCCCATAAGGCATGGGTCCTCTTTTCTTCATCATTTTCTTTGCACAACGCAGTGAAACTCTGTTGCTCTAGATCAACAACATGAAAATATGTAGATTCCTTCATATGGTTTGCTGAAATGACAAGAGATGGAAATTCAAGCATACCTTGGTGAAATGTAGAAGCAAGAGTTCCTTTCTCAACTATGTTGTCTTCCTTCACTGCTAAACATGAAGGCTGCTCGTCCAAGGTTGTGACAGTGCTGGTACATGCTTCCTCAAGTGGTGGTGAGGATCTCTATTCCTCTAGCTGAATGAACTGATCTAAAGCTAGAGTCTCCTTGGAGGCTCTAGATTTAGCTTTGTATTCACTTAGAATCTCAGATTCCAAGTGTCCTCTATGTCTCTTGTCTTCTCCTCTTTGAGAATAGGAAGTGCATGGCTCTTCCTCTTCTTGAAACCCTCTGGGAGTTTCACTGCAACTCTTCATCTGCTTAACCTCCTGGGGGAGGTCCTTTCTAGATCTGAAAAACTGATGAGAGTAATCTCATCTTCTTCATCATTCTGATATTATTATATCTTCTTGGGCTGAGACTCACAGGCTGAGCCAAGAAATATGCTCCTATACCACTGTAATATCCCAAAATCGGGACTGCTAGCAAGGCATGTCTGAAAAACACATTTTTCAGGAATGGCTACTACAGATCTTGAATTCAACCCTTGTATCCCTTATATCTAAGTATCTAAGTCCTAAATCCAATAGGAAATTATAAACCAAGCAAACTACGTGAGATAAACAAGCCTCTCACACCTAGAATGGCTGGAAAATGCCCAATAATGGACTGCAGCAATATGTGAACACAATGCTAGAGCTTCAGAAAGCTATTAATCCATGGAGTGTGTTAAACTCCTATACCAATAGGTGTCATATTTCATGATTGAATTGATGAGCTATGTAATACGTTCATACCTTTCCTTGTTGCAAAGGTTTTCCATATTCTCAAAAAATCAAAAAATTTAAAAAATGTAAAGAGGGTATACCTTAAAAGAAAAATCAAAGGGTGAAAAAATAAAATGGCCAAAAAAGTGAAAGAAAATGAACCCCAAACAAAAATAGGCCAACGAAAGTGTGCAAGTCTAGATGCCACTACATTTTTCTCTTATGTAATAAATAAATTGTGTGCAACTTGTATCTAATGCCACAATTGATGGACAGTCAAACAACTTAAACTTGTCTTGTTCATATTTGAATTTTATGTTTGAGAGATAGAGAATAAAATCTGACCAAACTATTTAATCTTGGCAAATAAGTAGATAGGTAGAGTAAATAAAAGGACCTTAACAGTTTAATTTGAGCCCTTGGATGTAATAAGGTTAGAACTAGCTAGATTTTTAGATGTAAAAGAAAAAGAAGATTGATAAGGGTTTGCCAATCTAAGTGCACCCTAATAAAGAAGAGAAAATGATAGGGTAAAGTAGGTAGGGTAGGTAGATGTTGTTTCAGAATTATATGTGACGAATGATGGTTCTAAATGTGTTCAATTGTACTTTCATCACAAGTGCAAAGGCAGATACTACATTGGAAAAAATTCACAGCAAAGCAAAGTCAAGATTATTAACTTCCCCTTCATTTTTCCCTAAAGATTTCACTAATTTCCCCTAAGTGCTAAGGTATTTGAAAATTAAAGGGGCTCAAGCCATTTCCTTGACTTTTGGAGGGACCGGACCCTTGGTCCAATAATTGGAAAAAACCTAAGTACTTAAAATCATTCATCATCACACTCATTTACTTCAAAAAATTCTTTCCTAAGTAAAATCCTATTTTACTTAGGAAAATCATGAGATATTTCATAAAAAACCCTCAAAATCACATTTTATCCTAATTTTAAGTGAAGAAGTGATTATAATGCAATTTGCTTCTAAAAACTTCACTTTCTTAGTTATATTAATGTATTTTGAAGTTTACCTTGTCCCCTTGTCATATTAACATTGATTTTATTTATTAACTCCTTATAGAAATGACCTTCTCCTATTATATATAATTCCTTTTATATAATATCCCAAAAACCCATGTATTATGATTTTAACCAAAGTATTTATTCCTCACCCGTTCAAATAAAAAACCCACTTTATACCCCCTTTGGTTAAAATATATCATTATATGTTAATCCCACCCCCTATGGTAATTGGATTAATCTAATTCAATTATCATATAATAAAAATATGAAAAAACTTTAAACATATAATATATGTGTTTTAAACAAAAAAAATCTGAAGTTTAATTCAAACCAAACTTCAAAATAACCCATCTCTATGTATATTTTCCCCTCGCCCGATCACGTTTCTCCTTTTTAAACAAAGGAATTAATTAATCCTCACGATTAATTAAGAACCTAACTCCGCCAATCAAAATGCTCTCGCTGTGATTAATCAATAATAAAACGCATCGGGTCCGCGCCATTAAACTATATCTCCATCGCTTCAACCGACCGATCGACCGTTCGAGATCAAACTAATCATTCTTAGCCTCCCGTCTGAAAAATTAACGCGCGAAATTCCGGTGGTTTTCAAACAGTACCATGGCCACGTGTCATTCGTTCTGTGGAATCGCTGCCCATTCGCTCAATACCGCCTTCCCTCAAAAGCGGTGCGGAAAAAACCGCTTACCACCTCCCCTCCCCGTGACTCATCTGTCGTACATACTGACGTCATTTATTATAATAATAAAAAATTCGCCACCCTTTGACTTTGTGAATAAAACAAAAACCCACGTCTTTTTCATTATTTTGTAAGCTGAAAACGACTTCGCCCTCCATGCAAAGAATTTCAAAATCAATGTTGAAGCCTACGGGCAGATTTATAGCCTGAAGAGAATTGCGGTCAAGTATTCCAAGGTTCTTCGCCATAACCGATTACTGTTAATCTTTATTCTATTCAAATCTCTTTAAAGCAAATATCAACATTTGTCCGTTTAAACAAAAACACCTTAGTGTTGCTCATTTTTACCTGATTGTGCAGTAAAACCCTTTGTAACCCAGCTACGCCACCTGAAAAATCTTTTAACCAATTTGAGCATGGTTTACCTCCCAAAAATCATTCTAAATTCACTCCACAGACCTCTCAAAATCAAATGAAACCCTTTCGACCTTCCCTGCAAACCAATGCTTTCTTAACAATTTGTTTTGTTTTACAAGTGATCAGAAGACCACATCCTTGGATAAATAGTTTTAATACTAGTCATAAGACTTGTTTATACTTGTGTATTATCAATCATTAAAACGAGGAATGGAATATAAAGCTATCAGTTGAAAAATAAGAAAAAGCAAGATATATTCATAATTCCCCTATTAAAACGACATTCCTTCAACTACATTGAGGATAAAAGGATAAAAAGAGGTTAGAAGAGCTACGGTCAAAAAAAGTATCGGTGGTTAAAGTGTATCGGGTAAAAGTCGAGTGAGAAGTTAAAAAAATGAAGTTACGGAAGCGATCGAAAGTGAAAACGATGAAAGTAATTACAGAGGCAGTAAAATGGTAAAAAAAAATGAAAATACTTTCACCAACATTGAAGTTTGTTTAAAGTGAAAGTAAAACAATCAAAAGAACAAAAAAGTGAAAAGATGAAAAATACAACAAGAAGGAACATTTTTGCAGAAATTACATGTTTTAGTCATTGTTTTGCAAAAACTATTGTGATCAATCCAAGATGAATTTTTCAAAACTGAAGGATGTTTATGTTCTTAAGAGGACCCTCTACAAAAACCTCTCTCACTTTTCTAACAGCTATTATGGTTTTGGAAATATTAAACAATGTTGGAAAGCACTTTTTGCAGAAAATTCCAGTTAAGTCATCATTTTGCAGAGAAAATTGTGGCCAATCCAAAATACATCATACAAAAATGAAGGATTTTTTTGTTCCTAAGAGACCTATCTACAAAAACCTATCTCACTTTTTTCGCAGTAATTTCAGAATCATAGATACATGCACATCTTTACAGGCTATTTTTCAGACTCTGTAAAACTTTGTTTTACACATATTTTTGCGTGCCTATTATACAATGGTGAAATTTTAGGAACATGACGGAGGTTTATCTCACGACATATTAATCCTTTAATAACCTCTTTCACTTTTTACATATATTACGGATTGAGAAATACAAAGATATCATTGGGCCCCAAGTTTGCAAAATTGTTGGAGCATAATGCACAAATAAAGGAAGCCGTTAGTGACTTGGATGCCTCATCATCAACTAAAAGTTGGATAAAATTTGAATTCTCCTCTTTGTCATCACCTATCCATAAGAAATAATGCCAAATATATGCATTAGTTTGAGTGTCCTTCACTTAAGTTCTATTTATGTAAAATAGTTGGAGAGGTTTTTGAACTAATCTTGATATTTTTTCAAGATATTTTAGTTTAGAATTTGTATAAATACTTCACTCTTGGAAGTATTTTGGGGTTCATTCTTATACTTTGATGTAACATTGAATATTTTGGAATAAAAATCTTTGGAGAAATTTTTCGTGGAAAAACAGGACAAGGAATTGAGGCAAAAGACTTTTCTCAGGATTCATGCATCAAATGAAGGATCAATAAGTCATTTCTATCTCATGTTTTGAAGTTTAATATTTGTTTGCAATATCATATGTGTTTCATTATATTTATATTTAACGAAAAAGATTAAATCAGAAAGTACTTAGGTGTAATCTGATTTCATTCGTTATTATTCTAAATGTTTTCCTCTAAACTGGTTTAAACAGTGAATTCTCAATTGCTCCTGTTTGTCTAGTTTATACATCTTTGGTTATTTAGTAAAGAATACTTAACTGCTCTTTATTGATAATCAATATATTTCTCTTCTCTTGAATGTGTTGAAATATTCTTCGTTGCCTTTCATCCGTTTGAATTCCATTCCATTCACTTTAGATCTATAATTGTTTCTAGTTTCATTATCTTGCCACGATAAACATCTTTTGTTAAAAAACTTAAGCCAGTGCAGCCAATCCTTTGACTCCATTAGCCCAATGGACTGAAACTACTTGATCTCAATCTTAGCTAAAGAATTCCATCAACCCAAACAAAATTAAAACCCCTGGACTTTACAACTAGCCTAACATTCTAAAAAACAAAGCTATATTTTATAGAGAAAGCCCTCTCTGGATACAGATTGGCTAGATTCTGTATCTGAAGGTTGGTTTGTGGTTACCTCGGACCTCTTTCCTTTTCTTTACAACTTCAAGGAAAATATGAGTGATAACATAGTGGCGACCATACTGGGGACCTGAATAATTTATTTTCTACTATTTTTTTCTTTATAAACTACAGACGAAGCCTGAAGTTAGCCAGGTAGCCTTTGAAGTTGCTCTTGCTTTCCAATTTCAAAAGTAAATAAATGATGCTTCAGTCTATCTCCAGTCTAGTTTATGGATTGAACGTCTGGTTTCAAATACTCGATCAGTTCCTCTTGTCAAATAAGTCTATAAGAAAGTTTAAATCCCATATCTAAAGCCTCTTAAAGAAATCATAGAAGTTGTTTTGAAAATTCATAAAAAAAAGAACAAAATAATCATAAAATACTCAAAATTTGGTTTCCTGAAGAACTAACTTTTTCTTTAGAATTGTTTTACAGGTTTAGATCTGATCTATGATGGTGGATAGGGATCAGAAACACAAAGGTTAAAATCATCCACCTGGCGACTCCAAAATCAATTTCACTATTCAGACTCCACTCGAGAAATGAACGTGGAAGAACAATATGGAAAGACCAGGCTTTCAACTTGGATCTTAATCCAAGACATTGTGTTCTTTCTCATTAAGAAGGTTTTTCAATATGTATTGTATTTTATATAAGGATCTAACTTGGTTGTACAGATACCGTGGCCTTTCATTATGGCTGATTTTCAAGATGATCCAAGAATAAAACGAAGATATGCTCCCATGAGCAGAGATCACAAACCTGGATTTCCACACAAACTACCAAAGGTAAATTGGAGTGAAAATCTGCCTATGTTTCATGATGAGAACATTAATGATCCTTTACTACATCTCATTAAATTTCATATACACTCATCGAGATTGAAGGGTGATTGGCATGAGGATTGCCTCATGAAGATATTCATGGCATCCTTAGAAGGAAAAGCAAGGGAATGATACGAAGCTCTCAAACCTACTAGTATATTTTCTCTAAAAGAATTTCATAAGGTATTTTATGAGCATTACAAAGAATATTTTCCATCTTTATCATTAGCTGAAAATTGTTGTGATCAAGCTAAGATCTTATACATTACCTTAAAAATATTGATGAAGATTTTGGAAATTGGTTTCCTGAATATTTATTAGAAGAAGTCCAAGAATTTCATTCTCAAGTTAAATGTCATAATAATCAAGAGGAGTTAAACAAAGATGAAATAAATCGAGAATAAAATCAAGATCCACAAAAACCCCTTTGTATTAACAAATGATGTTTCATTTAATGTTTTGAATGGAGTTAAAGAAACTATTCAACCTCATGATCAATTTTTAGATAAGAGAAAAAACAATTGTACTTTCAATCTAAGAATTCAGAGATTCCCACCCCTCTCACTGAAGAAGAAATCAATTTGCTTCTAAAGATGCAACCATCCTCAAAATATTTACATAATGAAGAAATTTTTTCTACTTATTCTAATGTTGATGAATGTACTAAAGTTTTTATCCATGAAGAGATAGAAGAACAAGTTGATGCTCATGTTATTCTACCTTCCCAAAAAGGCCCATTGCTTGCTAGCACTCCTATTGAGCAAAATAATGACTTTCAAATAGAATGCAATCAATCTAATCAAGATATATTAGGATTGTTGGAAGAGAAATTTTCTGATCCATTGTTTATAATTGATGACATTCCTTCTTCTGAAGATTTTCCTAAATATGATCAGTATGATGATAACTATGTTCTCCCAATTCAAGATAATTTCACAGAACAATCACTAGCTATTTTGAGGGATGAGATACTAGAATTTCAGCTTGATGAGGATTTTATAAGAGCTATCTTTCTTATTTTGAAATCAAGAAAATATTCTCCTCAACTTAAAAAATTTGTTCTTGAGATAATTCCTAAAAATTATGAAAATGAAATTAAACTTTTGCATTCTCAAATTCAGTCATATAATTTCCGAGATCCTAAAGAATTCTTGGAAAATCTTCCTTCTCCTAAGCAAGAGGAAATTGTACTATCTTTTGACTTGCATATTGAGGATGATTATTCTTTCAAACACAAGACTGAAGAAATAGTTTCAGGGATTAATATTCAGAATACAACTAAGCAACTAGTCATTGAAGGCCTAGTAGCACAAATCATACATTATGCTTTTAATGATCCTATAGAAAATTATATGGAGAATATTTTTAGCTCAAATTTGCAAACATGTTTTATCTATGAGGATCAAATATATCAGAAATTTCCATTTCACATATTATCATTTATTATAAAGGCACATGATCATAATATACTTCCAATTTTGATCACAAGCAGTTAAGTTATCCATTTATTTTTACAGCTACTTGATTGGTTTCATTAGCATTTTGTATTACCTGATTCAACAATATTTTTAGTAGATTAGAATAGGTAGATGAGTGCCAATAAGCTCAGAATTTTTAGCATTTGAAAGCCAAGGATGAGGTCCTAAAGATATTTAAGATATATAAGTTGGTTTGAAAATTGTTGTGTTGTTTTAGTTTCACATCAGATTTCAGTTTGCAGAAAAAAGGACTATGTTCAATTGAGGATTTTAAATACACAATAATTTATATTTGGGATTCAGACCAATGATTTATTTGGAAAAAGTTTCGAGTTTTTGAGTGGATAGTAACTTATTGGAGTTGAAGCCTGAGGAGAAGGCCATAAGCTTCAAAAGTATTATTGTCATACATATAATAAAGCAACAAGCAAAAGAAGATTCCATGGTTCAGTCAAAATCATTCTGAAGGCAACTAACCTGTCGTTCTTGACTTTTCACCAGGAAAAGCCATCCCCAAGTGGAGCCAGTGTTAGACTCCTATACCAATAGGTGTCATATATCATGATTGACTTGATGTACTATGTAATATTTTCATACCTTTTCTTGTTGCAAAGGTTTTTCATATTGTCAAAAAATCAAAAAATTTAAAAAATGTAACGAGGGTATACCTTAAAAGAAAAATCAAAGGGTGAAAAAATAAAATGGCCAAAAAAGTGAAAGAAAATGAACCCCAAACAAAAATAGGCCAACGGAAAATAGGCCAACGAAAGTGTGCAAGTATAAATGCCACTACATTTTTCTCTTATGTAATAAATAAATTGTGTGCAACTTGTATCTAATGCCACAGGCGATGGATAGTCAAACGGCAAACTTGGCTTGTTCATATTTGAATTTTATGTTTGGGGAGATAGAAGAGGCTTATAGACCAAACTATTTAATCTTGGTAGATAAGTTGATAAATGAAATACGCTAAAGGAGCTCAACAGTTTAATCTGAGCCTTTGGATGTAATAAGGTTAGAACTAGATAGATTTTCAGATGTAAAAGAAAAAATGTGATAAGGGTTTGCCAGTCTAAGTGCACCCTAATAAAGAAGAGAAAATGATAGGGTAAAGTAGGTAGGGTAGGTAGATGTTGTTGCAGAATGATATGTGATGAATGATGGTTCTAAATGTGTTCAATTGTACTTCATCACAAGTGATTGGAAAAATTCACAGCAAAGCAAAGGCAAGATTATTAACTTCCCCTTCATTTTTCCCTAAAGATTTCACTAATTTCCCCTAAGTGCTAAGGTATTTGAAAATTAAAGGGGCTCAAGGCATTTCCTTGGAAAAATTCACAGCAAAGCAAAGTCAAGATTATTAACTTCCCCTTCATTTTTCCCTAAAGATTTCACTAATTTCCCCTGAGGCATTTCCTTGACTTTTGGAGGGACCGGACCCTCGGCCCAATAATTGGAAAAAACCCAAGTACTTAAAATCATTCATCATCACACTCATTTACTTCAAAAAATTCTTTCCCAAGTAAAATCATGAGATATTTCATAAAAAACCCTCAAAATCACATTTTATCCTAAGTTTAAGTGATGAGGTGATTATAATGCAATTTGCTTTTGAAAACTTCACTTTCTTAGTTATATTAATGTATTTTGAAGTTTTCCTTGTCCCCTTGTCATATTAACATTGATTTTATTTATTAACTCTTTATAGAAATGACCTTTTCCTATTGTATATAATTCCTTTTATATAATATCCCAAAAACCCATGTATTATGATTTTAACCGAAGTATTTATTCCTCACTCGTTCAAATAAAGAACCCACTTTATACCCCCTTTGGTTAAAATATATCATTATATGTTAATCCCGCCCCCTTTGGTAATTGGATTAATCTAATTCAATTATCATATAATAAAAATATGAAAAAACTTTAAACATATAGTATATGTGTTTAAAATAAAAATAAATCCGAAGTTTAATTCAAACCAAACTTCGAAATAACCCATCTCTATGTATATTTTCCCCTTGCCTGATCACGTATTCGTTTTTTTTTAAACAAAGGAATTAATTAATCCTCATGATTAATTAAGAACCTAACTCCGCCAATCTAAACGCTCCCGCTGTGATTAATCAATAATAAAACGCGTCGGACCTGCGCCATTAAAACCCCGTCATCTCCCTGTCCCGTCAACCGTTCGATCGACCCATTCAAGATTAACGGCTGTTGATAATTCCGCTGGCCATCCCCGATCCGAACAATAACGCGCGAAATGACGGTGGTTTTCAAACAGTACCATGGCCACGTGTCGTTCAGTCTGTGGAATCGCTGCCCATCCGCTCAATACCGCCTTCCCTTAAAAGTGGTGCAAAAAAAACCGCTTACCACCTCCCCCCCGTGACTCATCTGTTGTACATACTAACGTCGTTTATTAAAATAATAAAACATTCGCCACCCTTTTGACTTTGTAAATAAAACAAAAACCGGCGTCTTTTTCATTATTTTGTACGCAAAAAACGACTACACCCTCCATGCAAAGAATTTCAAAAATCATATTTGTTGAGCACAACAGAGGCATTTACCACCTTCTTTGAAGAAAATTGCAGTCGAGTATTCTAAGGTTCTTCCGCCATAACCAGTACCTGTTCGAAACACTGTTCATTCAAAGCTTACTCGCCAATATCAATCGTTTACCCGTTTAAACACAATCACCCTAGTATTGCTCATTTTCACCTGATTGTGCAGTAAAACCCTTTGTAACCCAGTTGCACCACCTAAAGCCTCTGTTAACCGATTCGAGCATGGTTTACCTCCCATAAATCATTCTAGATTCACTCCATAGACCTCTCAAAATCAAATGAAACCTTTTCAACCTCCCCTGCAAACCAATGCTTTCTTAACAATTTGTTTTGTTTACGAATTGAACGAGAAGACCACATCCTTGGATAAGCAGTCTTAATACCGATCCTTAAGACTTGTTTTAACAAAGAATATATAAATCTATTAACAGAAGATGAATACGCATACGGTTGAAATACAATAAAAGGAAACGATATATTAAACGATTTACTATTGAAATAGGCAGTAAAAACCTAAACTACACATTGAGGATAAAAGGATAAACAGAGGTTAGAAAGCATAACAACTAAAGAGTATCAGTGGTTAAAGTGTATTAGGTAAAAGTCAGTGAAAGTTAAATGAAGTTACAGAGCAGTCAAAGGTAAACAATAAAAGTAAATACAGAAGGCAGTAAAATGGTAAAAAGAGATGAAAATACTTTCACCAACATTGAATTTTGTCTAAAGTGAAAGTAAAACAGTCAAAAGAGCAAGAAAGTAAAAAGATGAAAAACACAACAAAAAGGAACATTTTTGCAGAAATTGCATGTTTTAGTCATTGTTTTTCAGACACTATTGTGATCAATATAAGATGAATTTTTCAAAACTGAAGGAGGTTTATTTTCTTAAGAGTACCATCTACAAAAACCTCTCTCAATTTTCTAACGGCTATTATGGTTTTGGAAATATTAAACAAAGTTGGAAAGCACTTTTTGCAGAAAATTACAGTCAAGTCATCATTTTTCAGAGAATCTTGTGGCCAATTAGAAATATATTTTACAAAACTGAAGGAGGTTTTTGTTCCTAAGGGACCCATCTACAAAAACCTATCTCACTTTTTGCACAGTGATTTCAGAATGAGAGATACATGCACATCTTTAGAGGCTATTTTTCAGACTCTGTAAAACTCTGTTTTACACATATGTTTTACAGAGAATATTATGTACAGCTGGAGAGGAATTTTGGGAAACTGAAAGAGGTTTATCTCACCAACATATTAATACACAATAACCTCTTTCACTTTTTACATATCTATTACGGATTGAGAAATAAAAAGATATCATTGGACCCAAAGTTTGCAGAATTGTTGGAGCAGAATGCACAAAGAAAGGAAGCAGTTAGTGACTTGGATGCCTCATCATCAACTAAGAGTTGGATCAAATTCGAATTCTCCTCTTTTTCATAACCTATCCATAAGAAATAGTGCCAAATAGATGCATTAGTTTAAGTTTCCTTTACTTAAGTTCTATTTATGTAAAATAGTTGGAGAGATTTGTGAACTAATATTGATATTTTTTCAAGATATTTTAGTTTAGAATTTGTATAAATACTTCACTCTTGGAAGTATTTTGGGTGGATTCTTATACTTTGATGTAACATTGAATATTTTGGAATAAAGAGCTTTGGAGAAATTTTTCGTGGCAAAATTGGACAAGGAATTGAGGCAGAAGACTTTTCTCAGGATTCATGTGTCAAATGAAGGATCAATAAGTCATCTCTATCCCATGTTTTGAAGTTTTATATTTGTTTACAATATCATCTGTGTTTCATTATCTTAATATTTAATGAAAAGGATTAAATCAGAAATTACTTAGGTGTAATATGATTTCAGTCGTTATTATTCTAAATGTTTTCTTCTAAACTGGTTGAAACAACGAATTCTTAATTGCTCTTGTTTGTTTAGTTCATACATATTTGGTTATTTAGTAAAGAATACTTAACTGCTCTTTATTGATAATCAATATATTTCTCTTCTCTTGAATGTGTTGAAAGATTCTTTATTGCCTTTCATCCATTTGAATTCCATTCCATTCACTTTAGATCTATAATTGTTTCTAGTTTCATTATCTTGCCCTGATAAACCATCTTTTGTTAAAAAACTTAAGCCAGTGCAGCCAATCCTTTGACTCCATTAGCCCAATGGACTGAAACTACTTGATCTCAATCTTAGCTAAAGAATTCCATCAACCCAAACAAAATTAAAACCCCTGGACTTTACAACTAGCCTAACATTCTAAAAAACAAAGCTATATTTTATAGAGAGAGCCCTCTTTGGATACAGATTGGCTAAATTCTATATCTGAAGGTTGGTTTCTGGTTACCTTGGACCTCTTTCCTTTTCTTGAAAACTTCAAGGAAAATCTGAGTGATAAAAAAATGTGTCAAGAAACACTTCAACAGCAATTTTATGTACAACAGCAAGCATTATGATTCATTTCTTCAACCCAAAGTGGGGAAAAGCAACTATTTTAGCCCTAAAAATGTTAACTTCAGATATTTGCATAAAAATAAGGGAAAAAGATGGTGGGATACCTTAGCTTAGGTCATAAGAGACTTACATATCAAATTTTAGCCCAAACAAATGACTCTATCTATGTTAAACAGGTCTACCACTCCCGATATGGCTTAAAAATGCCCAATCCCCATTACTTGACTCGACAGAAAGTAACTGAAGCTTATACAGCATGATTTTAAGAAGGGTTTGGAAAAAAAAAATAACTTGAATATCAGATATGGAGTTCATTACATGAAAGCATGAAGAAAAATGGACATTAAGCTCCTTTATACATCACAGAGAATAACCCGGCAAGGGTCTCATGAAATCCACTGCATAAAAGTGCGGATCTGCAGATCTAGATCTGAAAAACACATTATACTGTAGCAGTAGCTTACAAATTATATATATAGAAATATATTACATAAACAATTAGATCTACAACAGATCCATATGTAGAAATGTCTTTATTATACATCACCCTTGGGTTCTCAGCATTACATGAAAGAACAGGAGTAGATCTAAGTTTTACTGCAGCAGATCTACAGTTTGATTTAGAAAATCTGAAGTGAACATAATAGTAGATATATCATATCTGAAATAGACATGGATTAGATGGCTAATCCATGGATCATCATGGTGAAGGAAGAATCCATACACCAGAGATCTCTTCTCCAAATGACTGCCAGAATACCCTGCAACTCTGCAACTGAAAATAACGCAGTCCAAGAGGAAAAACTGCGCTGTATGCTTGAAGCATAGGTTGGCATTGTGCCAAGATCAAGATCTGAAGCTCAAAAACTAATACACTCTTCCAGGAGGTTAAAAGGCACACTCGCTGAGAAGAGGCACTAGTACAATCTAGATCTAAGTAGATCTAGTCTCCACTTGCTGTGCACAGCTCACTAAAAAAATTAAACCCCAACAAGATTTACGCTGTCTAAGGGAGATGGAGCTTGGCCATATGTATGATAGTGGAAGAGAAGTGCAATTCCCTCCAAGAGCTACTCAATGGAAGGAGAGAGAATCCCTAAACAGGAAATCCTCACAAGTCTCTGCTAAACAACCAAGAGAACTCGAATTGTCTAAGCAGACATAAAAAGAAATTATCATCAACAAACTTCTCTTGAGCCTTCCCCTTGCTTTTGTAATATGAGAGCTTTGGAAAACCCTAAACCACCTTGATGAATTATCTCGTTTCACATGAGGGCCTCCTTCTAGAACTGCGTTGTCCCTCCATGAGATACATTGTATCTAGACAGTGTTGTCATTTGATCCTGTTGACCCAGTCAATATCATCAGCCCTTGTTCATATGCAAGTGTATTTTATTGAAACAACCCTGATTTTCCTTGGTTCACACTTGGCATTGATTTATTTGGATGTCTTTAGGAGTTTTTATGTTCTCCTTTACATTTTACTCATAAATTAAGAAAACTAACACAAAATGAAATATTCCTATTAGCTTGGGCTAATTAGGAATATTACAACTATGTTCCATGCTACATAGAGAAAGGATACCATAAGGGACTCTGAGAGTAGGAGTCATCATTCTATGGAAAATTTGAAGAGAATGAAGAAAGCAACCAAGGATTGGGAGAATTCCAAGAAAATAAAGGAGGAGGAGGAATTAAGGAAAGCTAATGAGGAACTGGATTTCCTTGAAAAGATGGAAGGAGTAGGATATTCAAACTTGGAGTCTAGGAAAAAATTAAGGGAGTTGGAATCCGTCAGGAAGAAAATTCTGTTGGAAAGAGAGGAAAGCTGGCATTTAAAATGTCGAGCCATCTAGCTCCAAGCTGGAGATTAAAATACTAAGTTTTTTCAGAACTACGCTAAAGGGAGGAAAAATATAAACATGATTAGGGAGATGCAGAAGGACAATGGTGAGCTGGCGCAATCTTTCGATGACCTCTCATCCCTTGGCTTAAATCACTTTAAATCACTTTTCAGAGTTCCTAAGGAAGTCTCTATAGCTAAAGTTATCAGGGTGGCACAGTTTTTCCCAAGCTACATAGATGAGGAAGGTAATGATAGCATCATGGAACCTGTTACAAAAGAGGAAGTGGAGGGTATTCTTAAGGCAATGCAGAAGGACAAAAGTCTTGGCCCTGATGGTTGGACGATTGAATTCTTTCAACACTTCTTTGAATTTTTAGGGGAGGACTTGGTAGTAGTGGTAGAGGAGGCTCATTGTCCTGGCTCCATCTATCAGCCTTTTAATGAAAATTTCTTAGCCCTTATTCCTAAAACAGATCATCCTGCTAATTTTGATGAGTTTCAACCCATCTCTCTATGTACCTGTATCTATAAAATCATAGCTAAAGTGATTGCCTCTTGGATGAAACCTTTCCTCTCTAAAAATATTTCGTTGGAACAATTTGGGTCCTTGGACAGAAGGCAAATTCATGAAGTTGTTGGGGTAGCTCAAGAAAATCTCCCTAACCTTAAAAAAAGAAGGAAAAAAGGAGTTATTGTCAAAATTGATCTATCAAAGGCTTATGACAGATAAGTTGGATGTACTTGAGACTTCTGCTAACACATCTGGGATTTAGGTTTGAATTCATAAGATGGGTCATGGGATGCATTACATCATCTTCAATTGCAATATTGATAAATGGGGTAGCTACATATTTCTTCAATCCTCAAAGGTGCCTCTGTCAAGGATGCCTC
Organism: Pinus albicaulis; assembly: GCA_034641835.2. Lineage (NCBI taxonomy): Eukaryota > Viridiplantae > Streptophyta > Pinopsida > Pinales > Pinaceae > Pinus > Pinus albicaulis. Next base: position 1,472,797,980 of record CM076582.1, read on the forward strand.
CTCTCCCCCCTCCTCTTTTTATTAGCAGTAGAAGGTCTGAGTTTAATGATCCATGAAGCTAAGAGACAACGGGATCTCACAGATATTGAAGTGGCGATTAATTTATTAGTAACTCACTTGTTGTTCGTTGATGATATTTTGTTGTTCAACAATGGTAGCCTGGAAGATTTTCGTTGCCTAAAGGAGCTTCTGGACCTATTCCTGAAAGCAATAGGTCTATGCTTAAATGGCCAAAAATCACCCATGACAACGTCTGGTCTCTTTAGGGATGAGGTGGGCAGAATAGAAGCAATCCTATGCTTTGAAGTCAAACCTTTGCAGGACACTTTTAAGTACTTGGGATTCTTCCTAAAACCAGACTCATATCTAATTCAGGATTGGAAATGGATTATTTAAAGATAGAGGCTCAAATGAAACATTGGAGTTGCAAATGGCTATCTAGAGTAGGAAGACTAGTTCGGATAAAATCAGTGGAAATGGCCATCCCAGTTTATTGGGCTAGCCTCATATGGGTCGCAAAAAGTATTTTGGACTCTATCAATAAAATTTGCAGTAGATTCTTTTGGAAAATATCAAAGGTGGAACATGTGACTCCCTGCGTGGCATGGGAGAAAATAGTCAGGCCAAAAGGATGGGGAGGCTAGGGCATTAAAGATATTTCCTCCTTCTCGAAATCTCTATCAGCCAAAATGCTTGGAGACTTATCACTGAGGATAATCTTTGGACCTTTGTTACAAAATAGAAATATATCAACCCAATGCCACTTTTGGAATGGTTGAGAATGCCTCAAAAAACAGCTAAAAAATCCTTTGTTGTATGGAAGACAACCATAGCATTTGTTATGGTAATAGAGCAGGGCTTGGCTTGGCATGTGGGGGATGGCACGCGAGTCAAACTGGGCTGAGACCCTTGGTTCAGCTGCTCTAATAGATACACGTTTACAAGAGAACCAATTGAGCATTTGAACAATAGAGGTTTGTTTACTCTTAACCAAATAGCAAATCAAGAAAGCAGTTGACTGGTTGGTGACCTTAGGTAGGACTGGAGGGGTTGGGAAACACAAGAACAGTGGGCTTGAGGCCAAAGGTGACCAAACATGGTGGAAATGAATAGCATGAGCCCATGAGGGGTATTTTAGGAGTAGTAGGCTAACCTTGACATGAAAGGATGATAAACTAGTGAAACTTTATCCTAAGGATAATGAAGGCAGTGAGATTTCTAGAACTCACAATGTTCATGAACTTTGTTTCTAGAAATCTAGGATAAGTATTTTAGTGATCCATGAGAAGCAAAAATTATTGATGACTAACAACGGCTCCACTTGGGGAGGGCAGCTCCTTTTCAGGAGGTGTCCAGAACTTCAGATCTCTGGCTTTATGGTGACCAGTGCCTCATCCATTGGGCAGATTTTTACCTCTTTTCATTTGTTGATGCTTGTTTGAAGCTGTGATCTTAGTAATCTGAAAAAACATGATTAACATCAACATCATCTCTACCTACCCAACCTACTTGCCTAACTTTTTTTCTTCCTTGGGTGCACTTGAACTGGAAAACCATCTGACATTTTTTCTTTTCCTTTGAAAGCAAAAACATCTATCTAATAGTACCCTTATCACTTCCAAGGGTTCAGATTATGCTAGTGAACCCTTTTATTCTCTACCTAAACTACTCAACTGTCAAGATTAAGCTATTTGACAGGATTCATTCACTAAGCTACTTACATGAAATTGAAAGCATGGGAAATCAGGATTAGGCAATCTAACTTTCCATGAGTTGTGGCATAAGAGCAAGTTGCATACAAGTTTTATTTTTGTATAAACAAAACTAGAAAAACAAGAGCTGTGATTTATCATTTTCTAAGCAGTCCTATCTTTCTCTTTGGCTTAGTTTTAAGAATGTGGAACCAGCATTCTTCATTCTTAATCTATTCTCTTTTGACAAGTCAAGTTTACATGATTTAACAAGTTTTTCTTCCACTAACCTATTAGCAAATAAACTAAAAACATGTTCAGCCATGATTAGGCTAGATGGCTGAACAAGACTTCTTTTTCAAAAACAAGTAGTGGCATTTAGACTTGCACACTTTCAGTGTCACTATTTTTTGGTTATGGGGTTGTACCTCTTCTTTTCATCTACCCTCTTTTTCATTTTTGTTTTTTGATTTTTATTTTGATTTTTATTTTTTCTCTCTTCTTGGTCAAAACAATCTAAAACTAATGTAGAAATATGCTCATAGTGCTGAGCTTATTTGTTTTCCTGTCTATCCTAATCTAAACTATACATGATATACATTCAGCTGGTGAACTCTCTTTTCCAATACATCCAACCAAGAATATGAATCTTCCATGAGGGATCTTGCTTTAGCTCATTGAGGGTGCTGACAAAATTAAAAGGCCACTCCCACCTCACTTGTCTTTGAACAATAGTGCTTAAAAATTTTCTTACGCTTTGCAACAAACCTCTCTTGACATAACATGCTCTTCTTTTAGAAACTTCTAATAAATCAGCAAAGGGATCTTGAAACAATACCTGAATGTGAGAATTTGGAAAATAATCTTGATCCAAGACTACTCTTTCCTCCACTTGGCTAAGCTTGGGAATTTTTTTGGAAAGAAACTCCTTCTCTTCCTCGTGATCATTTGAACTGTCAGACTCATCATATATTGCCATGTTGTCCTCTATTAAACCTGGTTGAAAAGAGCCATAGCTGTTCTCTTTCTCTTGTGAAGGTTGGACATAGGGCTGAATGTGTTCTTTATTGTTGAAATCAATACCCAAAGATTGCTGACTTTTTATTGCATTAAGGTTGTCTTTGACGAGATGAAAGGAAGTACAACAAAGAGGTAAAGACCCTTCCCTTTCTCCCAAACTTTCAGCACTTTCTTCTTCATTGTCATAGCTAAGTGGTATTTGCTGATCATTGTATTTGAGCTATTGAAAGTTATTGTTTTTGTCCCACAAACTAAACACTAATTGTTCTGTAGTGTTATCTTGAGTCTGGAGAACATAATCATCATCATATTGATCATATTTTGGTATCTTATTCATAGGAGGAATGTCATCCATTATGCACGCTTGATAAGCATATTTTTCCATCATTTGAAAAGGAGAGTATTCATGGCCAATATCATCTCTTTTAGCCATTTGAAATGACTCGAAGCACAAGGGTAGGGACTCAAGAGGTGATGGCTCATCTTCCATTTCTAGTTTTGTAATCCAAACAGTCATACCAAGATGATTTTAGGGGAGAACTTTTGGATTTGAAAAAAGGTTTGTATTATCCATTTCCTTCCCTACTGATTCTTTAGAGCATTCTACCTTGTTTCTATTTTCAATTTGCTTGTCATACTCTCTTAATAGTGAAGCAAAAGATGTAGGAAGGCATATAGTACTTACTTGACAACGTTCCACATATTCTTCTTTGTAACCTTGGTCAGCCAGTATTTTTTGATAGCTATCTTTGCATTGAAATGATTGGCTTGGTTCCTCCCAAAAAAATGGTACCGGCTGCTCTGAATAATCAGCACCAACCTCAACCTTGTACTCTTCCTCTTTCCTACCAAGTATATGCATCATTTTTTTTATTTTATCTGTTAAGATCTCTAGCTTTACCTCTGAAGAAGTCAGTTTCTCTTGAGATGCTTTGTCCTTCCTTATTTCTTCTAACTTTGCCTCTCTTTCTAGTGTGTTGAATTCCATAGTAATTTCCATATTCTGCATTTATTCCAGGTTTGAAGGATATTTTTCTCTTATCTGGAATTCCATATCTGGGTCAAAAGTACTTGGGTAATGCAAGAGAGCCCACCTCGAAGGTGGCTTTATCTTAGCAGGTATTGCATTGTATACCTTATTGAACCTGGCTTAAGAGTCCTGAACTGTCTCCCTTGGTTGTATTTTTAAATTCTTGTATTCCTCTATGACGAGAACTTCATTTCCCATGATCACCCACCTATCTAGGAAGACTTGAGTGAATTAATGAAAATTGATAATGCTTGCAGCTGGAAGGTCCTTAAACCAACCCTTAATTTTTCCTTGTAATGATAAGGCAAACATTCTAATACGCACATAATATTCTTCTATTTCAAAAAGGTCAAGTAAATTCTCAAGATTTTGAATGTGTTCCTCAGTGGTGACTTTTGAGCTTTCTCCATCAAATATGGATAGTTTATTTGCAAGATTTGCAGGGAGGGCTTGGAAGATAGGAGGTAAAATCAGAGGCTTGTATCTTTCTAGGACCTTTGTGGGTAAACATAGTGTAAAAAGATATTTATGGTTGTTTGAGGTTTCAGAAAGAGCAGGAAAGGTGGCATGAGGCTCATGTTTCACTAGGTATTCCACAGGTGAATCTGGGGTAAGCATAGATGTATAAGTCTGCTCATTTTGAGGCTTAGCTTTTCGAGGCTTGGGATATTTCCAATGATAAATGTAGATCTCATCTTTGTATTCTTGATCAGGCTCAAAGTAGGATAGAACATAGTTATAGATAAAAATAATAATTTATTGAATCCAACTTAGGCCTAAGTGCTTTTTCTTTCTAGGATGACTGTTCATGTTTCAGGTTCTTCCTCCAGTGGAGTCTTTACGTCTATTGAGAGTTGTGGAGTCGCCAGGTGGATGATTTCAACTATTTTAAGGCAAGTTGTTGTCCACCATCAACAATTGAATACCAATCTGAGGATGTTTGTGGGTTTTCTGAGGTCTTAAGGATGTCTAAGATGTAATTCACACAGAGGGTCCCACCGTGATCGCCATTATGTTAGTGTGGCGATGAGGTGGAAAATTCACTAGATTTTCTAAGTCAAACTTAGGGTCTAAAGACTCTTAAGAGGTGTTCAGTCAACTATATACTCAGAAGTCCCACTGTGATCACCATTATGTTAGCATGGCGATGAGGTGGCAAATAAACCACCAGATACTATCAGTCAAGGGTTTCTAAATCTTTTAAGGAATGTTTAAGCATGAACTTACTCATAAGGTCCCACAGTGATCGCCATTATGTTAGCTCCCCGTAATTTTCTAGATTGATTGAGATACAAATGGACAGGGGTAACATCAAACCAAGCTTTGGAATCCAAGGACCTAGCCTTCTTGGATTCATAGAGGGATCTCTCTATTAGGTGCAAAGATGTGAACTTGTTTGCTGATTAGGGTTGACTTTAGGCTAGTGATGAAATATTGGGTTTGTTACTTGTTTTTTGGTTAGGTATGATGCTTAGACAAACTAGATAGAAATAAATAAAAACTTCAATTCATTGGGCAATGGAGTCTAACAAGGTCATGATAGGTTCATTAACGGATTAGGGAGTATTGTAGGGAAAATCTAGCTTGGTTGGTGGATCTTTGAGGTTTGAAGGATCATGACATGGACATTAATTTTGAGAAACAAATTTTGACAAAGAGCAGTAAAGAATTCTCTATCATATACTTAAACAAGGAGGTCTTTAAACACAGATAAGAAAAAGCTATAAATCATGAGGTAGGGAAAACCATTAAGCTCAATGAAAAATACTTAAAATGATCAATATCCAAGATAAACATTCCAGTGAAACATAGAAAGCATAGGAGATTATCTAACTTTAGTAAATTCACCTTCAAAATTAGAAAAAATTTAAGGTCACAAATAACTACAATCAGAGAGGAGGGAACTCTTGAACATCTAATATTATATCTATGGAGATCTTTAAAACAATTAACCAAGCAAGTGCAAAGAGTATGATTTGAAACAAAACTTCTTTGACAAACCTAAGTAATGATGCTATAAAGAGAGACTTCAAGAACAGTGCTTTAGTGGCAACATGTAAGCTGAGCTAACCATGAGTCATGCTTGATACCTAATGTATTAAACCATTCAGGAAATAAACAGACTTAGGAGATATTAGAGAGAAAATAAGGATCCTTTAACATGTCCTAACAGAAGAAAACATTAAGGTAGTGAAGAACAAACCGAGCTAAGGTGCCATTAGAAACATTTCTTAGTATAAATTCTTTATCCTACTGCAACATATAAAGATGGAAACAGAATGATAAACTAGAAAACATGAACAAAAGAAACACATCACCATCAACTAGGCTCATGGATCCTGCAACAAATCCTCCTCCATCAATAAACAAATCACGGCATTCATAAGCTCCAAGACATCAAATTGTTTTCAACCTCCAAGGGAGTATGTATTACTTCAAAATGAGTCATCAAAAGCCAAACAAACACATAAGAGCCTCATTCTCTATATATGGAGCAAGTGAGGATTTGGAAACCATAAGAGGCTTCCAAAAACCCTAATTCTGTCATAAATGTCATTTATGTGCTTAATGACCATGCAAAGCGCAAGACACATAATATCTAAGCTAATAAATGAAAAATAACATAATATAAATTCTCAATAAAATCTGGAGTGATTTTCCCAATAAAATATTTAAAAACCATTTTTCCATTAATTTGTGTGTTTTGTTGAGTTTTTGGCAAAAGACAGTCCATTGCGCAGTGCCACTTTTGCAGAAAATAGGTTGTTTTGCAGCCAAGTTTTGGACCACTTCCCGATGTCGGATTTGGCCCCGTGATGGCTCGTTGAAAAGCCTGAATAGTCTAATTTCTAAAAATTCTTGTGTTTTTCTGATCCAGCTCTATAACCTAGTAAAAAATTCAAAAACCATCAGATTGTCATTTGCACAGCGCCAGGCCTAAAATAGAGGCATAAAGGTGATTTTTGAGGTGTTTTTTGACCTTTTGAGGGGTCAAAACTGCTCCAAATATTCTGAAATTTGGTGTGGATGATGTGAAAGCTAGGTGAAATCCAAAAATTGCAAGATTTCCTCCAAAAGATGCTCCAGATTTTTTTGGAGCGCCAGTGGCGATGCACAAACTAGGCCAAAAATTCTCAAAAAACAAAATTTTCTCCAAATTCCTTCAAAATTGGTGGAGACCTTCCTTAGATGTTTTTAGACAACTAATTAGGCCTAAATGAAAATTCCAAGGTTTTTATGCTCATTTTCCTCTTTTAGGTTTTTCAGCTCAAGGAGAGCCTCCTTTAGTTTGGCACAAGCAAGCCTGCTCTTCTTTGCGTAATGATTGGTTATTTTCTTTTGGAGAGTAAGGCCTCTCTTGATCTTCTTGAAAACCTTATGCTCAATTTTTTAATGATGAATGATGTATTATGCCATGCCAAATTCCCTCTCTAGCTCTTTGATTGTGCATCTTTGGTTTGAAGTAGCAACCTAGTGACCATCTCCTTATCTTCGTTGTCACTATCTAGGTCAATGCATTTGCGATTTTGTGTATTTTTCTTGGCTTTCTTGGTTTTCTTACCTTTTCCCATATTTTCCTTGCCATTGTCAAGTCTTTGAGCTGATGTAGATGACAAGGTCCCTTGCCCTTTGGAGGTAGCAAACACTTGCCTTGACCCTCTTTGATATGTGCATGTAAGAGGAGTGATGGAGGTTTTCGTGGTGTCCTCATCATGGCTATGAACTTTGGTGTTGTCATAATCTCCCTTACCTTTACCATGATCTTCTTTAGTGAGTACATGCTCTGTTTGATTACTTCCCTTTCGACCTTCAGCACCCTCTTTATCTTCCTCAACATCTTCTTAGTCCGCACTTGGTTCATTTGCATCATCCCTTTTTGCACTTTGGGCTGACTCATTTGCATCACTATCATCACTGCCTCCCTTTGATTTATCACTGTCTTTGTCTTCACCACTGTTGTGCTCACTTTCCTCTTCTTCACCATCATTTATGTTTGGTCTCAAAGGCTTTTGACCTTTATCACCACCACTGCTATTGTCAGCTCTTGACATGTTGATAGGAGATGCTGGTTTGAAAATTAGAGCTTGATGAAACAAGGTAAAGATGATGATGGAGTCAAATTTGGAGAATGAGAGGTGTGGAGGCTAGGGCTCTTAGGGTTTAAGTGTCTTTGTAGCTTGAGGTGGTTTTATCATGAGAGTATGGTAACACCTGAAAATCCCTTAACCACGCATGCCATCAAATAGGTCCAAGAAGGATTATAAGAAGAAGGTCCCTTTGTGTACATGACCTAGGGTTTTTAACCCAACAACTAAAAAACCAAAATGAATTTGCAATTTTTCTTAGGGACTAGGAGAATATAACACTTGCCATTTTTTTAGACTCTCTTCAACCTTGGAGGTGCCTCAGATGATAAATTTAGGCATTAGGAAGCGAGATTTTGAAAATTTTCACCTTCCTAGGATTTGCGTAGTTCCGGGCAGTCTTTCCCAGGCATTTGCGTAGCGCCGGACAGTCCTGCCCATGGATTTTGTGCAGCGCCACTTGTTTGCGTAGTGCCCAAGAAGGGTCAACTTGCAGGCAGGTTTTGAGGACCTTCCCAAAGTTAGATTTGAGCTCGTGATAGCTCGATAAAAAGCTTGACTTGTTTAGTTTTCTAATATACCATTTTTTCTCTATTTGGAGTTGATTTTCCCAAGACTGGTCAAAAGGTCCTGAATGATGGTGAAGAAATGTAGAGTGTTGGTGCAGACCACTTTTGGATGCCTTACTAAATTCCAAATTGAGCTCATGATAGCTCATTGGAAATATATTTAAGCCTAGTTTTCATTGGATCCATCAAGAAAGTCATTTGGACACTCCAACTGGGAGACAAAGCGATTTTCCCATGGTCACTCCAACAGTGCAGAAATTTTCCCGTGACACCTGTAATTTTGACATTGCTCCCAAACCATGATACCTGTGTAAAAAATGGAGGTTTTTCTTATTGGACCTATTTGGGACAAAAACCCCTCTCACGTTTTCCAAATTCATCTATGTTTGGTCAGAAACACATTTTAAAACAAAACTAGCCCTTGGTGTGGCAAATGACTTGGCCCTTGGAATGAATTTTTGGAAAATGATGGAGGCATGATGTTTATGAGTTGGTATGGACTCATAATTTCTGATATGATCTATCAAATGGATCCTTTTCTCCTATGCCTCTTTTCCATGGCAAACCCTAGCTTAGTTGGAAGAGGAAATTAGGGTTTGGTGAGTGGACGTAGGACCGCCTTGTCGAGGGAGGGGAATGAAGGAGTTAAGGGGTGTATAAATTCTTGGGGAAACTTTGGGGGATAGGGATAGATATTAGAGAGTAGGGGAAAGTGGAATTTAAAGAATTGAGTGAGGGTAAGGGGTCCAAAAGGGAAAAACACAGGCCTAGTCTCAAAAAGTGTCAAATTGTGGCAATAGACTAGGTCTTGTAGAAAAATGATGATTTTGAGGGATAGGAGTGATGGGAAGTGTTTATGAAGGTATATTAAGGATAGGAGGAGGTGTAATAGTGTCAGGATATAAGCCTTGTTGATGATTAATCCATGGAGGTCATGGAACCAAGAAAATTTCCCTTAAAAACCCTAGTTTTCTCTTAAAATAGGCATGCTACCTCTCCTTTGCTGTAGGTGTCTTTAGTGATGATTTGGCCTCTTACCTTGCCTATTTTTGTGCTGATAGATACCTTGAAACATCTTGCATAAATGTCAAAATGGGTAGTTTTCCTTTGCAAACTTTGTGCTTGGCCAAAGAGGCATTCCTTGGAATATTTTCTGATCTCCTTTCGACAACCACTTGCTGATCTTCCTCCTATTTGATTTTACTTTTTTGGCATATGAAAAATAGTGACTTAGATCATCAAAACAACCCTACAACCTATGAAACCCTAAATGACCTAGTGGGAGGCTCTTTGGACTTGGTCTCTACTTGAAAACTTAACTTGGGATTATTAGGTGTAAACTAGAGTTTTGGACAAAATGATGTATTGAAGATACAAAATCCAATGTACTTGATTTATCTAAAGAGCCTACAGAGATAGTTTTGAGATCATCAATGCTTGAGGCATTTGGGAGAAATAAGAGAGTTGATTGGTTGGTGACCTTAGGTAGCAGTGGAGGGGTTGGGCAACACAAGAACAATGGGCTTGAGGCCAAAGGTGACTAGACATGGTCAAAATGAAGAGAATGAGCCCATGATGGGTATTTTGGGAGTAGTAGGCTGACCTTGAAATGAAATTATGATAAAAAAGTGAAAATTTATCCTAAGGATAATGAAGGCAGTGAGATTTCTAGAACTCAAAATGTTCATGAACTTTGTTTCTAGAAATCTGGGATAAGTATTTTAGTTATCCATGAGAAGAAAAAATTACTGATGACTAACAATGCTCACAATTCCCTTGTTGATCACATGGGGCACTTGGATTGCTAGGAACCATGTTATGTTTAAAGATTCACATTTTCTGATTTGCAAGCTGGTGGCGGAAGGTGTTTCCATTTATGATCATATTCCTATTCCCTCCTTACCTTAGCAACCTTGTGTGATTCAACAAGAAGTCATCAGGGGGGATATACCTTGGGCTTACTTTGATGGGGCCTCGGATCCAAAAAATAGATGTGGAGCGGGGCTGGTTATTCATCTCCCTTCCGGAAAAAAATTTAGAGCCTCAATTGGGCTGGGACAGGGGACCAATAATTTCGCAGAACTAAAATCTTTACACTATCTCCTATGTTGGCTCTCCATCATGAGTTTGAGAGAGGTTGAAATCTTCAGGGACTCTTTTAATATTGTCAAGTGGTTCAATGGGATGTAACGATGCCAAAATTATACTTCGCTTCCTTTGCTTAATGAGGTCTCTCGTCTAAAATGTTTTTTTAATGAGATATCTGTTTCCCACATTTACAGGGAACAAAACCATGATGAAGACCTCCTTTCTAAAGAAGGAGCCGAGCAGGATATGGGGCTCTGGATAGCTATTGACTTGGATGATGGGTTGGTTCAAGCTATCGAATAGCCTGTCTTTGTCTAAGGATATGGTTACTACTATCGTTGTATTCTTTTTTTTAATTATGTTGAACAGACATTATGTAAATGATTTGGAATGAAACACTAAAACTATTTTATCGACCCTAGGTTGTTTTCCTCTCAGGGGAGGCTCGAGGTTTCAATTTCTTTTTTATGCAAGGAAACACTCAGAAAACCAGAACAATGTCTACTACCCAATTTCGTTTTTTGGAGTTTTAAAGCTTCAAACAGTCTCGATCTTTCTCCCCTCTGTTTCGGGTGTCTTTCCTCTATGGAAGCCCAGGAGGTGGAGGAAAGATGAGGAGGTCTCTCACTTTTCTTGACTAGGCTATTAGGTGAATATGCTCTTTCTATTTACCTCAGTTGTAACTCTGTCTCTCTCTTAGTAAGGGTGAAACAAAATTTTTTGGAATGTGTTATGCATATGCTACGTAACTCTCTATATTAATAGATGGTTCGATTTTTTTTTTTTTCTGTGGGAAAAAGAGAGTAACCAAACTGAGATAATAATTCCAAATGCAGGGTCGGATAAGAATCTCAAGTGCGCAATTGTAGAATTATTTGCATGTAGAAAAAAATAGTAATTATCAAGACCTCATACACCAAGCCAGTTTGAGGCTGGAAAGTCTCTTTGTACTGAGTGAAAAGGACTAAAACAAAAAACAACCTTAACGGATTTGAAAATTTATGTGTTGTAAGCCATGAACTTTTTATTCCCTTATTCGCTTAGGGCTTATACCTAGAAGACTGAAGGGGCGATTCATTATTAAACCATCTGAGAGAACAACGATACCTCGAAACAAGGAAGTGAAGAAAGCCATCAGTTGAGAGACAAATTCCACATGAAGGAGAGCACCACGCATCCTTAAGGCACGGGGATTACAAACACTTGAAAGAAAAATAAATAATGGGGTCAGGGTTTGCAGGGTAATCTTGAGTAATAAACCATGACTACAATAAAATCGACCCAATTAAACTTAAAAAGCATACCTTAGTTTAGAGGCGGGGTTCGGTGCGGAAAACCTGGAAACTAAGAAAAATAACAAGTTTCATTCATGATTTCCAACATTTCAAACACTATAAATAAACCCTTGTTGTGCAAAACGATTCGAAAATAGTTCGACTTACCTCTATAAATTGCACCAGAGACTGACAGCTTGATTCTCCAGTGGAGGGAGGTAGAAACCCTCGTATTGCACTTGTATCGTGGACGTTTGAAGAGCTCACCGAGCATCCTACTAAACAAAAATAGCATGAAATTAAAATTAGTAATATATTATGGGACATAGCCCAAAGGACTGTGCACAAAAATTAAACCCCAGCTATTAATGAAGAACTTAAAGAAAAAGACGAGAAACCCACAAGTAAGACACACTGTAGCTTGAGGTTCAAGAATAAACCGTTTTTCATTACCTGCAATGTGTTGGGGGCTGAATGAGGGTGGCTGAATGAACCCGGGGGTCACTTCGGTCTAGCACTGTAAGAATATTGATGGCGGCACATGAGTTCCAGAGCAGCGGAGCTTGAAGCACTCTCACAATTTCACCAAAAAAAAAATGACAGATGGTTAGGGTTGATGGGTAGGTCAATACCCTAACCCAACCTAAACATCCTCACAGTCGTTGATTAAGAGCAGAAGATCCAACGACATAGATTATGGTAGTTGTCACTCCCAGATTTTGCATAAAACCATGGAAAATCTGCGCAGAGATAAGGTGGGAGTACCTTCGTATATATTTCGATTAAATAAACAATGATCTTGATACATATGTAAACGGATTTAATACATATTCTAGATTGCAATCAAACCAATAAGCGATGAAATTATTATGTGGTGGCTAACAGATCACAAAACTATCAAGTCGAGTAAGCAAGCGGTACCCAGGTTTGGACGTGAAATAAATTAACGATAAGAATTTGTAATTTGTGTTATTATAACACTGTAAACCCGGCCATACCATGGCATCAAATGAGCAAGGTAAAGGTTAAGGGTCAACATACTTAAGTTAATTGTTTAATAAAGTGTTTAATTGCCATTAAAAATGTACCATAGTGTTTTTAACAAAATATCAAATGATAAATTACTAGTATTAAGTTAATACGAATAGAAACTAATATTATTATTATTATTATTATTATTATTTTATGGAAATGGATGTTACAATGTTGGTTTTAGCTATTATGTGAGGGGTTTTGGAGACAAAGTGGCGGCGAGATATGCATTCCATCCTTAGGAGAGGCATGTTGGTTTCATATATTTCGTTACGGCCTTTGGAAACAAAGGAAAAATTAGATATTTTAAATTAAGATTTTAATCCTTAGTATTTTAACATCAGATGATAGGAACTTTTATCCCACTATTCAATCTAGAATATCGCTACTTTCAGTGAATAAAATGTCCATAAATTTCGGTCACATGCCGTCTCTATTGTCGTCGGTCAGGACCTCCAAAAGTCTGAGTTGTCTTCAAACAAATACTACACAGATGTCGGTTCATCATGCCAGCAAAGAACAAGGACCCTCTCGGCGTAGACGTGAAGCGATACTTGTCCAAGAATATGGACTCGCTCAAGGAAAAGAGTGAGGACTGGATGCGGAAGTGACTTTATCCACGTGGGGTTGCATATATGCTATGTTTGGATGGGTGTGAGATGGTTTGGTCCTTTAGCGTCAGTTTTGATAAAATTAGCTATTGTTCAAATAGCTCTCCAGTTGAGAACCTAGAGAGTGTAAAAATTAGCTATTGTTTAAATAGCTCTCTAGGTGAGAACGTGGAGAGTGTATACACACATACACACACTCTCTTATCATTGAATTAGATGAGCCTAAATTATATAGGCTTTCACACTAACGGGATGGTTTCAACCACTCCCTCAATATCAGGATGTGAGATCTATGATTAGAATCTCAATCCTATCTCTATGATAACAACAACTTAACTATGGATTTCTCCATTAATTCCAACAAGCTTCACATTATTTTTCTTTTTCTTTTATACTATGGTGAATGAATTACTTAGCCAAATTTATTTATTTTTCTCCCTCATTTTATAGGTCACGAGAATGCAATTTGTAACTGTGTATTAGTTTTAAAATAAAAATAAAATATTTTTTAAACGGAATAGTAATGTCGGTTATAAAAAAAAAAACCTATGTTATATAATGCACATTCAATTAATTTTCTATATGACCTAATATAATTTCATGTAAAATAATTAAAATTAAAAAAACATTTCAAGAATATTTTAACACATGAAAAAATGTTAAAGAAAATATTTTAATACTATATAGAATAAAATATCCATTGTGGGTTATGAATAAAATACTTTAATATGAATTAATATTGTATACTTAAAATATATATTAATGACAAAAAATTATTTTAATGCACATGTTATATAACCTCTATAACATTCTAAAATGAAGTTGAAACTAGCCTAGATCCATTTAAACTGTAGATTATCAAGCACCGAGAGGGATCAAATCTCTAGAGGTGAAAACCTTTTTTTAGAGTGAAAAACTTGAGGAAAGGTTTGCACCTCGAGAGATTTGAACCCTCTCGACACTTGATAGATCCAGAGTTAAGATGGATCTACGCTAGTTTCAATCGTGTGCGACCAAGGAAAATCTATCGATAATAGGAGGAACATATGATTAATTTTATCAATAATATGTAAATACATGTAATATTAATATAACTATTTTAAATATGCTAAATATGTTTAGATTTATCGATTCATTTTAATTTTAAATTTTCTTAGTTACCTCTGTTTATTGAGATGATAAATATTGTAAAATAACTTTAATGATGAAAAATGATGAAATAAATTTTTTGAATGAAAAGTGACAATGTAATAATATTAAATGACAGAAAATGTGAATAATAAGAATGTAGTCAATTAGAAATATTCTTCATCGTGACCAATCTTAAACTATTTTCCTCTACTATTCTTCCTATCACCCTTGTTAGTTTCGTCATATTTCCATATCGATTATATGGAAAAGACAATAGAAATCATAAATATTGAACAATTTAAATATTTAGCTCGAGTTGTTGTAGTAAACATCATACCTTGTCTATCTTGCTCTCCAATATTATTAGGTTCAATTACTATAACACAAAATTGTTCTACATTGTTAATAATTTTTTGTGCTTACAGTGAAATCAATGCACACTATTAATCCAATGACTTTAAAACTAATGTACCATCATGCATCCAATTACATCAAATTAGAAATCAATATATACACTGAAATCAATGCATCTAATGCAAGAAATAAAATAAGATTAGAAAACAACATCTACACAGAAATCAATGCATATAATGCAAGTAATCAAATAGGATTAAAAATCAACATCTACACTCAAATCAATGCATCTAGTGCAAATAAGAAAATATGATTATAAACCAACATATACACTAAAATCAATGCATCTAGTGCGAACAATCAAATAGGATTATAAATCACCACCTACACTGAAATGAATGCATTTAGTGCAATCAATCAAATAGAATTAGAAATCATTTATATTGAAATAAATGGATATAGTGTAAGCAATCAAATATAATTATAAATCAACATCTACATTGAAATACTATATAATTATAAATCAATATCTACATTTTAATACTATATAGAATAAAATATCTATTGAGAGTTATGAATAACATATGTTAATATGAATTAATAATATATACTTCAAAATATATTAATGAGAAAAAAATAGTTCAATGCACATGTTACATAGCCTCTATAACATTCTAAAATACAATTTAAAAAATAAAAAACTACACATTTTTTTGCACTCTAAAATAAGTTTGCATCTAAAGAAATTTGATCCCTCTCTACTCATGTTAGATATGTGGTTAAGATCGATCTATGCTGGGTTTTTTTAAACTATGGTGAATGAATTATGACTTAACAAGAGTTTAGACTCCACTAGGGTAGGGGAGCTTGATCTTTAAGTCTTATCACAACTGGTCAAAGATGTTGGTATTTAAATATGGGTTGAGGGATAACATCCTATTGTGCCAATCACTAGAGATCCCAAAAAAGAGACTTCAACTTCAAGCTAATAATTTTTTTTTTAATTTAACATTAAAAATAAGAAAACAAAAAATTAAGTTTCACATTAAAAATAGAAAAAAGATAAAAAAAACCATTAATTAATTTTCAATATATATCTATTTATTTACCTAATAAATTACAAGTTCAATTTAGAAAAATTATGTAAATAGTGAAATTGTTAAATAAGTAAATATTTGTATATTGACTAAAATTTCTTCCTTAAATTTCAGTCACAAAAAAAAATATATACCAATTATATATATATATATTTTAAATTTATTTATATTTATATTTTTCCATATATTTTTTGTATTATAATTTAAATTCTAATTCTATTATTATCCTTTACTTTCACCTTTGATATATATATAAAATCCTTACTCTCGCTATTACTTTCTTAAATTTTTAATTTTTATTGTTACTCGTTATTTTCACGAATCAAATCCTTAGTCTTGCTGTTACTTTCTTAACCATTTCATTTTAACTTTCCACATTTAATATTAATATAAAATGTCAAATCCCAAGAATCTGGTTGCGTTCCTTCGCACTTCACTTTTCATTTTGCCTTTTACAAATAACCGCGTAAAGGAGTTGATAATAGTAATGTAGAATGTCAAAGTCCCAACCCATCATATATTCTAGTTGGGGAAATGCACGGCAAATTGCTTTATTCTATCAACTCAAAGATCACAGCAGAGGATATCGATCGATTCTGTGCTTCTGTCAAATAAACTTGGAAGCCTTTATTTATATTTACTGTGATATGAAAATAATGGCTCGTATTTAATAGGAGATCGACGCGAGACGCGTGGCCATGGGAAACGTCTGGAATTGTGATGGTACGTCAAGATTTCACATGGCCGACCGGCGCTCTCCGTTGCGTGATTGATTTATGATAACTGTGTTATACATCCCCGGCAGGCCTATACGTATGAGAGCCATGATAATTCAGCAACCAATATTTTGGAACTATTATTTTTGTAAATGTACCATTAATATATGCTACTAGTTCAATTTAGTATTTGGATAAATTCAATTAATAACGTATACTGCCACCTAAATACTGCCCAGGAATACCATATCTCCAGATATAATTATAACCTGATAACTCTCCATATATTAGGTGTTCATATACTGTGTGCTACAGGTCACAACACTGGATTCAGTGGTATTATGGCATGTAATTCTATGAAAAATATTTACATCTTATATTTGAAATACTGGTTTGTGATGTTTCTCTTTTTAACTTCAAAATAAATTAGATCTAAGAAATTTTATATTAGAGTAATCTCAATGTAAAATATATGAGTGCTTTTAGTCATTTTTTAACATAGTATGAGAGGGTCAAGCTCTTACTAGATTTGGTTTGTGGAATAAGTGTTACAAGAAGCGTTTTCAAATTTTAAAAGGCATTATGGTTTTGAATTCTTCTTGTGATCTTGGAGTTCATGGTGTTAGAAAAATTCAGCAGCTTACATTTTTCCTTATGTTTTTCCTTATGGAAAATATAAATATAAATGCTACATTTTTCTTTATGGAAAATATAAATATAAATGCAATTAATGAATAAAAATTTATGGGCTATAGTGAATGGTTAAGTAACACTTACATATGTGAAATAGTTAATTTAATGGAAAAAAAAAATGACAAAGATAAGTCCGTTATTGGACTTGCTCTTTCAAATTGGCAATTACATCTTGTAAATCTAACTAAACCATCTAAGGAAATAGGGGAACATTTGGCTCAGGTATTTGGTGTAAAAACTACAAATGCAAAATTTTCCATAAAGTTGCAATTATTGTGGAGAGTGATGTAAATAATTTAATGTATCTTAATGTATATTTTAAGACAATTGGTTGAAGCAAGTGAGAAGGTAGAGGATGAAGATGCTAAAACAATATTACTAAATAGTCTTCCTTCAAGTTATAGTAATGTTGTCTTCACCTTGAGTCAAATTTCTTCACAAAAATTGCATGAGAAGAAAATAGACTAAAACCTGAGGATACATAATAGAACTCTCCAGTAGAAAATGGATTGTTTACAAAGACATGGATGAGAAAGAAATGCAAACAAAGGTGAAATTGAACCCTACTATTGCATGAAAATTGGGCATACAACCTCGAATTGCAGAAGTATTGAGAGTGATTTGTTAAAAGGGAAAGAATGAGCAAATATAGCCACACATGAATATCCATTTGAATTTAGATGATGAACTCAATGAAGAATTTGAGCTCTTAAACTCTTTTAGAACATGTAGAATTCACGCTCAACATGGATCGTTGTCTAGATAGTATAGCACTTGGCGATCTGGGGAAGGATCTCTCATTTGTTGAAGAAGTGGACTGGTCTTCTAATGAGGTTATGGGAAGGTCTTTGATTAGGAAGTTCAACTCCGGAATCCAACTTTAAGAGGGTTAAAGAATGATTGTATATATGTATTTTTTATGGGTCATTTCAATAAATTTATGTTCAATTTCTCTTTCTAACTTAGGAATAAGCAAGATCTGAGAAAATCTATATATTAAAGTAATCTAAATGAACGTGTATGTTGACAAATAAACCTTTGTATGAAATATATAAATTATTTCAATTATTTTTTAACAAACTACAGATTTCAACATAGTTAAAAACATCTAAATATCTTCTTTGTAATTCTCCTATAAAACTAGTGATTACTATAGAATTCAAATTATTTTGCAGAGAAAGGTTAAGATGAAATATACAATAATATATAATAATGTTCCGCTTGCTCTTATAGTGAAAGAAAAGAAAAATATTAAATAAAATAAACAAGAGGTCATACAACCTCAAAAATAACTTTTAACAAATAAATTATATAATTAGAAAATGATAAACATCATGTTTAAATGAATAAAATTATATATTTTCAAAGGATAAAAATCATTTTTTAAATGAATACATTTAGAAAAGGAATAATTTTTTGGGGCAAGGTTTCTATTATTTTATAAATAATTCATACTAGAGAGAAAGAAGTATTGATATACCAACTGTAATACCAGAATAAAATTTTGTAGTTGTTCCATTTATGATAACATAATTAAAATGAAACATAAATGCAATGAAAGATGACACGTTTGTTTAAGTCAAGCTCCTTAAACAAACTGTGCACACACACCTTAAATTGGTTCATATTGACTGCATTCTTATTGGAAACTAACATGCTTATAAAAATAATGGGATTGGATAATCGAAAGGTGACCGTGATGGTATTTATGGTGTACCATAAATTAGAAAAGCTCTTGATTCTTATACCAAGTATTAATGTGTTGAATAACTATTATAATAACTATTAATAACAGGGAATGAGAATTTGGAACTTGTTACACTATTTTCTTATTAATAAAGATTAATGAAACTTGGGTTTGTAGTTTGATGTTTTCATAGTTTATTTGAGGGGAACAATCCAATACACATATGATTAAAATTTATTTTCAAAACTAAAATTAATAATTTTTTTGAACTAAAATTTTAAAATATTTATTGTATTATACATTTCATATTAATAAGATTAAAAGAATATAAATATTACTTTTAAATATTTATAAGCATCAATTATAATAAATATTGTTAAAATTAAAAAAACAAAATCATAAAAATTAGTTAAATTATAATATTATTTTCAATTTTTATTATTATAATTAATTATAAAAAATTAAAATATAAGTTAAACATATATATATTTTTCAAAAACATGGAAAAATATTTTTAACCATGAATATTTACACTCAATAAACATTAAAATATTTTTTTCATTATATATTTTACATTGCTAAAATTAAAAGAATCATAAAATTAACTAAATTATAACTTTATTTTAATTTTTTATTATTATAATTAATTATAGAAATAATTAATATATAACTTAAACCTATATACATTTAAAAAAAACATTAAAATATTATTTTTAGCCATGAATATTTACACTCACTTCACTATGGAGATTCTTAATCTGTAAATAGGCTTTGTTATAATACCAAGGGCCAATACATGGCTTAACAATAATACATGGCTATCAAATCATACATGGCTTAATATGACATTATTTTTATTTGATAAATTAAATTAAAAAAGCATAACTATTTTGACTATAAATATTAAATTTCAATTTTTGCATGCTATTATAAATATTCTAGAATCATCTGTGAAGGTTAAATCACTACCATCCCCTTAATAATTATTGATAATTAAATTAAAATTCTAGAATCCCTATATCAAAACAATTTGTTTAAAATTTAATTTAATTATCAGTTAATTATTAGGAAGATGGTAGAGATTTATCCTCCATGGAATATGCCTAAATATTCATAGCAATATTCACTCGTAGAGATTTATCTCCAAGTTAGTTATGCTCTTTTAATTAATTTGTCTCAAAATAATTAATTAAAAAAAATAGCATATGAACATATGTCATATTGGATATGTGGTATTGATAAGTCATGATATTGGCCCATGGTATTGTAACTAAAACTATTTACAAATTTAAAATATCCATAAAGATGGGTTGAATCTACAATATTGTTACATGTTCTTCACACAATTCCTTTGTGTTAAGAAAATAATAATAATAATTTAAAATAAAATTATTATTTAGTTAATTTTATTAAAAAAAATGGAAGATGTATCATGAGGTAAGTGTTTTGATGCTTATAATGGATTGATTCCTAACGGTTTTGATCTGTCATATTATTTAAATGACTAAGCTAGTAAATATTTATAACAAGATTCTTAGCCATGAAGATTCACTCCCATTTTATGATAGAGATTTAAAACTTGTTACTATTCCATGGACCTTGGCTTACTAATACCACATGCCCAAAAAACCATAACAAATGTTCATATACCACATGCCCAAAAAATCATAAAACATGTTCATATAACATTTTTTTAATTAATTAATTTAATTAAAAGGGGAAATTGACATAATTGTTTTTGAAATAAATCTCATTTTTTGAATCACTACTATTAAGAATATTCTAGAATACTTTGCCAAGGTTAAAACTAGTCTCCACCTAATAATTATTGATAATTAAATTAAAATTAGCATAATGGCTAGTAGATATTGATAGACATCAATTTATAATAAACATAAAAAACACTTATTTCATCATATATATATATATATATATATATATATATATATATATATATATATATATATAAGAATTAACTCTTTCACAATGTTATTTAAGATAATAATAATAATTATTAATGATAAAAAGAATTAATATACTAGTAGACTTTAAATGTCACTTTTTGGAAAATTTTCTAGCTTATTTTATGATCTAATCCATCTAGATTTACTCACACTTTATCGTGGATATTCTTAATAGGTAGATATGATTCGTTACAATACCATGGGAAAATATCATATCTTATTAATGTCACATGCTCAAAAAACCATAATTAATTCTATATGAAATTTGATTATATAACATTTTTTTAATTAACAGAATTAATTAAAAGGGTAAAAAAGGCCAACATTTTTTTAATTAACAAAGTTAATTAATAGGGTAAAATAGACACAACTATTTGGGAAATAAATCAGGGTCTTCGATTTATGTATACCACTAAATATATACCACTAAATATATTCTAAAATATTATATTCACGTTAAATCTCTACCATCAGCTTAAATTATTGCTAATTAAATTAAAATTATAAATCCAACTTTATTCTAAAATAGACACATGTAATAATGATATTATTTATAAAATTAAAATAATTAAAATAAGTTATAATTTTATGAGAAATACAAATATTGATATTACATATTTAATATTATAATTACAACATTATTTTGTTAATATCTTTAAGTAAACTAACATATTCACCATTGCGATTATAAAATCAATATAAATTCTATTTTTAATGATGATGGTGATGATGATTAACATCCCCTAAGACCAATGCAGCCCATCAGACGTTTCCTTGGACCTCAGGAAATGAAAAATAATGTATGTTTGATTCTTCAAATTTTGTTTCTATTATGAAAGAGAAGGGAAAATCAGTTAATTAATCAGAATTATCTAGAAACTCACACGGATCGACAAGGAATTAATCTAGGCCCTTGTTTAAGTTCTAATCTTGGTCTTTGGAGCTCCAACAGAACATTATAAGAAGTCGATGGGTAGATGAAGAATGCACCAGTGCAGATACTTAGTCATCTAGACAGTTCGATTTTCCAGTGCAAGTGATTGAGCAGGAGAAATCAAGTTAGAGGTTGAGATGCGGGTGGTAGAGAGGAAAAGTAGCATATTTCCGAAGGAATTTCCAGATCCAAAAGAGTCAGAAGAAAAGGCCAAATTTTTTTCTCAGGAGGCAGTGTCGGAACTGCGCAATCCCTCAAGATAGGCAGTTCAATTCAGCCAGAAGGAGGGTTAATTCAGCTTCCAGAGGCTGGAAATTTTTCCAGGAAGCCGAAAGAATCATTTCTAGTGGCAACAACAGGCCAGATGTCACAACAGAGGCAGTTTTTGGGCAGTACGTGTAGGTCTTGCACAGAAGCAGTGCAAAAGGTTGACGCAGAGGGTTCCATAGCCAATTATGAGGCTCAGTTTGTTGTAGGATTGCGTGAGGAGGGTAAATTCCCCCAAATATTTTTTTTGGTATTTTTTTTCAAATAGAAATGCCAATTCGCCGTTATTTCATTGTACTTGGAATTTTTGTTGCTTCATAAATAATAAAAACCTCAACTGTTGCACCAGTTTTCCCACATTGAGTTTTTTTGGAGACAATTGTCCAAAATAATAGTGTCACAATTCTTGTGTGTGTGCTAAAATTTCTCAGTTTCTAGTATTTTATTTTCCGCAGTATTTTTGAGGTGAAAATTGCAGTTGTGATTTTATTCATTGTTTTCCATAGCAAATAAACTGCATAATTAAATTTATGTTTAGGAGAATAATTTCAAGTTACTGCAATAGATGAAATTTTCACAAATTTGACCCCGTTTCTCATTCGCTTTTTCCTTGTGGTTTGATTTTCCTAGGGAGTTTGATTTCCCCTTTCTTGAGTGACCCCCTCAACTTAATACCACTTTATTTTTCTTTTCCTTTTCTAATTTGAGCCTTCCTTTTTCTCCAAAAAATAAATTAAGCCTCCACAACCCACTTTTCCTATGTTTGTATGCCAAAATTGAAAATTTGAGTCTTTCCCTTAGCAAAATTTTAAATGGGGACATGACAGATCATATGGCATGGCCAAAAAGTTCTGGAGTAACGCTGCTGAAAGAGGGTTAACACTTCCAAATCATTTTATAGCAGCTGTCTCGGTGCTTCTCATTTGTATTGACATCATTGTCCCTAGCAATCCCAATGACTTATTTTAGTGGTCATTTCTTGGATATTAATACAATTATATTATATTGTCTTATACCATAATATTTGTAGTGTCTACCATAATTGCATAATATTGCAAAACAGATTTCAAAGATACTAACCTTAATAAAGTCTTGTGACCTTCTCAACAACAATTGGGGACTGAAAGCAATAATACGAGCCAATGTCTTGCTCTCAATACCAAGACCATTTATCTGGTTCAACACCAATTTTAGTTTGTCAGGTGAATAACCTAATAGTTGAGGACATCTTGTGATTCCTCGAACTACATTTTTCTTTGGCACCTGCTGAAGACAATTAAGAGCTGATAGATATCAGTCAATGAACTCAAAAATCTACCAATCTGTAAAACATTAAAAACAAGTTTCCATATATTACCAGCA
Organism: Pinus albicaulis; assembly: GCA_034641835.2. Taxonomy (NCBI): domain Eukaryota; kingdom Viridiplantae; phylum Streptophyta; class Pinopsida; order Pinales; family Pinaceae; genus Pinus; species Pinus albicaulis. The sequence continues at coordinate 1,472,821,585 of CM076582.1, forward strand.
GTTGTAGAATTTCTACCAGTTGAAAAAGAAAACACCAATCAACTGAGAAATCAAAAGGGGCAATAAAGGTCGCATTTTAATCAACCAAAACAGATAACGACGTTGTAAAACTAGTTCATTCGTTATGAAATACAATAATACATTAATAATTGAATGTAGCAAACAGGCTGACAGAAAAGATATTAATAAACTGATAATAGTAAAAAGGACGAGAGATACTTAATTGGGCAGTTGTTGGACATGGTAGACAGAAATTTTTACAAACCAACCCATATATTGATACTCCACAGCCAGTGATAATAACAAAGGAGTATCACTATAAACTACATTCATGCGCATTGAATAAATACAAACAGAGGAGAAACTCAAACATAAATGTTAGAATAGCTCCAGCATCATCTTACCCAGAAACACTTTACACTTGGAACATAAAAAGAAATTTACAGTCTTGAAATACAGAGAGAACTGTGCCAATACAGGTATGGAAATACAAGCTTTCACATAAGAATTTTCCAAGTCATGACATGCTAGGCAGCAGGTGCATGAAAATTTGGCAGCTATGCTGGGTTTCCAAAGGATATTCCAATTTTGTAACAAGTAGACATATTTGTGTGCTATATTTTCTGTTAAAATTATACTATCTAGTCATCAAAAATCTCTCACAAATTTCTAGCTTTTGAGTCACCATACCATACAAATACATTTAAAGCTACGTTTAGAGTCATCTCAATAGCGTCGTTATTGAGCGAATACTCTCCACAAATCTGCGCGTTCTCTCTGTGGGTAACCTCTATGGGTTACTGAGCCTTCTCCAATTTCTTTAATGGCGCTAACTGTTGGGCTGTTGTGGGCTATTTCCTGGTAACTTGCTGTTGGTAACTCTTTATTCTCTGTCAGTTTTTGGTTGGTTTGCAAACAGGTTAACCTTCTCTCTCCGTTCGTTTCCTGTTGAATGTCATTGTGTTATTGAACCCATTTTGCAGGTGCGACAGGGTGAAAACATCAAGGGTTCTTCCGGCATCCGAAGGAGCAACAGGTAACTTACTCCTTCCGATTTCACTCCACGCCACTGTTTTTCTTAACCCTAACCCCTCGGCTCCTTCGTGTACCAGTGATGGCTGCTCCGGTGGAAACCCTATCGATTTGCCTCTGCTCCAACCCAAAACCCTGGTAAGGTTCTGCTCTGACTGTGTTTCGTTTCTTTGTTTTCCTGTAGGCTTAAATGAATGCTTATCTTTGGACCACGCTCTAACTCAAATTCTGGTGGTCGTTTCCATGTGCAGGTTTCTCCTGGCGAAATCCCGGTTCGTTCACTCGGCGTTTCAAACCCTCCGGTAGGGTCTCTCCTTTCGAACCTCGTGGTTAACTGTTCTCAAGACTTGTTTCTGTTTCTGGTATTTCTGCTCCGTAACCAAACTCTGTTGGTGGGCAATTTTTCTGGGTGTACTCTTCTGTCGGTCTGGAAACGCTCTATCTATGCGTTCGTTTGTGACCGTGGCAACTTCTGGTTTCAAACCCTTGCTAGGGTTGTATGGTTGTTTTTCCTTTTATGACTGAAGCGATAAATTTCGGGTTTCAAACCCTTATCTAGACTGTGTTGGCTCACTATACTATTTGACTGAGTCGGAATTTTGTTGAACTTATTTTAAGGATGACTGGTATATGAAAATAAGATGATTATCTGTAAAGTTTCTTGAATTAAATGCTTCAGTGTTTGAATGTATAAATCTCACCTATTTCGCTGTAGGTTGCTCCTCCTTTTGTTTGTCTTGACGAACAGAGATATTGTTTGCTCCGTGTGACTGTGTCTGTGTCACTTCTGTTCCTGTGTCCTGTTAATGCATGATGTAAACGACACAGCTATTTTCTTCCCTCACACACAGCACGTATCTACTCAATTTCAAGTCCAGAAACTTATTTCGTTTGTATAAAAACACATTCTATGATTACAAATCATTTAAAAGGAAATAGAATACTTCTGAGTTTGAAATGCACATTCATGTATTGCACTTCTGGCAGAATATAATACTGGTTGCAAAGTATAACGTTTTCCAATATTCTCTCCTCTCCTTGAAAACAACTCCGAACCCCTACCTATCATTTCTTTTCATTTTTATAACAGTAGGCATAAAACCATTTTTCAGTTTACGGTTACCCTGTCAACCGAACTTATCCTACCCAATGTATTTTGTTTAAAAGAAAACCATCTCTAACTAATTAAAGAAAAACAGTTTATGTTCCTAGTCTTGCAGTTTCTATCCAACTGTTAAACTAAACTAATTAATAACAGAAATAAACAGAGGCTTAACAACCTGTCCATAAACTTGTAGATAAAAACAATCAACTGAGACGGTCAACCATCTCCTGTCTCCTCGGAGCTGGATGCTCCTGCATCAATATGTAATGGAATGGTATTATTAAGCTAGTTCCTACTTGGATTCCTTTTAGGATAGTTTAATTTCACAGAAAATAACTTCCATCATCGAATCATGCTAATAAAAATTAAATTTCATAATTCTAAAGGACCAAACCTCACTCAAACAAATTGTGGTATTAAGAGCATAATAACTCAAGAACTCTCATTCAACAGAAAAGGACGAGAGACACATGCTCACTGGTTCACACTCCATACTCAAACCTTATGCATGTTTTGGAAACACGTAGCTATATTATAGAATACCTAAGAACCCACACTTTTCCTTTAATTGAAAACGTATGGAATTTTATTTGCAAAGAAAACCAAAGCTCACAACAAGAGCTCTAAGCACAAGATACCCCATAAGAAAAACCCAATCATTTATCTCATATCATCGATTAAATCCCTTGTCCTCATGATTGGCATGAAAAAAATAGGATTTTAGTTACATTAACGAAATAACGACATTGATTATGATTGGGCTCAATATTCTAGAAGACTATAATTGTCATGTTAATAATATATGTTCATATATGTATTGACTTTTATCAATTTGTTTAATTAGATTACGAGATCCTGTGAAAAATGGTAATTCCCATGAAAACTGCCGAGTTCTGAGGGAGAGAAAATTTCATGGGCAACATGATACGGATTTTAGGAACACTAAAATAGTACATGAAAATTTGTAAGCTAATTAAATGCTAACAAATTATTTTTTTAATTGAAATTAAAAATTCTTTAATTATTTATAAAGTTAAACATTATAACTTGTCATGGTCAACACAAAACTAATAGTGGTCAGTAGGAAAATTGATCTCTAGAGTCTTGCATGGACAATTACTAATAACTATTTATGATGATATTTATTAATTATAAAAATGCTATGTAAATAAATCGAATTCAAAGAAGTTAGGGAATAAATTCTCACGATATCCTAAAACTTAGTACCTATATATAAATAAATTTAGTTTAATAAATAAAGGAAACAAATGCTCACAAAAGTGTAATAACTAATTATCATAACAGTTATAAATTTTTTTGTTCAAGGGTTTTAAAAAATTTCTTATCTACATAATGGAATGTAGTAAAAAGAAAATCTTTTGGAAAAATGGTCTATTATGTTTTTTTTCTAATTTTATAATATTTTTTTCTCAACTGAATTGAGTGATTTGTTTGAAATTTTATTTACAAATCTTATATTAAAAGTAACTACCCATTATTGCAAATAAATAAAACATTAATTTAACATAATGCATATATAAAAATTTACATAGTAAAGGGTATCTAGATATAAATTTGAAATTTTTACATAATAGAGTATGCCTATAACCAGTCACATCCATCTTAAGCATGGATCTAGCATATGCCGAGAGGGATCAAACCTTTTCAAGTGCAAGTCTTTTTTAGAGTATAAAATTTGAACAAAAAATTACATCCCTCTCATCTTTGGATAAATCCCAATGAATAAGTAGTGGCAATGTATCATTTTTAATTGTTTAAAATGTATTTTTAAATGCTTAATGCTTAATTAAACTTATAAGTTCAAAAACTCTTTATTGATTTTTATGGAAGATATATATATATAAACCAAAATGTAAAATAATGAGATTACATCAAATGCTTTAATCATAAAATCTAAATTTGCACATGATTATGCATACACTTAGATCTACTATACCCTCCAAAATTTTTTCTAAAAATAATAATTCCAAAAAAACCATGCAATTGGAGACCGTTGGAGACCATGTAGATGTCTAGTTTTAGCATTACATTATCATCTAGTAATTAGTGCATCAATAAATATCCAGTAATTAGTGCAACACACAATGGAATATTACTAAATACAAAGCACTGAAAAGACATACAATTCGGGTGCCAAGTGGTGATGCGTGGGGATATATGTGGGAAGAGACGTGGCGAGTGTATGCAACAACCTCAAAACCCACATCGTTGATGATGTGCGGTGACACCAGTGGGCGGCTCCAACCATAGAGCTTAATAACTACATTAATGAATCATGTCAAACAACCATGCATGTCAAGTGGCTTGTCAGAAAAAATTAGGGGAAAGTGTCAGTGCGGGAGGTGGAGGCTGCATATTAACATTCCTTCTGTCGACTTCTGGTGTAAGGTAGTCGGTGGAGCACAGAGCATTGAGAGGCATCTATGCACTTGGTGGAGAGCTCTGTCAACTTCAGCGTGTCGTCTGTGAGGGTATGTATTGATTTTTCCTCTTACCTATGCCATGAAGCTTGTTTCTGTTCATCCATCCATGTTTAACAAGGTTGTCAATGAGATTATTGGAGATTTCACTTTGGTTCTAGTTTTTTTGGATTAATCGTTCCTTCTGCAACTCGCGGCCCCGAGTTACCTAGTTCTTAAAGATGTTTACATCTCTTCCTCTCTGAATTTTAGTTTTTGGGTTATGGTGGGTACTTTGGCCACTCACCTTCCTGAGAAGAGCATAATAAATTGCCACCACCCTCAATTTGTGGAGGCCTTTGTTATCATTGTTTGTTCTAACATTTCTACTAGCCTTGCATGGATGTACTTCATTAATTCATGTGTGCTCGTAGAAGATTTTGCATGGTGTGGTAATGGACTTACATGTATGTCTCTGACTCTGGACATATTTTCTCCCGACCTTTGCTGGTACACTTCTTTATTCTAGCCTCTGCATGTCTATATCTAATCCTTATGGTAGTCAACGTCTTTGGGAAATTGACTGTAAACAATGTTACCGATGA